>CM070021.1:6707840-7132636 GCA_036247105.1 Cirrhinus mrigala
CACACAAATGGTAAGAATGACAATGCAGCTTTACAGTAACTGTTATGCTATTTGTAGTGAGATCGCATTTCGTGCCATAGTTTCAGATCCTCCCCGACTTTCTGATAGGCGTTTCCTGCTGGGCAGAAGTGCTGATTGACGGCCGTCGCTTGATAGACCCCCGCCTGCTTTAATCAGCTTTAGTTCCGAAATCTAAAAGGTTTTTTAAAAAAGCCTCTGAGGACTGTCCCAAAAACAAACACAGAACAACACTTCCCTCAGGAAAAGGCTCATAGCTTGTGTGTGTATGTGTGTTCATGTGTGGCTTTGAAGTGAACACCCAAACACACACGTCTTTATAGGCACTTTTTAGGGGGGCCGAACACTAATAAAGCAGAAACAAAACACAGGCTGTATGCTGGGTGTATGCATGCGTGTGTGTGTGTGTGTGTGTGTGTGTTTCTAAAGAGGGAAAAAGAAAGAGAAAGAAGGTATTTGACAGAGAAAGTCACACCCTGTTGCACATTTAACATTTGCACTGCTGACCTCTGTGTGCCTGCAGTATCAGGAAATAAATTGTTAAAAATAAAAATGCTGTTTGTTTGGTTCAAGAAATAGTTCATCCCTTAAAAAAAATATGTTCTGTCATCTGTCATTTACTAACCCTCCTGTCCGTATGACAGTTTTGTTATTCAGATTTACGATAAACACCTAATAACATATACCACAGGAGAAGAAAACAATTCATACTGGAGAAGTCAAAGCCCCCTATTTTTATTTGATCTCTTTATTACATTGCAAGCATGGTTGAGGATACATAAAAATCTAAGTTACACTCTTATAAAAAAATATTTACTTATTTAATTTAATCCTGACTTTTTGATTAATAAAATAATTATATTGTTTAATTTGTGGACAGTGAAAGAATAACTCATATTTACCATCTAGATACTCTGATGGATTTATTGCAAAGGGTATATAATTTGAAGGACATTTTACAATGTTTACATTTTACAATTATTCAACCAACACAAACTCTAAGAGCAGTTTGTGTTAAAGCAACTCCATCGCTTATGATACAAAAATTATATTTAGATATCTGTTAAATAGGTTGGTTACACTTTACATTAAGGTTTTACAAAAAGTTGTATCTGTTAAAATTATTTAATGCCCTGTGATCAGTCCAGGGTAGTAACTGATTACATGTTATCTGGATTACATAATCAGATTCCACAAAGTAAGTGATTATATTTTAAAATACTTGTAATCAGACTACACTCACTTTTTATTGATTTAATGATTATATATTTTTCACATAATAAAAATAAATAATTCATAATTTGATTCTCCCTAACTCTTCTTTAAAAATGTTCCATTCTGAAATAGTTTGCCGCTTATATACATTCTGAAAATCTTCCAGTTTTGTGTATATTCACACAAAGACCAGTCACTACTCTGGTTATTATAATTACACAGACAACTGAGAGGCCACACAGCGTTTGAACACTGGATTTACAAAAATCTTTTACAATTTTAAGAAGTGTTTATCAACATCAACATTGCATCAGCTACTGAAGAACGTACTGATTACTCATTTTTAATCAATAATTTGGAATCAGTAATGGACTACAATTTGCAAGTAATTTACCCAGCACTGCCTGTGACTAACAAACACTAACAATAAATAATTGTATTTTTATTGGCATTAACCACTATTAATAAATGCTTTAAAAAAAAATACTTACTGTTAATGTTAGATAACGCATTAATTAATGTTAACAAAAGAGATCTTATTATGAAAAGTTAACAGTATGTTTTATAAACTCCTTACAGGTGGTGACAAAAGTTTCTTGCCCCATATTTTAAATAAAAAGGGTATCCATTTTTAATAGCATTCAAAAAATTATATATTCAATATAAAATAATCCAAAGATATCAACCAATCAACTAAACACATCTTTTTAAAATAGGATTAGTTCGTTTTAACATTTGTTACAGTGTCACTCTGATGCCCTAAATTATTATTTATATACAGTAAATGCCCTCCTGTCCAAGCTCTCTATGCGAGTCAGTTACAGGTGAACTAAGTTCAAGCTTAAAAATTGTGTATCCTTGGTGGCATTTCATTATTGAGTATATCCTTGAAATATGATGTCCTCACTGTTGTATTGATTTGTCAAGAACAATTACTCTCCGAAATGTTTTGTACTGTATTTGCATTCATGAGTTGGTATGTTGTTTTGTGTGTATGTATAGGTCTTCTCGCTGTAATAAAGTTCTGCTAAGTGTCCTGCAGAGTGTATAGTCAGCATCTGTCCCTTCCTGGACCTGCAATTGTCACATCTTGTTTATGTGTTTCTAGTAGTTCAGTATCCCAGTTTCATATTTTATCATAGTTACTGATTTATAAGTTAGTGTAGCAATTTTTGTAATTTTGTCATGTGATTTGGAATCAGTAAAAGGACTACAATTTGCAAGTAATTTACCCAGCACTGCCTGTGACGGACAAACACTAACAACACTACCAAATAATAAATAATTGTATTTCTGTTAACCAGTATTAATAAATGCTTATTATTAATATTATTTATACACTACCCAATGAGTCCCTGTGCTCTTTCTATCATACAGGACTCAATTGGCAGACAAAAGCTTGTCTGCTTGGGGATGGTCGCTGAGAGACCTTCTGCGAATATGTGGAGTGGTTGCTCCTATTATGCGGATCCTTGTCCCCCTCGGCTCCACTGTGGCTCTCCGATCCCTTGGCTGTTGGACTGTCGATTCCCTGGCTCCACCTTAGCTCTCCTATCCTCTGGCAATCACTTGAGTCCTCCATCCCTCTGACTTCTCCATGGTCCCAGTCCCACCAGCATCACCTTAGACTTTGAATTCCCCCATCTTTTCCCTGGCCCTTCAATTCTCTGGTTCTGCACTCTTAAAAATTAAGGTGCTTCATGATGCCAAAGAAGAACATTTTTGGCTTAATCGTTCCATAAAAAACCTTTAACATCTGAAGAACCTTTCTGTTTCACAAAAGGTGAAAGAACCAATCTTTAAAGAACCTTTAGACTAATGGTTCTTTGTGGAACCAGAAATGGTTTCTCTATGGCATCGCTGTGAAGAACCTTTTAAATTGCCCTGCTCTCCACCTTCTCTGTTTCCTTGGTCAGCGGTCAAGCAAGCTCTGCTATCAGTTTCTATCCCTATAGCTTTGCCATGCTCATCCACTTTGCCAGTTCTAATGTGGTCCCCATTGTCATCTTCTCTGCTGGCTAATCGACAATAGCCATCTTGTCCACACAACACCTCTGTTGTGGACACCTGCTTCTTAGATGCTTACTGGTAGTTTTTTTAAGATCACTTTGCAATTACAACCAACTGTGACACCAGAACACCGGTGTGCATGTGTGAAAGGTGTTTTAACTTGCATCACTTTTTGTGTATGGCTCTTTAATTATATGCAGCCTGCACACTGCACCCTTCAGCTGTGCTGTATCCACATTGTTTTTAAAGTAAGAGTGGGCATGACCATTGGTAACTTGAATGTGCAAGGGTTTCAATATCATTGACTTCCAGTTATTTCACCCGTACAATAACAGTCCATTATGCTTGCTATTGCAAACCAGTATTTGTTATCATATTATTTTAATTCATTATCATAAACAGGTTTGTAAGTAGTTTTGTTTATTGCACTTTCTTTATTATTAAAAAGTCTTCATGGGTAATCATGGGTAAAAAAATAAAAAATAGAATAAATAAATTAGTTGAAATAATGCAGCCTGATGGCCTCAGAAAATGTTACTTAGGTTACTTAGTATATTGAAGTTTTCATAACTGAGTGTCATAATTAGGTTTTCATATATATTTAGCAACCTTAACTAGATTTTTCTAAGATAATAAGATTTATTTATTTATTTATTGGTAACATTATCATATTGAAATATACGGTATATGATATCACACTAATGGACGGAGCCTTGGATGTCATCTATATCTAGAGATCCTCCTGGTATGTGAACCATCTTCTGCTGCAGAGACACAAAGCCTGATCCTCCAAACTCTGCTCTAGAGTATAAGAGCCAGGCAGGATTACCCACACCAGATGAAACTTTAGCCCAATTTCAAAGAGACTGACAGGGATTAGACAATTACCTGTTAATGCTCTCATCTGCCAGGAGTCCACAGTAAACAATCCTCATCTGGGGCTGATTATGCATATAAACACTCAAAATAAACACTCTTAAAGTATTACTCTACAAGGAAAACAGCCTACACTTTCTTTTACATATTCTTTTATGCTGCATTTTTACCACTTTCTTTTACAAACATTCTGAGGACAGTGTTAGAGATAACACTGATGATGCCACTGTGAAATATTACAGCTAATAAACACATTTAGAAGTGGCCCTCTCTTTGGCCTCATGGTTGCCTCAAATGCTTCCAAGTTTCGGGTCTTAAAATAACAAAGTAGAGTTCCATGAGTGCTGATATTTTAAGGTCCTACTATTAACTACAACTTTAGCATCAATAAACTCCTACAGTGTTACCAACACCAATCTATCGAGTTTATTGTTCAGATACATTAATTGTGAAGTAATAAAGGAGAGTAATCGCCCAATAGCCACCAACAAAAAAGAGGCATTATACACTTTATATAACAGAAGTTCAATGTATGTCCTTTGGTTTAAAGCCAAAACTGTTACTGTGTAATATATTTTTATTCAAAATCCTTTGCCCACTAACATATCTGTCATAACTGCCATTTCCCCCGCACTAGAGACTAGCATTTCCCCAGCAAACACCAGGAACACTTTAAAAACCATGCTTCGACCTTTATACTTAAAACCTCAGAATTTTGAATCTCTGTTTAAACTGGTACACATGCACATCATTCATTGGAACATATTTTGACAGTTTTATCATAAATTAAAGCAGGACATGAAAACGGGGACATAATAGGAAAGATATTTGTATTCTGAAGAATAACATAAAGATCTGGGTAGACAGAATGATTGAGGGATGTAGTGAATGAAAGGAGCAAGATGGTGTGTGGAGGTCTGAGACAGGTTCTGAATCCTTTTCCCTGCGGATTTGAAGACGTCCTGTTTTACTTTTCCTTTCCTGCAGGAAGCTACTCCACACTGTGTGCAAAGACCAGACACACAAACACACACACACACACACACACACACACACACACACACACACACACACACACACACACACAGAGACACGCACCATTTCAATCGCATGTACAAATAAATAAGAACTCTTATAAAAAGATGCACAACTATAACACACTTCACAAATACATTTTACTCACTCACTTCCACAAGCTCAAATTAATCAGTGCTTTCTGTCACACTGTTACTACATCTCCAGTGCTTCAATGCTATGAATGTTAATCTGTATTATGTCAGTGTCAATTTTTTCACACCTTTACTGCATCACAGCCATTATAGGCACCCTTTTGTGTGTCAGGATCCAAAGCCAGACACTTTTAGCAGAGGGAAAGCTACATTAATTATTAAGATGAAAAATGAATGCATGTTGAGCGTAAGGGAGATGAGGAGATGAAGCGAACAGTAAAAAGTCAAACAGCTGTGTGACACGGTTGCAGTGTCATGGCTGCATTAACGTCTCTTGTTGTCATGGAGACATGATGCGATAAGATCTCCCACAATTCATAGCCACCCACATGTAGGCTTTTGTACTGTCAAGAACGTTCACTGGTAGCTTGGCAACTGCAGGGCATGGGGGTGTCAGGTAAAGACTGCGCCATCATACAAACACCTTGTTCACCTGAGTTAAACCATTTTTGGTCCATTAACTTTAAGGATTTAAACATGTCAGCTGTGAAACTGTCATTTTCTCATCATGCTTATAAACACATTTATGTTAAACATCACTTAGTAAGTTTATTTTGTATTCATGTTTACTTTAATGTGCAACATTATTTTGATTTTACATTTTTGTAGACACATGCAAACAAACAGAGACGTGTTCATCTCTCTCTCTCTCTGTCTCTCTCTCTCTCTCTCTCTGTGTGTGTGTGTGTGTGTGTGTTCCTTTGATGATGTCCACCTGTCTCAGTAGGAGCAGAAGAACATCCCTCCCTCTAATCCCTCTTTCCGTTCCTCAATTTTCACATCTCTGCATGCACATGCACTCAAAGAAGAAAATTTGCTATATATGTAAGGACATCACCAGCTTGCAAATGTCAGCTTTGCTACATAAAGACTGAGCTCAGGTTTTTGATAAGTCAATATTACATGTATGTCCAGACTTTTATACATTGAAACAATGACTGCATGCGCAAAAACTATATAAATAAATAAACGAGTCTTTCCTTACATTCACTTTACACATGCATTAGCGTAAGAATTTTTATTGTCCTTATTTACTAAAATTCTAATTAATGGCATAAATATACCTGCATAAAAATTCTAATTAATGGAATAAATAGGCTTTACCTGCATAAACATAGGTGACCCAGACCTTACTAAAAAAAAATGAAAAAGGCGTATTGGCCACTTCATGTTTGTAATCAAATCTTTTTTGGTTTCTGTGAGGGTTATGTTTAGGGGTAGAGGTTGGATTAAGCAATAGAAAAGATTATTAACCTGATACAAAAACAATGGAAGTCTATGAAATGTCCTCAAAACGTGTACGTGCCTCCCGTACGCCCAAACAACTGACCTCATGTTTCACCCGATTTCAGAAAGTGCGGGCAACGGGAATTTCTGTCTTTCAGAGTATATACTTAAGCACGCACTACAAACTTCTGCATTCTACATTTCTCTCCTTTTTCTACTTCTCCTCCCTCTTCCTTCCTTCCCTCTCCACACAACACTCGCTATTCTTTTCCTCACTGAGCCTGTGACAAACGATGGATCTTGTTCACACCTGAAAGAGCATTTTATTGCTATCTTTCAAAATCTTTGGCTCGTGGTGAGGGCTAACAACGCCTGGTGAGTTTTTCGGGGAATATTTTATTAAAACAAAATATTTGTTTAGCTTATTAACTAATTACAGTAAAACTTTCCTCAAATGTCATGACAGATATTATTTTTAAGACCAGTTGCTTGGCATTTAGCTAGCTATATTCAACCAGCAGGAAAAAAAAAACTATATAAAACTATATATAGGCCTGTATAGATACAGAAATCGACGTCGGACAGGCGATAATATTCATAATAATTAGTTCATTTCAATTGCATAGCCTGTGGTCAAGAAGTAAAAAAATAAATAAAAATAAGTTAAACTGAGATGCTAGAGACAGGAATGTTATTTTGACTGTTAAAAACAATTGTAATTCTAAAATATAGTAGGCGATTTACAATGAATAAATATGGGCGCAATTTCAACAACTCTAAATCACCTCAGGATTTTCTAAACTTCCTCAATCGGTAAGCAGGCTACTTAACCCTGATTAACGAATATTTGCTTTAATGATCTTGTAATGGAATGAACATGTTTGCAAATGTTAGCAGAATTACGTCACTGGTGAACTGAGTTGTATTTGGATATAGTGAATTTGTGTCGACGGCTTTTCGTCCAATGGATACTGTCGAATCCTAAAAATTGAGTGTTATAGTATAAGACTCACTTATAATGCTTTATAAGCTATCATTTATTTTTATTCATTTATTTAAATTAAAATAGCTCTGTAGACAAGCTTATAATGATTAGACTAATTACTAATTTCGGGCTATTTTTATGCGTATTTTCTACTTTTCCTGATTTTTTTCACACCTCTTGGAACTGAATCATGCTGTATTTAATCCCATCACTGTTGTGTAGGAGAACATGTTATCCTGTATGCCATAGGTTCTCAAGCTCTTAATTTGTCTTAGCGAGCAATCCACGTGCTGTTTTGATAAAGGCTAAGTAGACTATAATAGCCTAGCCAGAGCATCCATAAAGATGCTGTCAGGTCCAACGGTGCTGAAGAAAGGTAATAACTTATCTTGTGTTTAGTAGACAATTGTAGGCAAGTGGCCACGACTCATTAAAAACCTGGCAGCAACTGACCTGTAAAAAAAACATAACCCTTATTATTATTATTATTATTATTATTATTATTATTATTATTATCATTATTATTATTATTATTATTATTATTATCATTATTATTATTATTATTACTTGGTTGATAAGTAACACGTGTAAAAAAAAAAAAAAAGATTTTAATAAAACTTCTTGAGAATTTTCTTTCATTATTTAAAAAATATGTATTAAAAATATGTTATTACAATTAGTAGTAAACTAGACATTTAGGCTATTAAAGGCGTTTTTTCACCACCACGTTTTATTATTAGTTATCGTGGAGGATATTTGTTTTGTCATAATCAGTTAATTAAAAGAGAGGAGAAAGATGTATGTAAGCTGCATGTAATAATTTATTTACGGACATGCCACTTGTTTTTGTGAATAACGTGCGACTAATATTATAATGTCTCCAGAAATCAGTCGATCATAATGGTTGTTGCTGGAAGATGCAGGTTCTGTCATTTCCAGCTGTATACAATGACATTTTCTACAATCACAGTTTTATTTAGATCCAGACCCTTACATGACACACTCGGGCTTGTCTGTGTAATGTAGATAAATATTGTGGCGCAATGTGATCCACTAAAACAGATCCCATATGAGTGATTTGTCACATTATCCTTTACATTTGGGCCCATGTTCTTGACTAACACTTTAAAGCGACATGCTTATAATTGGTTATGAGCAGAACCGACAGCTTTAATGCAAAATCAAAAGCTTATTCCAAAAGAATCTTGGGAATAACCAACGAAATATACAAGAATATAAAACGATTTGGAGCCAAATATAGAACAACAGCGCTACAAGTCACTTAATGACAATTAAGAGGAACATTGTAGGAGCAAAACAAAATGGCAAATAAGGCTCAAGTCCAAAAGGAGGTAAAACTGGAAAATAATAGTTGGTAGAGATAACTGCTACTACTAATAATTTTAGGAAACATAGTAGTTTGTCCATTTTTATTTTAGTTTTTAATTCATAATTATAATTTATAATTATTTATTTAATCATAAATTAATAATTTAATCACAAATGATAATTTATAATTTGAGGGCGAAGTCTGGTTAATTTTAAAAGTGGTTTGATTCCGCTGGAACCTTGAATAACATTTCGGCTCCTGCACCTGTTATATGAACTAATTATGTCTTCTAAAACTGTGTCGGTTTCCAGTTGTTGGTTCAATTGTTGTGGTGAGAGATAAAGTCCAGAATTTAGAGGGTACGAAGCAAAAAGGATAAATCGCTTTCGAGGCATACGAATCAGGAAGCTTATGTCCTACCGCATCAAATATGTGTGAATGTGAGGGAGTGTGTGAAGGAAAGAAAAGGCGGGCTTAAGGAGAAACCAAACCACAATTTGCCCTCCTTCTCTGTGTGTGTCTAGTTGAGGAGAAACTCTGAAGCGCAAGAGTTTTGTAAAACCTTTAACGCTGACATTAAGCTGTCCACATGCAAAAAAAGAAGGAAGAAACTCTTTACATGATTGCAGTCTGACGATTTCGACTGTCATCAAGACAAGTCTGCATTGCTGAGCTGTTTTTTATTAGTCCACGATTTTGTTTTGGTGTAGGTCTGCGTGCGCAATGATGGCCACCTACCCAGGCCCCGAAGATAACGGCATGATACTCATGAACACTACCTCGAGCTCAGCGGAGAAAGACCGAACGAAAGAAGAAACTCCTCCCGAGAGGGGACCGGACAAATCCGACCCGACTCAGAAACCACCGTACTCCTACGTGGCGTTAATCGCGATGGCAATCCGCGAGAGCTCGGAGAAGCGTCTCACGCTGTCTGGCATCTACCAGTACATCATCAGTAAGTTTCCTTTCTACGAGAAGAACAAAAAAGGATGGCAGAACAGCATCCGACACAACCTGTCACTCAACGAATGCTTCATCAAGGTGCCTCGGGAGGGCGGCGGTGAGCGAAAGGGCAACTACTGGACCCTGGACCCGGCATGCGAGGATATGTTCGAAAAGGGCAACTACCGGCGAAGGCGACGCATGAAGAGACCGTTCAGGCCTCCACCGACCCATTTCCAGCCTGGCAAATCTCTTTTCGGCGGTGACGGGTACGGTTACCTCTCCCCGCCCAAATACCTGCAGTCAGGCTTTATCAATAACTCGTGGTCTCCTGCGCCTATGCCATATACCTCCTGTCAGATAAGCAGTGGGAACGTAAGTCCCGTTAACGTGAAAGGTTTGACCGCGCCGTCCTCTTACAATCCGTACTCGCGTGTGCAGAGCACAGGTCTTCCGGGCATGGTGAACACTTACAACGGCATGAGCCACCATCATCTCCACCACCATCATACGCACCCTCACGCGCTCCCGCACGCTCAGCAGTTGAGTCCCGCCACGGCTGCACCCCCTCCGGTGTCCACCGGTAACGGGACAGGGCTGCAGTTTGCTTGCTCTCGCCAACCCGCAGAACTCTCCATGATGCACTGCTCGTACTGGGACCACGAGAGCAAACACTCCGCACTACACGCGCGGATTGATATATAGCTCGGGCGTCACGAGACCAAAGACAGATCAACATACTCGCTAAAGGACAATAAAAACAAGGTCCATCGATTTCAAAAAACCCCAAAACAAAAACAAAAAAAAAAAAAAACACATAAAGACATTTCATAGATTTCTGCTGATTTAAGACTGCTAAGAAGGAAAAACTTTTACTGGAGCCTCAAATTGTGGAAGCACGTCGAGTAGCCTGCCTGATGCAGGGACTAAAGATCACTTTTTCTTTCACAGGAAACTCCTTGACATTTATGTTCTGAATGTGTGTAAACTGTTCAATCAGATGAGAGAGGATTGCCAGCAGATTGAAGGTATAATCATCATGGAATTACAATTCATGTTCACCTGAATCCATTCTGTCAATGCCTCTGGAGTGAAGTATTGGGTTCTGAACCCTTTTCTAATTTTTTTTTTTTTTTCCTTTTTTTTTCCTATTTGCTTTTGAATGTTTAAGGATACAGTGGAGCTCTGGGCAGGTAGACAAACGTATACACCTGTGTTTTGGCCTCTTGTTTCAGTGTTTAAGGGTCTCATATAGGGGTCAGGGCACGTGACTGCCAGTTTGGATTTTTGTACTTTGTAAAAAAAAAAAAAAGAAGAAGAAAAAAAACAAATAAATAATTTTAATGCATATGACACATTGGGGCCATGTTTAACTAGCACTTTTCAATCGTTTTTTCTCCTTTTTAATAGGTCTAGTTTTTATTCTTTAATAAAAACATTGTGAACTTAACACTGGTTTTGGATTTTATAATTTATATGGCATAGTTCAGCGATTATTATTATTATATAACAAGATTGTTTTTTTTTTTTTTTGTTTTTTTTTTCGGAGTACTGCAATTATTCAGTAAACTACAGCTGTGGCCTAATTATTTAATTTTTGTAGTAACCTATTTTATGTTTATACAGGCGTGTAATTTAGAGTTTAATAGTTATGCGAGAGATAAGTTTCTGTAAGAATGAATTTCCAAAAAGAAATATAAAATTCCCTGCCTCACGAAGTTGTTTCATGTAAGCTATTCGTGATTCTAAAGCCTATAAAAACGAGTGCGAGTACGTGAAACAAAATGAAGCCTGTAGATGAGGAAAAAATTGCGCAATCTGCTGGGACAAATTATTTTGCTGAAGTTGTAAATATTTAGCCCTGTCGAATCCATGTCATGCACTACACAAATGGCAAAATATTGTTGTGATTATATTATTCAAAACTATTGACGCATATGGTGTCAACAATTAATAATTTTAACATATTTTAACCAAACAGGTTCAACTTCATATATGTATAGTTTCGCATTTTGTCACTTTTTATGTCGTGTCTATAAAACACCTTTTATGTATATACTAGAAGTACACGATTGCTGTAATATACAATGCAAGTTTATGTCTTTGCATTTATTAAGTGAATATGCTCATCTGAAAATTGTCAAAACGAGGATAATCGAAACTGATTACAATTATTGCCGAAGCCCCATAATACTACTAGTTAAATAAAATGCTAGTTTTTGCATGCATAAATGCATTCATTTAATTTTACATACCATAAACAAAAGTCTGCGCAAACAAAATAACATTTGATAACTGTCATATTACCAAACATTTCACATAATATCTAATGTTTATTAAATTATAGTTAATCTACATTGAAATAATTAGACATGTAATGAAACTTTGATAAAATAGATTTTCGATGATGTTCTTAAAGATTAATTGATTGAGATTATTATAAAGTGTTAACCGAGTTCCTCTGTTCGCGAAGCCTAAGGCTGGAACTGACTCCGTCATTCTGTGTTTCTGGAAAACAAGTTCCGTCATGTAGGCTACTAACGTTAAGTAAACAGTGTTTTAAAATTCCCGGTTTAAATAAAATGCATTATATTTTCTTACTCTTACTAAGTTAATGATTAAGGCCAAACTCAATTTTAGCTTGGATAAAAATTTTTAGACTGCTCGAATATATGGGCATATACATTAATAAACCCCTAGATAGACAATTCACTTCACTTTTAACAGGAAGAACAACAACAACAGTTGAAGACGAAAAACAATAACTATTATATTGATACACAACGTTGTTCGTTGTTTGAATGTATCCTGTAATGACTGTTTATAGTTTTCATGTCTCCTCACCCTCATCCGCCAGCCACTACAGTCATTTTCAGGTGCCAGGTGTGTATCACATAATACGCCCGCATGCAGGATGCTCAGGGCCAGTGGGAGTAAAGGTGGGCCCCCTTTTAAAAGTATCTAAATAGGCTATTTTGTGTGTCCCCAAAAAGCGCATCGTGGAATGTTGTCACAAAAGAACTTTGCGCCTCCTTAAACTTGATCACAGGTGTATCCTCAAAAGAGTTCATCTACAGGACAAATATCATATAATATATTCAACAAATTTCTTTCAATTAGTTAAGAATAATATAATCTACTGTGGTCTTTACTATATTTGCAATATTTTAGAAACCAATTGTTATTCATTTATATTAGTAGTAGCCTACTAATTATATAACAACAACAACTTGAGTGTCGGCGTCTGTTAACGAAGTGCTGAATTGTCAGTCGATTGTCAGTCAACTATATTGGGGCTTATACTTTTTTTGCTTAGCGTTATAAATATTAATGAAAAAAAAATGTTATTTTTATATTTTTAAATTTTCAACCAACTGTTCAACATAAATAGGCTTAAATATAAATATCTTGGGATTCTTTTTGTTCAGATCATAGGCCTGGTTTACTTTTATACAATTATGCTAGCCTACTGCTTGGTTGATATCTACCTTTCGCAAAAGCCGTAAGCCTAAGCAAATAGAAACGAATCTTAGAGTTAAAGGCCGTTTCTCAAATGCAACGTTAAAAAGAAATCTATATAGTAGCCTATATGTTCTGGAGTAAAGAGCTAAAGTGCATCGTAAGGACACGGACACGTGCCGCCACCTGCTGGATAACTGCTAAATTACATGTAAACTTAATACAGTGATGACATGTCAAAGTTAGAAAACATTCAGTTATTTTGCATTTACGTTTATTTAAACCAATAAATGAAATTAATTAATAAAAATAAATTTAAAAATGAATTTACACTGTGTACCTATTTGTGTGGACAAAATTACCAACAAACTTGATACATAAAATTCAGTGGGAGTGTCAATGGTTAAGGGGGAAAATATTTTGCACTCTGCAGTCCGATAAAATAATAATAATAATAATAATAGTAATAATAATGAAACATGAACTTCGACAAAGTAGCAGGCCTAATTGTGTAGGCTAATATATAGTTAAGCACAAACTGATTAATAGCCTAATTGATATCTAATTAAAAAAAAGGAAAACTTTAAACCTTTCCTACCAAGTTAATTACAAATACCTCTATTTAATGTTAGACATTTATACAAAAAGTCGCCTGATTACCATTTTAGAACAGAGAGCTACACCCAACAACGTTTGCCTTGCCTAGGCTATAGCATTTTCATTTCCTACGAATTTCAGTTGCATACAAACAATGCTGCTACTTTGTAGAAACTATCCACTCAAACTATTGTATTTATTTATTGATGTATCCATTCTAATGTTAAATTAATATTAAGTGAAAGTAAATAAGAAAAATTGTGGTTGTGTTAGGTCATGGGCTGAATGAGGCTGCTTCCTCACGTGTTCACTGTCGCAGAATGAGTGGAGGTAATCCAGCGTTGCTAATATTTTTTCTGTCGGAGATGAGCGACACACTCGCGCTGGTTTGTTGGAGCAGAGCGGGCGGTAACGGCGTCCAAAATTGTTTTTTTTTTGGGGGGGTTTTTTTTTGTTTGTTTGTTTGTTTTTTTGGGGGGAAAAAAATCAAATAGTTGTATTCAGATTTCATGTTTTCATTGTGGCTAAACTGACTGGGTCAACAAAAATGTAATAAATTGTGTGAGCGTAAATTTTTCTCTACAATTTCGTTTGAAAGTTAAACGCTTTGGGAGGTTTTGCATATATGCACTACCTTTGAGTGAATGCTTAATTACTAGGTCGTGGGTTTGGTGCGGACAGATTAAAATCTAATAAAATGAATGGAGTCAAATTATTGTTGGATACTGAACAAACATTTGACAGCATTGCGCACAAGGCGCATCTGAAGAGTTTGAGCGTGTGTTAATCCATGAGATCCTGCGCCCACAGTTTCACGAATAGGCTTATGATGGTCCTATAAGGTTTCCTGCTGGCTGACCTGGCTGATCTGGTGTCACAGCACAGGTTGTCGGTTTTTCAGTGCTCGGGTACACAATTGAATTCCCAGGATTCTTCTGAAAGGTTTAAACTGGTCAGAAGTGGTTTCCACGAGCGCCCTCGCGCACACCGCCCCGAGCCTATTGAAGAGGAGAGAGGGGTCAGCTGTATTTGCTATACACAGGAAAATAGCCAAAAATTTGATTTGCACAAAATCCGGCGATTGTTATAAAGCACATGACTTTTGTTTGAATCCAAAATAATTTGGTCAGTGGAGATGAGTGGTTTCATGTTATCATTTTCCTCCTTTTACATTTGGGCATGGAGTGAAGATTCACCCTACGTGATGTTTTCTGTTATTGGCTTTGATGAACAATAGACGACACCAAATAAGCATCTCTATGCCAGACTTATTATTGGGGTGTATTATGATATGCCACAGTTGTTTACAAATTGGAGATGTACACAAAAGTTTGTATGAGTGACCTTTTCACCCTAGAAAGAACATGGATGTCCATAATGAGGTTCAAAAATGGTCAGCTAAAAATAAATGATGTGTCATTTTCCTTTAGAAGATAATAAATGCGAGAGATTCTTGCTAAATCACGCAGGAACCTCAGAATGACCTCGGGTGGCCATTGTCACTCCATTGATTTTATTATGCAGTTATATACTGTATGAATGTCAACACAAGATTTTCAAGCAATCAATCAGTCAGTTTTGGTTTTATATGAACAATGACATTAAAATATCTCCCTATTAAAAAGTGCTAATACAGAAAAGTTGCAGATAATCAGGCTTATCGGCATTAGTGTCTTTTTAGTTACATTTAGTTAATAATTTAGATATGTTAATAGACTTGACACAAATTCAGAATTATTTTTAGGGAAAGAATGATTATGATCCCAATAACATTCAACATTTCCTACCCATTACCACATCAGTTTTAGGCTTTGTTCATGTCTTCAAATCTTTTATTTTGAAGTTTGTCATAATCATGTTTCCTGTTTTATCATGTAATTCCCTGTCTCTCATGTGATAAGATGGGGGTATGTCATTGTGTTTATATATAGCTCTCATGTTTCCTTTTGACTCTTGTCTAGCTTTGTTTGTGCAACCTGCTTTTGGTATCAAGTCTGTTTATGGTCATAGTCAAGTTTTGTTCAAGTCTTGTTTCACACATTCAAGTGTTTTTGAACTATAACTACAACACTACAACTTCTCCCATGGTGCTAATGTCCACTCTTGAATGCTCTATGCTCCCTGTCACAGCCAAGGAGGCCATCCACAAACTTTCGGTGGCCCCGTCACAGCAACATAAGCTGTCAATGAACTTTCCGTTCTCCATATCATGCCTGCTCTGTCACAGCCAGGAAGGCTTTCCATGTTTCTAGGTGTGTTCACGGAATTCCTGTAATTATGAGATTCCAACTTGTAAAAAGGTTCACGTCCTCGTAGAACTCGTAATTACAACTTGTGAACTAGGAGTCTTCTGAGAGCTACAACTTGTACCACATGACCGCTGTACCACCTGACCAACATAGGGTCTGTTTAGGCGTTGATAGTGTTGCCATAGAAAAGCATAATTCCGAGTCTGAGGACATGAACAGCTCAGAGTAGAAAATCACATGTTGTCATCTCGAAATTACGATATGGTGTGAACACAGCATCTGTTTCGCATGGCCTCCTGATCTCCAGTGGTAATCTGCTAGACAATAGCTACCTGATCCTCCATGGTCTTGTTCACTGCTCCACAGTCCATGGTCATCACTTCCACTACTCCATGGCCTAGGCCTGCTTCTACTCCATGGTTCAGGTTATTTTGAAGTTTATCATAGCCATATTTACTGTTTTGTCATGTGATTCCTTGTGCCCCTCATATGATCATGTCATGTGCTCCCTTTGCTTCGTGTATCCTGTTGTGATTGGTTTATTGTCTTGATTACTTTCAGGTGAGTCATGTCATTAATCCTTGTGTGTTTTAACCTTAACGTTTTAGTCCAGGGGCACGTTCAAGCTCAAACCGGTGCCCAACATTTTGCTACGGTTTCCGGGTTGAACGACATGTTTCCTGGAAATGGTGTGCAACGGGGTTTGAGATACGTTTTCTCTTGTTTGGTGGGTGTGTCAAAAATGTCAGCCCAGTCAGCTGCAACATGTATACAAACCACGTGGTATTAAAGTGAGACAGCTCGCACAATGCATGCATTTATAGTAGAATTTTCAACATCCCCTATGGTGCTGTAAATAAGCTGACACAAATCTTGCTATGGCTGTTGTTTACATACTGATGCACATACTGCTATATAGAGTGGGAATTTGTATGTAATTAACATCAAAATAAATTCACAAGAGCAAGTATATTGTTTGCACGTTTACTTACATTAAAGGCAAAATAACTAACATAATAAGAGCACAAGTATAGATCTGAAACTTCTTTAAGTCTGTCTAATAACGTAGTAATTGCAGTAAATGTCTTCTGGTCCATATCCTTTCCTTAGGAAGGTGTGCTAGACACTGATAAATGTAACATAAAAAATACTATACATGTTTATATATTTTGCTATTGTATTGCTATTGTGGAGTGAAACTTTCATAAACTTTTCTATACTCCTGTAATTGGGCTATATAATAATAAATATTACAGTATCATAGCACAACAACAGTGATCAGCAATAATGATAAGCCTAACACTCACAACAAAAATAATAAGGTCATATAGATTGTAACACAGTCTCGGGGGTAAGAAGTGGATTATCTTTCACCTGAAATGCAAGGCAAATGTTGGATCACAATAATTAGGAACCACAGTTTCCACAGATCCCTTCACTCGATTGGGATGTTCTCTTTTATTCTGGATGGCAAGGGCAGTGACTATAACATCAAGTGTATTTTGCAGTATTAAACACGTATTTATACCGATTCCACCAGGCTCCGAAAATTCTTCAAAAAGAGCACAAAGAATGGCCATCTCAGCTGCCATAGTTGCAACTCTTGAGTCATCAGAACAGCGTGTTCAACGCACCACCGTTTCCATTTAAAAAACGGTTTGCATCGTTTTATTGGGGCTGAATGCAGCCCTGTTGTGATTGGTTCATTGTCTTGATTACTTTCAGGTGTGTCTTATGTCATTAATCCTTGTGTGTATTAACCTTAGCTTTTTAGTCCAGGGGTAGGCAAGTTCTAATTAGAGAGAGTTCAGCTCCAACCCTAACCCTAGCTTTGTTTGTGTAATCGTGAAAAAAAAAAAAAAAAAAATTGTATTATAATACCTGTAATTATACGCCTAGGCATGAGGGCTCCTTTCAAGTGTCACATGTTTTTAGTTACAGCAGATAAGATTAGGAGTTAGGCTGGTTTGGATCCCGTTAACGGAATGTTCAATGAAATAAGAATGGAATGGGTGAATAATGGAAGCATGCTGCTTGTGGGTCCTCCCATTTAATATCAACCAATTTATGTCACATTTTAACCTAAAACATTCACATAAATGCACCTTTCAAACATTACCAACTCGTTGCAAATCATAATACATCTCATCATTCCCTAAACAAATACCAAACACATTCCTTCATGTATATACAACCACACACACACACACACAGTTCCACATGTATGGAGTCATCTGTGGGATTACTGAAAGAGAGTTTGTGCTTTGAAACCTGATCTCCTCCTGCAGTCCTATTTCTGCCTCTGCTCACCGCAGGAATGACTGGAGAATGTTTTAGGATGGTTTGGAAAGGCTTATCAGGACATTTAGATCTGATCATTTCTAACTGAAACATGACCAATAGTAAGTGTATCAGTAAGGCAGTCTGCTGGTTTTAAATGACTGCAGCACCAGAACCGCCATGATAACCCCTGTGGATCTATTACTGCAAACTATGAAGACCTTAGCTGGCCCAAACACCTAGAAAGCACAATGTGAAAGTCTCCCCAGGTCTTCTAATGAGAAAATGTAAAAGAACACAGGGGTAAATGTTGATGTAAATTTGAAAACGGGAAAAAGTTGCTCTTGAATACTGGCAACTACTTAATAATGTAATTTTGAAAATTGTACATGAATTCAAAGATCAAATAGTTTTTCAAAATAAACTTTCAGAATTGCAAACTTTTAGAACCTCCTTTTACCCTAATCCTATCAATACCATCTTGCTGAGGAAAAGAGTTTTTTTTTTCTCTGATAATGACCTATAGGCAGATTCTGTACTGGTAAGGTCATGCAGTAAAGGGTAAGTGTGGGGTCGAAAATATAGGGTCCAATGTACTGTGTTTATATGAAGGAATTTTCAACATGTATTTTTTCACAGGTATTTTTCCTGTATTTTTAATTAAGTATTACACTGCTTTGTGTTTTAGGGTTAAACGAAATGTGTGTAAACTCAATTTAAAATTACCTTTTCCATTTTCAAATTCCTTTTCCATTAGGTCAAATTAGATACGCCAAGAACTGAATGAATGGTGATTGAGGGTGTCGTTTTGCCTATTATCTACTTTTTATATAGGGTGAAGAATGAAAGACATGTTTTCCAGCCCATAAAATGATACGCTTAGATGATGCAACAAATATAAGTCTCCCCAAGTCTCCTCAAATCTTCTAATTTTGGGCTGGAAAACGCACTTTCATTCACCCTTCCGTTTTTCTAAACCTGTGTAGCTTTATATTATATCCGCTGTCACCACTAGAGGTCAGCAAATCCCAAATAACTAGACACTAGATGTCAAACGTAACAGGTCTTTTTTAAGGAACTAAATAATAAAGAATATAATAGCATGGATTAAAAAAAAAAAAAAAAAAAAAACAAAACAAAACACTAATACACTCAAAGGAAATTTCGGTTTATTTATTTATTTTATTTAATTTCCCCATAAATACTCTGATCACATCATCATCATCATCATCATAATCATTATTATTATTATTATTATTATTATTATTTATGAAGTACACTTTATGAGTTAGGGCCATTAAATAATACTGGAAAACAAACAACCAAAACAGTTAAAATCGTAGTGAACTAACAAGACAAAGCATGTTGTTAAGGAAAAAAGTAGAGCAGTTATTCCAGTGCACCCTCATCCCAGTGGAATGCGTTAGTGGAGTGAGAGTCACGCAGTTCACCGGGCCTAGTCTGCGTGGAGATATTTACACGACATTTAAAACATTCTCGACTGCGTAAACTGTTATCGAATTACATTCGGTCTATTTCCGGGTGAAATCACGGCTCAGAAGTTCGGGTGTTTGGGGACTGTTGACAAAATAGCGGTTACGTGTGGAAAGGGAGGGTGTACAAAGCAAACAGGGGAAAAAAATCGAGCGAGCGATCGCTCGCTTGTTTCTCTCAGCCTGCTGAAAAAAGCAGGAAGCGGACTAGAGCTGTTCACCTGCACCGTGTCGAATAAAAGACCGCATTGGACATTTGAAGGGTTAGACGGCTCAGTTTTTACCTTCTTACTGTGATTTAAACCTGACCGGTGTTTGGAGTTCAACCCGAGACGCGGACAGTTAACTTTTAACGTTTAGTTTCGCGAATTCTACAGAACTGGCGTCGGACATTCCATTCCATTCCAGTTGGAATAATCTGTTCTGAAGGTGAGCGTTTTGCACCGTTTAATGTTATATGTTCGGCAATGTGTGTATTGCTGAATTGCGTAGGTTTTGTTACATTTTGTTACGATCTTGGCCGACTGCTTTTCTGATCTCAGGCACTTCCAGTCTCAACGTTACTTGTTTGTTAATCATTTGCAGTCGAATAAATGGGTACGCTTAGACGGCAAAAAATGACACATTACTTGAGAAGTATTTTAGTACTCCAAATCGATTAATTATTACTGACTTCTTATTATTGATGTCTTATTCTATCTAAATGTTTTAGACTTTGGGACTTAGGAAATGCTCTAAATTCCTTTTCAAAGTTATGAGTAGGCTATCAAACCAAGGTGCTTGACTTTCAGTGTCAGTTGTATGGAAGAGATTTATGGGGTTATATCCGATGTTGGCATTAGTTTGATTAATAGTGATTGCTTGCTTGCTTTATTAAACAGAGATCTTTAAGTAATAAAGTTATGAATCACAATTTTATTACCACACAAACAGTACATCGTAATGGATCGATCCACTGCGATCGTTCGTTAAAAGGCTGGATGACACCCGATCACAAGTTTACCGGACAGTCCATAAAACGTGGGTTTATGGGACAGGGAGACACGACATTGGCTCTGTGTCGTAGACGGATGCGATGCCATAATACTGGACTAAATTATGACTCAAACGCCATACAGACATGAGTAATAAAGCCTGAGCACACTCAGCCTTAGGGCACGCCCACAGGCCGTCCACCAACCTGCTGATGCATATTGCACATAAAACTGAAAAGCGCTGTCTGGATCTCGTAATCCGTTCCAGATAATTCAGAACTTGGAATTCCTAAAGATCCTTCTTTAAATTAACCACTGGAGAGGCTCTTGACAAATCAAGATTAACCAAGACTCTTAAAGTTTTACGTCATTCCCAATGTGGTTGCGGCTAAATCAGTGTTCCATTAGTTATTCTGAATTAGATATGAGAAAATTCTGATTTCAGTAGCCTATTCTATTGAATTCAAGATACGGTTGGAAGTGGAAGTGAGTTTTTTGTAAACAAAATGTTTTTAAAAATTCAATATAAAAAAAAAAAAAATTGCATCTAACTTAAAGAATAAGTAATACTAAGTTTATTTATTTATTTATTTATTTGTTTTATGCACACTCAATTAGATGCTCTATTAAATGAACAGCGCAAACACAGACCACACCTTGGGATTTGTTAGGTGATGAGAGCGAAAATCTAAAACAAATATTCAGTGTCTGACAAAAACTATGTGAACTTCTGAAATAAAATGTCAGTTTTGGATGAACTATTTCATTAAGACATTCCTTTTATTTATATACAGCGGCCATGGTAGCTGTAATATGTGCCAATTTTTATTGTTACTTCAGTAAAACTTGGAATTAGGCACTTCTCAGATGTAACTATGTAGCCTTCTGATTCTGGATTCTGTTTATTATGTTTGAATTACATGCCATATTCATTTTTAAACAGTCAATCAATTAATAAATTAATTATTTTATTTTTAATATAACAATTACTGGATTGACTTGTTTATGGCAGACGTTATGATTACAACAGTGAATTTTTTTGGCTCAGAATTAAGGAAAATATAGGTCTGTAATTTGAAATATGTGTGGAAAAAGCAAGGACGTTGCAAACTAATTAAATAATAAGAATTAAATAATAATTCCTTACATTTATAAAGCGCTTTACATAGAAGGGGGAGTCTCCTCGACCACCACCAGTGTGCAGCATCCACCTGGATGATGCGATGGCAGCCATATTGCGCCAGAACACCCACCACACACCAGCTTATTAGTGGAGAGGAGATGTGAGTGATGAAGCCAATTAGAATATGAGAATGAGAGGCCAGTGGGCAAATTTGGCCAGGATGCCAGGGGGATCTTAAATTACTGTAAGCTAATTGTAAGATGATTGTACTGAATGTTTTTATTTTTTGTTTGTTTGTTTATTTGAACATAAACAATCCAGTACTGAGGCTTGTTTGTGTGTGTGTCTGTCAGTCACTCTGCACCCTTATGAGTCATAAGTCATAAAACATTGAAAGTCATCTTCAGGCAGATAGTATATTAGCATATGTAGATGTGTGTTTTTGTGAGTTGAGCTCGCTGGCCCTCACCCAACTACATGTGACAAGAGCTTCAGAGAGTCTTTGGTGGCAGACTGTGATGTCATCAGTCAGGGGACACAAACACTTTGGGATGCCCACACACACTTACTCACAGTCAGAAGAGAGGTCACTGTGGTGACAGGGGCCATGAATGGGCTGATTCTCTCAGTCATGTGAGAGCACAGTGTGTGTGTTTGTTTTAGCGGTGCAGGAAAACATTTTTCCTTAGAAATGGGGATGAACACACACATGCACACCCCCAGGGCTGACTGTATGCTGTAAAGAACAGATTATGTATAGGAGAGTCAGTTAGGATTAAGAATTACCGCTTTCTTTTCATAATTGTTAGAAATAATAAATATGTTGTTTTTTTAAGCCAATGAAATTGACCCTATTCACTGTCTTACTGACTTGATATCACATTGCACATGCTGTAAAGCCGTTAATGGGTTTTTATAATACTGTTAGTTACTGTAATGCAGCCTTTCTAAAATATTGCCAGTAGTTAGTAATATAACTTTAATATATAATTGGAAGTGACCTAATTAGTCTATGTTTTCATGTTTTCCTAAACATCTGTGATGACTTTTGCAATAAAGTTAGTATTAAATTGAAGGATTGTCATAGGAGCTTGGAATTTTTTTATTCTTCACTTAAGAGGAGTCAGCTAAAAATCATTGATGCTTTTGAAATGGCCTCTTATCAGACATGACCCCTTAAATATTTAGACTGAATCCTTGGTAGCTAAGGTCATGAAAGTGAAACTGGCTAATCCAAAACCATAGATCAGAGAAAATGAATGACTTCCTTGCAGTTGTTTTATTTTATTTCATACTACAGTGATTAGCACATTAAAGCTAAAGACAGATACAATTGAACAAACATTTTGTTGTGAAACATACTGTCCAATTATGTTTTCAAATGATAGAAGAAGTGGGCTTATACGGTAAATGGGCAAGGTTCACTTCCCTTAAAGGTTACAACTTTGTCAACATGCAATATATTTGAAAAAGAAGTGTTTCTATTGGGTTGCATCAGGGTGTTCTCGACAGTCATAAAGCCTTGTGTGCCACTGGTGTATGTATATTAGCTGCTACCTTTTATTGGTTTGCAATTATGTAGCGATTTGTTGAATGACACATAATCTTATAGGCCTTCCATATATCTTTATTTTAACAAATGGTCATAATTTTTAAGCTTGGGAAGTGTCTGAAAAAGATTTCACTCAAATGATGCCTAAAGGTGGTTAATAGAAAAGGATCATGGTTCCGCTTTCATTTTACATGTCTGTGCCCATAATTTGATCAATTAATGTCAAGACAATCAGTGATTACAAGCCATCTGCACTCATTTCCTGTGGAACCCCAGCTGGGATGCATGATTGACATTTGTAATTGAGTACCGCTTTCTTACATATGTGGCCTCACATTTGCATGGTTGTCTCTTCTGTTTTATGCACTTACATAATAGCAGGCCTGATTGCCATGCATATACATACTCACACACCTGTATGCACACCTGAAGAGAACTCTTAGCGTGCCCGCACTTGGAATTCTACGATTCTCTATGCACGAGTCAGAACATGCTAAAGAATTCAGTATCGAGAAACGGGAAAGGAGGGAGTGAAACATACCAAGAGAAATAGATGGAAGAGAGGTAGAGAAAATAATGGAGGGAAAGTGTGTTAAAGCGAATGAATTATTGATTCTTAAATGTGAATCTTTTTTAATGTATGTAAATAGATGTTCATATGTAGTCTGAAATATTGATTTAAATCAAGTTAATAATAAACTCATAACTCCTTTTAGATTACCTAATATCTTGACCCACTTTGCCAATATCCTTCTGTTAAAGACAAAGAAAATTTCTAGTGACTGATTCTAATCTATGAAACAAGTCTAAAATCTATCCTTTTTCCAATAAACAGTTATGGGATTAATGTTACATTAATTGAGCATTACAGTCATACCTGCTTTGCCCTGCCATTTCTCTGTCTGTTCGTTTTTGCTTGTCAGATTACCATACATGCATTAAGAGCTGAATACATTAAACAAATTTGGTTCAGTGTTGGATCACTACTTGATCCAGTGTAGAATCTGAGTCATCATGCAAAATGCAATAATAACTTCTGATGAAGACATGACATATAATCACACAGATTTCTGTTTTTCGAGAGTCCTGAATGAAAAGTGAGAAACCACACTGTAGTCATCTGAAGTGGTGTGACAGCTGTTTTCGTGTTCACACTGTATTTTTCTGTCTCTCTCGTGTCTGTGAGAGTGGTGAATTGAAAATTTGTGATGTCTGTGCTTTCCGTCTGTCAGTTCTTGCATAACTTTCTCATGTAGACTCGTATCACAGCTTTATTCAAACATGCACATACAGTTAGTTGTAGAGGAAGAGAGAGAAAGAGAGAGACACTTGTGTGCTCCACCCACGGCTAAACTGGAACCTTTGTTCAGTCAGGCCTCAGTAGGTAACTGATTAACGTCTTTTTTTTAGTGTGCGTGTGTGTTTATTGAAATTTTGCCACCGTGGCACAGCACTGAAAGGGCAGCTGCACAATGGACTCTAAATTTAGAGGTCAAAGGAATAGTTAGCCCAAAAATGAAAGCATATATTTAATTTAACATTATGTTGTTCCAAAGAAAAAAGAAACACAGAAAGTAAATTATTGAATAAAGTCTTGGTCATTCTTAATATAATTAAAGTGAATGTCAAGACTATGTCAAGCTCCAAACTGAACAAAACACATCATACAATAGCTTTTTCTAAGAAATAATAATGATTTTGTCCCTAACCTTTTCATCCAGTGGGCTGTTCCCAATGCAGCTGGCACACAGACTCGAAAAATATATGAAATTTAAAATGGTGTGAATATTTGTACTGAGCTGTAATTGATGTGAGAAGTATGGCAGTGCTCTGTTTGTTTTTGCTGTGGCCATGCATGATATTGTACAAATCTTTCTTTTGGCCACGCCATTGTTAATTGTTTTGTCAAAACACATTTGATGTCATAATCACAGATTTACTACTTGAAAACTTTACAATTGTTTGTGGTTCTTTTCTCAGTGTTTAGAGAACCTTTACGATTATAATTACACAAGCAGCCAACTTATCATTCGTTTCTGTAAAATATAATGATGTAAATGGAAAACATGTTGATCATTATTATGAACAAAGTGTGTTCCCCCTTTTTAAATCAATTGAGCTAAATACCTTTAGTACAAATTCGTTCAAGTTATTTTTAAGTTCTCCGTATGAGGTATGTCCCCTTTCATAAAATACTGAGCTCCATTTGGTATTCAGTGATGTCTAATTATGAATCAGTTTTCCTTTATAGTCTATGAGTTTCAAAAGCTTAAAGGAGAACTCCACATCCAGAACAACAATTTACAAATAATTTACTCACCCCCTTGTCATCCAAGATGTTCATGTCTTTCTGTCTTCAGTCGTGAAGAAATTATGGTTTTTGAGGAACGCGTTTCAGGATTTTTCTCCATATAATGGACTTTAATGGTGCCCTGATTTTGAACTTCCAAAATGTAGTTTAAATGCAGCTTCAAAGGGCTCTGAACGATCCCAGCTGAGGAAGAAGGGTCTTATCTAGCGAAACGATCTGTCATTTTTTTTTTCTAAAAAAAAAAAAAAATTGTAAACTTTTTAAGCACAAATGTACGAGACATGTATGTATGAGACATGTAGCACTAGCTCTGGGATGCGCGTCCACGACACTACGTACTATTGAATCACGTCGAAAAGTCACGCGGAACGTAGGCGGAACTACAGACCCAGTGTTTACCAAGCGAAAATCCTGAAATGCTTTCCTCAAAAAACATAATTTATTTATGACTGAAGACAGAAAGACATGAACATCTTGGATAGCAAAGGGATGAGTAAATTATTTGTAAATTGTTGTTCTGGAAGTGGAGTTCTCCTTTAATCAGCATCTTGAATATATGGCCCTTACTTTTAGATCTGACAAAGTGTCTACACCAGATGCGAACACCTCGCAGAAGTAGCGCAGGTAGCGGAAGTAGCTGAGCTTGTTCTTACCAGAGAGTTATTTTTCTGGTTGACAGAGATCAGGGTTTGTGGCTGTGTGTGTGTGTGTGTGTGTGTGTGTGTGTGTCAGAAGTGTTGTGGGAAGGGGGATGTAGTTCTATGTGGAATCTGGATTCCTGACATTCCAGTGTGAGAGCAGGAGGTAGATCAGGGCAGATGAGGAAAAGAGAGGAATACCTCTAAGGCTTGTACCTCCAACTGTGCCTCTCTCTGTTTGCTCTGTGATAAGGACACAGTACTTGGTGTGTTCATTTGTGTACAAATGAAGAATGGTTGTGCTCTCCTGTCTGAGTGTGTCTGTTTGTCTGAGAGTGTATGCAAGCAGTGGTGCTTGAAGCATCGTGCAATGCGTGTGTGTATACATCACTGCTTTGTGCTTTGTGTGTTTTGGTTCTGCTAGCATTGTTCAGTTAGTTGTGTGCGTGTGTTTGTGTGTGTGTGTGTGTATGCGTGCCTACTTAAGCATATTTTGGAGACAAATTTGTATCAAGAAGGGCGCTAAACCGGACAAAAACTCCTTTAGGGAAAGTCCTCATTTGTAAAAAGGTATAAAAATAAGATAAATAATGTTTGTTAAAATTGTAAAAATGCAGAACGTTTTCTGATGGGGTTAGGATGTGGGTAGTTATTTATTTTACTTATAATTTAATACTTATTTTAATATGGTATGTATGTATATATATATATATATATATATATATATATATGTATATGATTATTTTTTTTTCCTATAATGATTACCATATTAAAATAGGTATTAAGTATTACCCACATATATGTGTGTGTGTGTGTGTGTGTGTGTGTGTGTGTGTGTGTGTATGTATATATAGCTTTACAGTTATCCAGCATAACTGATTTGTCACATCACCTTGTACCAGTTTCCAGTAACCTTATTGACTCTTCCTATCAAAAAGTGTGTTTTCATGAGGATGGCTTACATCAAAGACTATAGAATACCCAAGACTTGTCACTTATAGTTTTGAATGAGGAAAGATACAACGCTCATTATGGTGGGGAAGCCCTGCCTTCTTAATGAAAGAGCCAATCGTTGACTAGTAAAGTCAGCGCGTCACTGCAGCTGCCGTTAGAAGTCCGGTTGCTACAGAAACAGTCAGCGTTCTGAGACATGCGCTTAGTATTGCGCATGCGCACTGGCTGATCTCGCCTGAAAAATAAGCTTTTTTTAATGCTGTTGGAGCATAAGTAGCGATATTTATGAAGCAGTGTGTTTTCAGATTTCATTGGTGATTTCAAATATGAAACTTAATCATAAGCTTGGTGAACAGTTTTGGAGAATTTGATGTTTCCCCATTCAAATAGATAGGAGCTGCACTTGCCTGCCCAAGAGGCATTTCAGAGATGGCCGCCGAGTGAAATGACTTGCCTTAAAAGGACTTTGGTTATATTCATGTGAAATCTTTATAACTGAGAATTTCAAATAGTGAGGTCAAATGATTGATTGCGATTAATCACATCCAAAATAAATACACACACATGCACATATATATTTTGAAAATGTTTACATTGTTTATATATATATATGGAGAGTTCATATGCTCTTGACACAAGAGTGTAATGTGTAATGTATGTAATATATATATATATATATATATATATATATATATATATATATATATATATATATATATATATATATATAATGTGTGTATGTATGTATGTACATATGTGTGCGTGTGTATGTTTGTATTTATATATACATAATAGATATACACAGTACAGACACTTATATTAGAGATATATATTATGTAAACAAAAACTTGCAATTAATCATTTGACAACACTAATTTCAAATGAATTCATTCAAATTAATTATTAATTTTGTTTTGCCTTTGAATTAAGATGATTTTTCTTACCCAATTGGCAAATGTTTTCTGTTGTTTTAGGCAAAAACTTCAAACTTTTGATACATTTTTTAACAAACAAGACATAATATCTTAAGTCATTTTAATTCTCAAATAAATGTATCTTGATTTAAAGTGTGGTTAAAAATGATCCGAAATCAGTTTTTGAGCAAGTCTATAACCAGCCAGTGTTTATAATGATCTCTTTACTTTAGCCTGATTCACAAAGGTAATCTTAATAATAATGTTTTTTAATTTGAGTGGTACTGGTAGGAATTCACAGGATAGTGGGATTCGTGGGATTTAGCATCCTGGCTAGTAGGCTATATTGCTATATTGCATATGCCTTTTCTCATAGCAGCTAGAATAATAATGGGAATTTATCATTTTGATAGCGGATTGTAATCCAGAAAAACTGGAATACAATCTAATTTAAATGTGCATCTGATTACAGATAGCCTACGTGGGATTACACAAGATTGGTATTTTAAAGAGAACCAGTTCTAAGGAAGAATAATTTGTTTTTGGGTTAAAAGAATTTTTTAATATGAAATTTGAATGGTATGACAATTAGAGGTTTAGACTGCACAGAAATTGAAATCTACACGCTAATACAGAACTATTTAGCCTATACGTAGTCACGCAATGTTGATGTTAGCATTAAGAATTTGATAACAAAGTGTAACAATAATAATTTGCACAGTTTGATGTGATATGAGCTAACTGATCATTAGATTTAATCAGCATTGGTAGTGTGATTTATTGTGATGCTTTTTTCCTCAGTTTGACAGAGCAAAAGTGGCAGACAGACTTGTTACTTACTTGTTCATATGACAATATCTGGTGAAAATTCTTATTTGGTCATATATTTCAAGACGTAGGCTAGAATCTGTGATTCTGAAGTACAGTGTCCACACTTCACACCAGTGTGGTGACTGACAGCCACACATACACCTCAAAACGTTAGATTCATCTGTGCTGGAGCTATACCGGTGCACAACCCACATAATGAAGATAATTCCGCAAATAGCTGAAATTGCATATTTCATCACAGAGATGGCAACAAAGAGGCAAAACTTATGGACTGCAGATTTAACAATTTTTAGACATTTATACTAAAAATCAAGATTAAAAAACTAAATAAGAAAATCATTTTTTTGCAGTGTAAAGACTCATCAGTCCAGGCAACCTGGTGGTGTCTTCTGCTGCTGTAGCTCATCTGCTTCAAGTTTCAATGTGTTGTGTCTTCAGAGATATTCTTCTGCATACCTTGGTTGTAACAAAAGGTTATGAGTTGCTGTTGCCTTCCTATCAGCTCGAACCAGCCTAGCCATTCTCCTCTGACCTATGGCATCAACAAGGCATTTTCACCCACAGAACTGCCGCTCACTGGATATTTTTCTTTTTTCGGACCATTCTCTACAAATCCTTGAGATGGTTGTGCATAAAAATCCCAGTAGATCAGCCGTTTATGAAATACTCAAACCAGCCTGTCTGGCACCAGCAATCATGCCACATTTAGAGTCACTTAAATCAGCTTTCTTTCCATGCACCATTTGCACTTCAGCAAATTGTTTTCATAATGCGTAAATGCATTGCGATTGGCTGATTTGATATTTGCACTAATGAGCAGTTGAACAAGTGTACCTAATAAAGTGGGGGGTGAGTGTGTTAGTAAACTTTGTTTTTCTTTTGGCAAACATTAATACGGTCAACTTATCCAGAATAACCAGGGATGATGCTGTACTATGAACTATTACTCCATATGGGGATACTCACTGTCCTTCAGTTCTGACTCCCTTCATCTCAAACATTCTCATCTGAATCCTCTTTGTCTCTCTGTCAGATGCAGAATCCTTTTCATCCTATCATGGAGCTGGCTGAGAAATAAGAGACTGCAGAGACAGCAGGTGAGTGTGTGTGTGTGTGTGTGTGTGTGTGCTCTCTGACAGACCAGAATACAAAGAGTCCACTGTAAGCAGTTGGAACAGGTGAAAGAAACCAAAAAGTCTATGTGAAACTTCAAGAAAAAGTAATGGCAATTCCATTAATTTGGTATGATTGGTCTTCCATTGCAATTTATTTTATTATTATTTATTCAACAAATGCACAAATGTAATCCCTTTTGGATAGTGTATTGAATACAAGAAAGCAGAGTGTGCTCACTACTGCAAAGGCTTCTCCCTAAAATGACTCCCATGGCTGGGACATAAAATGCCTGTACAAACCCCAAGAGGGTGATGTCCGAGATGCCTGAGCCCAAGACCTCCTTTGCCTCAGCAGCCTGTGAGCACAGCTTTACATTCTGAGATTGTTGAGTCAAAGGGAAAGCAGGTCTTTTGACTAGACATTGTCCTACAATGTTAAAAAAAGGTCATAGCTGTTAATGGTCCCAAACTAGTCCAGTTGAATTCATATGCCACAAATTCCTCAAATGATCCTCAAGTTCATCCAATGTTCTCTACAGTAAACGCTTTCTGGTCGCTCAAGGTGATCAGTTAGAGTGAAAGGTAAAGATCAGAATATAAAAAACAGCATCTATCACATAATTTTTTTTTTTTTTAATGAAGTCATGATTGTCATTTAAGGGCACTTTGGTGCTTGTGCACACTGGGCATTGCATCGCTGACTTGTATGGATTTTAGCATGAGGAGGCAAGATTATGAGTTGCAAGTTTGCCCAGTTCCACATTAGCTATTCCCTTGGTGGAGATTCATCTTCAGATTTTTAATGTCTGCAGGTTTTGTGCCAAAATGGTCTGGTATTTGGCATTATCCATGGTTCCTTTTATCTGGTACCCCTATAGCATAATGCTTGTACCACCATGCTTCATCTTGGATGTGATGTTATTTGGTTAATGACCAACTTGTTTTTGTGCCATACCTTTGGAAATTGTGGCCCAAAATTTTTATTTAGTTTCATCAGGCCATAAAAGATTTTTCCACATGGTTTTGGCTAAATGTAGGTGGGTTTAGATGTTGGAATGTTATTGCAATGTCCCATTGTCTGCAATTGTTGTTGATGACCTTTACTGTATTCCATGGCACATCAAATATTTTAGAGACACTTTTGTACCCTTCTCCTGATTGTTACCTCTTCATAAAGTAACCAACACAATTTCTTTAAAGTCTTTGCAGACCATGGATTCAGTAATAATATGCAACTAAGAAGATGCTAAGAAAATTCTATAGAAACAGCTCATTTTAATTTAGGGTTAATTGGCATCACTTGAAGGGGTCATCGGATGCCCTATAATCCCCAATAATAATGATCACTTTCTCAGATCAGGTTGTTCTGAGGTTTCTGGCAGAATGATGTAGTTCTGCACAGGCTCCTCCCACAACTATTGATTGACACAGCCATTTTAGTACAGACCCGCCCTGAGTGAGCTGTGAACAGCCACCATTGTTTCGATGCCTGAGTAGGGGGAAACGAGAATGGCTCCTGAGCAATTGAGGTCTATTGTTGTGGGATGTAATAATGAACATAGCAGTCGTCATTTACTTCCAACATATGAGCTGCTGAAGATGCAGAGGATTACTTTCATTTTTTTTTGCGCGAATCTTTCATGATCCAGCTTCACCTACAGAAGAATTGAGTATAAGGTTTTTTATGAATCTTTGCAAATCACCTTTTCCTAATAATGTGTGGCTAAACTTTACAGTCTCTCAGAGAACGTCTCATCACCAGAGCTCATTAGCATTTAAAGGGACATGCACCAAAATGTGTCATTGTGAACAGAGCTGTTTTTGACAAGGTGAAAAGGGTGTTGTTTTACACTACCATTGAGAAATTTTAACTGAAGTATGTTACACAGACTTTTCATTCAGACCCTAAAGAATCATATTGGCATGAAAAAATGGGCATCCGATGACCCCTTTAAAAGATGACCAGAGGTGACTGGTTAATTCCAAACCATGCCCCATCATAAAAGATTGAACTTTGTTTCTGGAAATAGATTATTGACAGTAACCTTTTACCTGGACTATATTTGATTGAGCAAAATAATTGTTTGTGCAGTGTTTATTGTCCAAAGCTGTCAAATTATTTTTATGGATTATTTACAGCAGTTCAAAGTTAAATTGTACGTGTTGAATATGCTTTGGCTTCCTTTTGCTTGAGGTAAAATGCAATTGTTAGTCCTATGCATGTGTTTTTTTCAGGATTTTTAACTGTAGAATTAAAAAAAAAGGAAGCATGTTGTAATGTCAATTATTTTGTATACTATTGCATTGTACAAAAGGTCATGTATGCTCATCAAAATGCCAAAAGCCAATAAAGGTAACGATAATTGTAGGAACATTCATAACCAAGGTGTATTTCAAAGTTTTTTTGTGTTAAAATACACGGTTTAATGTACTGATACATCTGTAAGTAAGCCAGTAGACCTCCCTAGGCAGAACAGCCTAACAACAGGCCAGAATGCCTAATTAATTCCTAGTAACCATGCATTTATTACCAGACAAAAGGTCCTAACAACTCTTTAACAACTAACCAGAAAACCCTTAGCACAAACTAGGAACAAATCAAAATATGCCAGCAATACCTGTTAGTAAACTAAACACCCTGGCGATATTTAGTAACCACAGCATAACATCTGTCTAGCTTGCATTTGTAATGACTAGTTTCATAATATATAGTTCAAATGATTATGCTGTACTGTAGGAAACAATAGAGTTAGTGACAGATGTCCCCTTGTCCATGAGTCTGGTCTCCTTGGCAATAGTGTGTGTGGATATTTGTGTGTGTTAGCTGTGTTTGTCTGGTCATTTTTTTTTCTGTTTGAATGAAGGAGGGATACATAGAACAAAAGAAGACATGCATAGAACAAAGTAATGAAGAGATGGTGTGTTGTCAAAGTGGTGTTTTTAACAGTTTCTGCTTCGTAGAATCAGATAGGGAAATTTGCATGTGGTTTTCCTATTTGCCCATGAGAGTGCAAGAAAGAGCCCATGGTTCATGTTGTTGTTTTTTTTTTTTTTGTTTTTTTTTTTTTTTTTTTAAATTGTGAATGTGCGACAGAAAGTCTTTCTGTGACCTCTGTTGAACCCACCACTGTGTGTGTGGGGGTGTGTGTGTGCACCCACCAAGCTTTTTTAGTACAGAGGTCTTTTGTTCCTCTCTGGTAAAGAAACTAATGCAAGTGTATTCTTTCTCTCAAAGAAGCAATTCATTTTCACAACATGACAACATGGGGAGGTTTTATATTGCTTTACCATCACACTGCGTCTGAAATAGAGGAAGTGTCACTTAACTGATATTTTTGCTTGATTTCCTTCTCATGGTGAAATAACAGTCTTTTACAAGAGTGAAACTTATGTGAAAGTTCTAGCTGAATTGCGTTGCTAATTCATTAATGGCGTGGTGGTGGTGGTGGTGTCTGAAAGCATGTGTTTTAGACACTGGAAACTTTTTTTACATTTTTTTTCATGCACAAAGTGCTGGAAACTGTTTTGTTTCTGTAAGATTTTTTTTATTCCTTTTATTAGTAGTCCAAGCACAAAATGTTGGTATTTGGTAGTGTTTTATATTTTTATATAACCTTAATTTGTCAACTAATCCTAGGTTTTTAGTCTGTTTAAAAGAGAAGTCCACTTCCAGAACAATAATTTACAGATAATGTACTCAACCCCTTGTCATCCAAGATGTTCATGTCTTTCTTTCTTCAGTCGTAAAGAAATTGTTTTTTGAGGGAAAACATTTCAGGATTTTTCTCAAACACCGTTAACAAAAAAGATAAAACAGCGATAAAGGATGATTTTGACATTTGAGGGAGAACATGAGATGGGAGTTTTTCGACATACATTAACCGTCATGAACTGGGGAGAAAAAAAAAACAAAAAAAAAAAAACAGTTCAGGCAGAGTAAAACAAGACAAGCGTTTGCCATTAAAAAGTATATAAATTGTATTATTTTTATTAAAATATCTGATTGTTTCGTTAGATAAGATCCTTATTACTTGGCTGGGCCATCGTTTACAACCACATTCTGGATTGTTTGAAGCCGCATTTAAATAGCATTTTGGAAGTTCAAACTCGGGGCAACATAGCAGTCCATTATCTGGAAAAAAATCCTGAAATGTTTTATTCAAAAAACATAATTTCTTTACGTCTGAAGAAAGACAGATGTGAACATCTTGGATGACAAGTTGGTGAGTACATTATCTGTAAATTTTTGTTCTGGAAGTGGAGTTCTCCTTTAACCCTACATTACCCTACATTATTTTACACATTATTGATGCAATATAAATAAATAAATATACTGGTAAAAAGATGAACAGTATTAACTGAGACTGCCTTGCTCTCAGTTGTTGAAGCTCTAAGACTGGCAAGAGTGGATTCCAAATCTTCAATACTTATCTTGCTGGATCTGTCTGCTGCTTTTGACACGGTTAACCACCAGATCCTTCTGTCAACCCTATTGGCAAAGGGCATCTCAGGAACTGCACACCAGTGGTTTAAATCTTACTTCTCAGACCGGTCCTTCAAGTTATTTTGGAGAGGTAAGGTATCCAAGTTGCAACATCTAGCTACGGGGGTACCTCAGGGCTCAGTTCTTGGATCACTTCTCTTCTCTGTCTACATGGCATCACTAGGTTCTGTCATTCAGAAACATGGCTTTTCATATCACTGCTATGCTGATGACACTCAACTCTACCTTTCATTCCATCCTGATGATCCGACGATAGCTGCTCGGATCTCAGCTTGTCTAACAGACATTTCTTCAACCCAAACTTGCCAAGACAGAACTGCCTGTGGTTCCATCAAACCCATCGTTTCATCACAATTTCACCATCCAGTTAGGCACATCAACCATAACTCATTCAAAAACAGCCAGAAACCTTGAAGTTGTGATTGATGATCAGCTGACTTTTTCAGACCACATTGCTAAAACTGCCTGGTCCTGCAGATTAGCTTTATTCAACATCAGGAAGATTAGGCCCTTTCTTTCAGAACATGCTTCACAACTCCTTGTTCAAGCTCTTGTTCTGTCCAGGCTGGACTATTGCAATGCTCTTTTGGCAGGTCTTCCAGCCAGTTCTATCAAACCTTTACAACTAATCCAGAATGCAGCTGCAAGATTAATTTTTAATGAGCTGAAAACGAAAACGCACGTCACACCTCTCTTCATCAATTTGCACTAGCTACCAATAGCTGCTCGCATAAAGTTCAAGGCATTAATGTTTGCCTACAAAACCACCACTGGCTCTGCACCCCTTTACCTAAATTCATTACTTCAGACTTATATGCCCTCTAGAAACTTGCGTTCTGCAAGTGAACGGCGCATGTGAAGAGGCACAAAATCACTTTTATGGACTTTCACATTAAATGTACCCTCCTGGTGGAATGACCTGCCCAGCTGAATCCGAACAGCTGAGTCCTTAGCCATCTTAAAAAACACATCTCTTCCATCTTTATTTGACCCTCTAACTCTAGCACTCTCTATTCTAATTCTATTCTTAGATGAACAGACACACACACAAAAATTAAATTGTTTGCCTGATGAAAAAAGTTTTTAAAACTTGTTCACATTTTAGAAAATGTAGTTTATATTTTTCGTCATTATTGATTTATCTCATCCACCCGCGAATGCACTTTATTACCTGACCTACCCGACTCGCCATCCCACACTCCCTTCACTATCTCTGATTGTTTTAGAACACGGTATGGGCCTAATGTGTGTCTGCTGAACCACAGTCACAGTTATTTTTTTTTTATTTTTTTTTTTGCCCTCAAACGGCTGGTCGCACCTCAGATTTTTTTTAGTCGCACCACTGAGAAATTAGGTTGCATGTGCGACCAAATTGGTCGCACTCTAGAGCCCTGCTTACTGCTTGTTTTCTTAAAAAAAAAAAAAAAAAAAGAACACTAGTTTTTCTGTTCCTTTTGTAAGGCCTCGAACACTAGCTTGCTTTTTGCTATATTCTCTGTTTTCTTTTTATATATTTTGTAAAAAAAAAAAAAAAAAAAAAAAAACTTCCTACGTGTACTGCGTTAGGCTGAGACTGAGACTTGTCATAGCACTTAAATGTTATTTTTCTTTTGTTGATTTTGATTGCTTCCATTGTCCTCTTTTGTAAGTCGTTTTGGATAAAAGCGTCTGCTAAATGTAAATGTAATATGTAAATGTAATAGGTTAATACGCTTGCAAATATTTGTAATTTAATTTATGAACTAAATAGATGTTTACTGCTTGGGTAATTGCTCGTTGCTGTATTGTTGGGATTGTTTTTGTGCTGCTGTAATGACTTTTTTAAATGGCTGATGTACATGAATTCTGATAATAATGAAGAACCGTCACATTTTGTTGCCATAATGGCAGTCAAACTACTGTCAGATTAGTTCAAGGGTGGGGGTCTCTAAATCCAATCTTTTCCTATGAACTTTTACAGCTTAATGACCTCCCCACCCCAGTCTTTCTTTCTCAGGCTTTCTCCCACTTTAAGTATCCTGTTCTTCTTTATTGTATCTGACACATTATTGCAGCATTGTGTATATGGTGCTTTCACAATTCTTTATTTTCACAAAAATGAAAAAAGTTACAAAGTGGCATTATATCCATTGATAAAGTAACCCAAAAAAGCATTTGTGTATTTGTTATATGTTATCTCCACAGTATGTAACATACAAACTGCCACTACATATATTAAGCAAGGCATTTCACAACAAGCAGGGATTTTAAATGATAAAACAATGTATCTAGGTCTACTTTTAAATAAGAAGACTATAGGTCTTGGAAAAATACTTTTAAGATTAAAAAACATTATAATAAAACTTTGTTTTTATAAAAAACAAGATCATTGAAACATAAGATCATTGAAAAGATTAAAGCCACTGACCAAGTTTTTCTAAAATTACTTCACATCTACAAATGTTGTCTCTAAAAATAAACAATTCATGTGACATTTCTTTAGTAAAGAAGTCAGAGGATACAGGATTATGGGCTTTTCATTCTATCCAAATAAGATTAATCAGCGGAACACTGACCATCACTATCCGAAAACTGCCTGGAATCAGTGTTGCATTTGTGTCTGACAGGAATGATGAGTCAAGGCATTTTGAACGTGTTTGCTGCATATTTGGTCCCTCAGTCTTTGTTGTGTTCATACTGTAGCTGTAATCTGCTTTATGTGCACATTCATCAGTGTTTTTAAGATTTGTGGACTGTTTGAATACGTGTGGGGGTGGAGGGTTAACTCGGCAGTATTTACTACAGCAGTATTTTTTTCTTTTCTTTTTTTTTTTTTTTAGCATTTGCGTGTGGCTGGGTCATAAGGTCTTCCATTAGTCATGGTACTTTTGAGAGAGAAAGAGAGAGGGCACAAGCATACTGGTGTGTCTGAGTGTAATAGGGAGTGAGAACTTCCTGTTTTGTTTGGATCAAAAGATGAATCAGTGACAAAACCTATTTAATGTTTAATGCCCCTCATTTATCTCAAATTCAGATTTCATTTTTTAGCATATAAGCATTACAGGAAGTGGGTAAAGAGTTCATTTGTTCTATACATAAACACAAGTGTCATCTTATAGAACTCAATAGTTCACTAAGTAACAATGAAAGGAAGATATATATACAGGGAAAAAAAAATACAAATAATATATATATATATATATATATATATATATATATATATATATATATATGTATATGTATATGTATAAGATTTCCAACAGAGGCAGTCAGGTTTAGATTTTTTATCTGTTGGTATTTGATAGAAACCATGATGCCATGCATCTGAACAAGACGTCCAGGAACTCCGGCAGAAAAATAGGCCTACAACATTAAAGATTCAGCAGTATATTTAACCGTGGACATGGGGTACTTTTATCAATGTTTGCACAAAACCTGTCTGGTGGGTTAGCTGCTAAAAAGCTCTTTTTTAAGTTTCAGCTGACCATAGAAGCCAGTCCCATTTGAAGTTCCAGTCATGTCTGACAACTGAATATGCTGGAGTTTGATTTTGGATGAGCGAGCAGAATTTTTCTTTAAACCCTCCTAAACAATATGTGGTGATGTAGGGGCTATTTGACATTTTTTAAGGCTTTCTGGCCCTTAGATTCAACCAATCTCTGCAGTTCTTCAGCTGTGATCTTTGAAGAGTCTTTGGCCACTTAAATTCCCCTCCTCATTGTGCATTAGGATGATATAGACACGTCCTCTTCCTGGCAGAATTGTAACATCTTTGGTTGATCTGAACTTCTTAATTATTGCCCCGATGGTGGATATTTATAATCCTGTGCAACAGGAAGTCATGGCTGGACAACTTCATGCTCCTAGCCACCCTGGTGTGCTAAAACATTTAAATATGGACAGGAATATACTTCAGAGATATTTTACTCATAATAATTGCCCACTCATAATAATTCCCCTCATCAGTAATTGTGGCCAACATGAACTATAGAAAAACATTTATTTCATAGTGAGAATTTTTTTTTTTTTTTTTTTTTTTTTTTTTTTAATGAAAGATCAAAAGGATAAATGATGCATATTTATATCCACAGCTGTCTTTGCTCATATTTACCAAGGGTGGCAATATTAGTGGAGGGCACTGTATATATATAGTGTGTGTGTGTGTCTGTACAGTGAGTCTCTTGAAAAGGAGTATTTTGAGCAGTGAAGGAGGAAGTGCATCTCGGTCTTGACCTGCCCTGGTGTGCAGTGATTGTGAATCTATTCTTTTGGCAGCATGTTTTTTTTTTTTTTCTTTTTTATATATCTTCCTGTGGCTAGTTGGTGGTCACTGATTCTGTACTTTGTGTGCTCTCAATGTTCTGTTTTTGGCAGAGAAGAGATATTTGGCTAGGCTGTACTTATTGTTTAGATCCAGATTTAATTTGCCTTTGGGATTTTGTTTGTTTCCTCCAGTGTTCTATGTACAGTAAATATCTCTCTGTGAATTCATACTTTTCTTTAATCTAATAGATTGTTGTGGTGCATTGATGTTGGGAGTGTTGTTTTTGGGCTATGGTACTAGCAGGCAGAGAGGATATTTCTGTGGATACAGTTGTGATTTAATGCCTTTATAGTGTAGGGCATCTTCACACACACAATTTAAGTATATAATTTTAAAGCCCTTTTTTAATTAATTTAAATTCAGAGGTAAGCAGACTATGTCCACCTACACACATGAAGAATTCTTCTGCAGAACTCTGTGTGGAGACCTTCAATGGTTGCATTATGGCTGTAATTACTAAGTGGACCCCACATCTCACTTCCAATTAGAGCTACTGGGAATATGACACTCAATAAATATAAATATATATAATTTATTTTTTTTTATTTATTTATTTATTTTTGTCCAAATTTGTGTAAGGTGTGTTAAGTTTATGTTTGTTTGTTTGTTTGGTTTGTTTGTTTGTCATGACAGCATTGATTTAGGTTGTTGTATTGGAGTCAATTAAAACAGCAGATCATCTGCTTAGAGTGAATATTTTACTTGAGTGCCGTACAGTTACAGTCCTGGACTTTCAGATTGGTCCAGCAGCTCTGCTAATTCATTAATATATTCAGACTGCAGCCATGAAAAGTATTCTATTCTTTTCTGCCCAATTTTTACTGCACATTTGTTTTATGTGTGCATACCTTTCCCCATATGCTTTATTTTCTCTCCCAAAGAACCTTTCAGTGAATAGTTTTCAAAATAATTTCTATTAAGAGCTTGTAGTGCAGTGAAAGTTCCATGGATGACAAGCATTCTTTGTGAAACCAATGATTCCAATAAAGAACCTTTTTAAGAATGTATTTGGTATTAAAGGGTTACTCCACCCCAAAATGAAAATTTTGTCATGAATCACTTACACCCATGTCGTTCCAAACCAGTAAAAGCTTGTTCGTCTTCGGAACACAATTTAAGATATTTTGGATGAGAACTGGGAGGCTTGTGACTGTCCCATTGACTGCCAAGTATATAACACTGTCAAGACTGTCAAGTATGAAAGACATTGTAAAAATAGTCCATCTGCCATCAGTGGTTCAATCTGAATTTTATGAAGTGACGAGAATACTTATTGTACACAAAAAAAAAAAAAATAACGCGATTCAATTAAACAATTTGTCTCCTCTGTGTCAGCATAGCACCGTTTTGGAGTGTATCCGCTGGATGCAAACTGCATATGTTGGATACGCTGTTTTCATTCAAATCATAAATATGCGTAGAAAACATATCTGTGTGGTGCGGCTGACACAGAACGTTGTACGCAGTTTGCGTCCAGTGGATACTCTCCAAAATGGCGCGGTGCTGACGTGGAGGAAACATAATTGTTGAAGAAAATCTTTTTTTTTTTTTTTTTCTTTGCGTACAAAAAGTATTCTCGTCGCTTCATAAAATTCGTATCGAACCATGGACTGATTTGACAATGTCTTTCGTATTTTTCTGGGTCTTGACAGTGGTATTTACTTGGCAGTCAATGGGACAGTCACAAGCCTCCCGGTTTTCATCCAAAATATCTTAAATTGTGTTCCAAAGGCGAACAAAGCTTGTACGGGTTTGGAACGATATGGGGGTAAGTGATTAATGACAAAATTGTCATTTTGGGATGGGGTAGCCCTTTAATATTGCTCATACTTATTTGAACAAACCTCTATAATCTTAACTACTAAATTTAGTGTATACCTCATTTGTACTAGATTATAATTGATACTGTATATCAGAGGTTTCCAAACTTCCATTCCAGGACTCAAACAGGTATAGTGTATTTCAAGATCCACCAAAATATGGGAAGTATGGAGAGGGGAAAAACACGCACGCTAGAAAAATGTATTTTCACACAAAATGTTTAGTCCTTACTCTGTTGTTACTCTGACATTCTCCTGCTTGATCACTGGCTTTTTAAGAGCAGTGGAAAGCTTTCCGATAACTTGATCACAGTCTGTCAGAGCACTAGTCCACAAAGTGCTCTCCTAAGGACCAACACAGAGGGTAAAACCTCAGCACACAGTAGCTCTTAACAAATGGTGCCGTTAGCAGGGAGAGGTCAGAGGTGTGAGAACACCAATGCTTTTGAGCTGTGGTGGACGTGGAGGTTGGGCTTCCTGAAGCTCTTCACGGCATAGTTATTCGAACCATTTGATATGAGCTGTAATGGATGTGGTGCACTGTGGCCTGTCTAAAAGCAGACAAAGTGCACTTACAGCTGCATTGACACAGCAATTAACTCTTTCCTGTTTGTGTATATCTAAATAAACAATAGTGTGCTTGTGTGTGACAATCTGTGTTCACAAAATGAAAACCCACATCCTCTGTCCCCTAATGTGGGTAAGTCTTTGTCTAACTTGTCATTTCTCGCCTGTGTGTGGAACTGTGCTGTCAAACCACATCCCCCTCCTCCATCCCAGTGTCTCAAAGACTGACATTGTGTGACAGCAAGTCTCCGCACCTTTCTGGTCTCTGTTTGATGACGTTATACTTGTGTTTTGAGTTTGTTAGTAAGGTGAGAGCGTAGAGATAATAAGCATCATGTGTTTCAATGACTCATTGTTGCACTCTTCAGGGAAAATACTAGCTCTGAAAATAGCAAGTTAGGTCCAGGTGTTTGTTTTTTGGAAAAGGGATGTGTGCAATACTTAACTGACACGCAAAAGGGATATTTTTTAATTGAAACTATAGCATAGTGTAGTGTTTCTTTTTAAAGTATAGTTCACGCAAAAAAAAAAGGAAAATTGTCATTTACTCACACTTGTCATTCTAACTCATAATATCATTAAATGATGATATATTTAATATTTTCTCAACTGTATTTTTTTTTTTTTATCCATTCAAAGTCCATGCAAGCTAAATGTTCAAGTATATAAAAACATTGTAAAAGTAATCTATGAATATATGAATTATATGAATTAAATGTTTTTTTTTTTTTTTTCTTAATCTTCCAAAAGGACAAGGCTGCTTTATAATAATGAACATAATTAATTTAGGCTTTTATTCACATATGAACATTGACCAATGCATGTACATATAACACATCAAATATGAAAGCTTGTGCTTGATGTGAACCAGTGAGGTTTGTCCTGCTGCTGGGATGATGCCCTTCTATGGCCCTTTCCAGCTCTTTTTGTATAACAGCCTGTGTCCTGGTATCTCCTGCATGCTCTTGAGACTTTGCTGGGAGATACACCAAACCTCCTTGTGATGGCACATATGGATGTTCCACAAAAGCTGGACTACCTGGTCAACCTTGATTGGGTTGCAGATACTATAAGTTGTGAAAAGGATCCTAACAAAACATAAAACTACAGGCAAATCGGTCGGGAAGGAGAAGGAGAGAGCAATTGTCTTTGGCCACCACCTGCCAAAGTATTTCTTTTTTGGTGGTTGTCTTGCTGTTGCCTCTCCTGTGCACCTGTTGTCACTATCATTTGTACCAAAGCAGATGAAACGTATCACTGATATCCCTAAAGTTTAAGTGACTTTCTGTTTTGATTTGTGTTTCTTTGTTATGTTCAGGTTCCCATGGTTTGGCTCCAGCGTGCTCTCTGCCATGCCTCCCGCCAAGACAGATCAGCTGGACTTGTGGGCGGAGTCAGGGCTGGATGGAGACGACCAGGTGATGGTGGACTTCCTGTTGCCCACAGGAATATACATCCAAATGGAGGTTCCCCGAGAGAGCACCATCCAACACATCAAACTGGTACATGTGTTTTGTGTGCAAGCAGATTCTGCTCTCTGTTAATTCAGATCAAATAAATGTTGGTTACACTTTATTTTGATGGTCTAACTTTTTTTAATATTTTAATGACTAACTTTGTTTAGAGTATTAATCTAATTACTGGTAGTTGACATGTAGTGGGAAAGTTACTTACAGTAACCAAGTTTGCTCTAGAGAACTTGTCATTCTGCAGTGTGAGCTAACAGTTATTGTATATATACAACAGGATACTCAGGAATTTGAACACTACCTCTTAGTATTAAATTTTGCTGTGTAACTTCCTGCAGCATTTGTGCTATGCACAGGAAGTATGCTTTGCTATGTACTCACATTTTCTCACAGAAAGCTTTAGTTTAACCATTACCAACAAACATGCAAAGGCACCTAAAAGGCAATTTTGATTGGATTATTCACTCTCATCATCTTGCTTTTGTGTTTATCTAGCTGTTATGGAAGGAGGCACAGACATACCCTCTCTTCTCACTGCTGGGGGAGATGGAGGGTCACATGTTCGAGTGTGTGAACCAGGCAGCAGTGCACGAAGAGCTGGAGGATGAAACCAGGCGACTATGTGATGTGCGACCGTTCCTGCCTGTTCTCAAACTGATTACACGCAACTGTGGACGTGCAGAGCGCATACTAGACTCTAAGATCGGAGTGCTCATTGGGAAAGGTGACACATATGTACATAACCACATGTATAATGAGAGCTATACTTCTAGCTAATATTCATTAGACAATTTTTCAGAGACCCTTTCTGCAAGTTAAATTTGTTATCCCAGTGGGTGACAACGAGTGACTCTCTTTTTGTGTATTGTGGGAATGCCATTGAATCATTCTTGGCTTGCAGAGCAAAAATACACAAAGCAACTAGAAATGTTATGCCTAAAATGCACATTACTTTTCTGACAATTGTAAGTGTTTATGTAATCTTTGACACATTTTTGGCACCAGCAATTAACAGTAAGTGTGTGTGTGACTCAGCAGAGGCTGATTTGAGAGTGATGCTGATTGTTTGTTTGTATATATATGTAAGGTTGAATCATCATGGGGCTATGATGAGATGTCAGGCTCAGCCTGCAAGGCTTATGCACTTACTCATTCACTCAACACACACAAACACACACGCACAAACACACATAATATGGGCAGTCTCTCTTAGTGGAGAGGATCAAATGAATTTTTAATGCGCTTTAAATGTCATCATGTGTGTTATCAGGAAGCCATTTGGAACCTTTCCCCTAGAGCACTGTCTCGTAAATAAAACACACTGATGTCATTCACCAGAAACAGATGCTCATTAAAAGAATAGTTCAAAAACGAAAATTGGCGTCACTTTTAGTTTTGCAGATTCATTGCATATTATTCTTTCTGTGAAACTCTTTTTTTCTTCCATTGAATTACAAATCCACGTGTTGTGTGTTATATTGCTTAATTCACACAAGTCAACTTAAAATTTCTTCTTATTCCTCACACACACACATGTTGTGTTTCCATGTTTTATGGGGACATTCCATAGGTGTAATGGTTTTTATACTGTACAAACCGTATTTACTGTCGCCCTACACCTACCCTACACCTAAACCTAGCCCTCACAGGAGACTGTACACACTTTTACTTTCTCAAAAAACTCATTCTGCATGATTTAAAAGCCTGTTTGCTCATGGGGACCTCACAAATGTCCCCACAAGGTCAAAATTTTGTTTATTACTATCCTTGTGGGGACATTTGGTCCCCATAACGTGATAAATACCAGGTACACACACACACACACACACACACACACACACACACACACACACACTTTAGTACAGTGCAATTCAGTAAACTATTCTCTTAATTTATCATGCACTGTTTTTGCTCTTTTCATAAAGGAATGATTATGAAAAAATACCAGAGTTAAAGTGTGTTGGGTTACCGAGCATGCCTTTGAAGTAGGAATTCACAACATTACAAATGCATAAGTGTTAAAGCCATTTTTATCTGTGACAGCGGTTCACACTCTGCTGAGTTCACATAATTTTTAATTCAGATACTGTTGTTCATTTCATAAACATTTTCTGTAGTGGATGTTGTTGATATTGTGAGAGTAAAGTTTAACAGAACTTTATGCCACATGGCACAGGTCTTCATGAGTTGGATGCCCTACAAGACCAGGAAGTAAAAGACTTTCGTTCCAAAATGAAGCGGATCAGTGAAGAGAAGATGCAGCGCATGCAGCTGATGTCGTGGGGAGAGTGGCTTCGGAGCTGTTACTCCACGCAGGCGGAGACAGGATCATTAGAGAATTTGATTGACAAGCATGAGGGCGTAATCAAAATTACCATGCACTATGACCAGTCACAGGTGTGTGGTGTTATTTTAGCATGTACCATGTTGCAGATATACCTACAATGAAATTAATTATCATTCTTATGATCCTCTTATTTCCTTTTCTTTCTGTAGGACACAGCCAGCCTGAAAGTGTCATTGCATTGTACTGTAACTGAACTCATGGACCAGGCTCTCAAGAAATGGCAGACCACCCACAGCCCAGAGGAAGACATTGGTACCCGTAGCGATTATGTGCTGCGTATCAGTGGCAAACTCGAGTTCCTTTTTGAAGATCATCCTCTTAATCAGTACAAAGTAAGACATATTGTGAGAAATGGCTTTGAAAGCTCAAACTATATTTTCCAAGGTTTGCTTTTGTTAATATGGCAAAAATACAGCACACTACATACTGTTTTTGGAGCAATGTGTAGTTTAAAGTATCAAGTTTTGCTGCACCTTTACAATCATGTCATCATTTAAATAATATGTTTTTATATATTTATATAAGAGTGAAATAAGTTGTTAATCACAGAAAACATTGTAACCAAAAGTGTGTGAACTAAATTTAATTTACACAAATTACAGCTTTTAAATATTTTAAAGTGACAACTGAACATTTTCATGTATTGATTATTAAAGGAGAAGCCCACTTCCAGAACAAAAATTTAGATAATGTACTTACCCCCTTGTCATCCATGATGTTTAGGTCTTTCTTTCTTCAGTCGATAAGAAATTATGTTTTTTGAGGAAAACATTTAATTAATTTTCTCCATACAGTGGACTGATATGGTGCCCGTGAGTTTGAACTTCTAAAATGCAGTTTAAATGCAGCTTCAAATGGCTCTAAACAATCCCAGATGAGGAAGAAGGGTCTTATCTAAAACAGTTTATATACTTTTTAACCTCAAACACTCATCTTGTCTAGGTCTTGAACCTTGAAGTTCATGCAGACCTAGACAAGACGACAATTTGAGGCTAAAAAGTATATCAATTGTAAAAAATTTTAGAAAATAACCGATCATTTCGCTAGGTAAGACCCTTATTCCTCATCTGGGATCATTTAGAGCCATTTCATCCTACATCGCTGCAGAAGTTCCGACCCAGTCTTTGCAAAGTGAACATGCAAAGAAGATCAAACACCCTCAACAAAAAAGGTAAAACAGCGATATAGAAAAATTTTAGAGGAGGAACATGAGATGGGAGTTTTTCGACATACCCTAACTGTCTTGAGCCAGAATACACAGAGTTCAGGGAGAGCAAGACAAGACGAGCGTTTGACATTAAGAAGTATATAAATTGTATTGTTTTTATGAAAATAACCAATCGTTTTGCTAGATAAGACCCTTCTTCCTCGGCTGGGATCATTTACAACCCCTTTTGGGATTGTTTGAAGCTGCATTTGAAATGCATTTTGGAAGTTCAAACTCGGGGCACCATAGAAGTCCATTGTATGGAGAGGAATCCTGAAATGTTTTACTCAAAAAAATATAATTTCTTTACGACTGAAGAAAGAAAGACATGAACATCTTGGGTGACAAGGGGGTGGTGAGTACTTTATCAATAAATTTTTGTTCTGGAAATGAACTACTCATTTAAGATATTTTTATAGGTTCTATAGGGTTCTCCATTTGGCCCTGAATTAGTTTTTCTGTTGTTTAATTGATTTTTGCATCTGTTTTCACATTTAATATTCATCATGCATCAAATTACCGCAGTGACCTTTAGTGTGGTTTATCAACACTGTTATCATGCAGACTTCTCTTGAGAATGAGATAAATAGTAACGCCAGAGTTGTTTTCTGAAAAGCGATGAAAAGAATTCCGCTAGTGAAATGTGTTGAACTGGAAAGTCATGTTCAGACATCAAACAAAAGAAAATGTGTTTTACTAAATGCTGTGTACACAATAGTTCAGTTTCATCAAGAGCTTAAAACTAGTCAGGTGAGTGATCAGTAGCAGCGGTTTATTAAGGACATGTGGCGTGTTAGGATCATTAGTCAATGTTGTTCCCAGGAAATGCATACAAACACACTTAGTTCCTCAAATGCAGATGTCGGAAATCATTCATTTGCATTTTTCAACTTACTGAAAGTTAACAAAAATTGAAGTACTACTTTGAGGTGCCATTTGTAGCGGGCAAAAGTATGATTTATTTTCTGTTTGAAAACTCTAATATAAATATATATGTGTGTGTGTGTGTGTGTGTGTGTGTGTATATAGTATATTAGGGTTTGTTTGTTGTCCAATGAAAGCCCTCATCTGACACTGGTTCACTGTGACGTTGTGAAAGCAATGTTTGAAAAGGAAATCAGCACGATTGGATCAGTGCTTGCGCGGAAAACTTCAAACCCTCCTCTACCGCTGCCCCCAAAGAAGAGACCGCCAACGGTAAGGACACTGTCTGCGTTTTCTGCACTTCAGCTAATCAAAGGTGTTCTTAGTTTTGTGCACCCAGCAGCACCACATGGCAATGCAAAATTTATTGATTTCTCGGAATGGGTTTGCCAGACACTTCTGTTGCTCCTTTTACATCATCTTGTCAACCATTGTTTAAATGAACAGCCAGTCCCACCCCAAATTCATGCCACTGGTTGAGGCAGAAGTTGACATGTTGGACTGCTCAAATAAACAGAGCATTGTTTTTTTTTTTTTTAAGCGCCATAGGGTCACTGTGTTTACACTCTTCTGTAAGTCTAAATGCAAATGAGATAACTATAATTCTTCTTGCACATTAAACTGGAATAAGAGAGAAGAAAGGCAATTAGCTCTTTTTGCTGTGCAACTTTTTTTTTTTTTTTACAGTCTTGTAATAGTTGTTTATTGGCTGGTGCGTTTTGGCTGATGTTTCCTGTCATGTGGATGAGTAGTGTTGTAAGTATGTGTAGTGACCATTGCACAGTAGAGTTTGTTTCCTCAAACACGATTTTGGGCCAGTGAGTTTCAAGAATGTGTTCCAGGAAGTGAGTCAGGCAAGTGTGTGTTAGCACTGATCATGTGAGTTATTATGCTGATGTCAGATTGCTGACCTCTGCACAACTGCTGGCGTTAAACCAAACCCCTAAGGAGATGTATACAGTATGTGCATTTGTGTGAGCGTCTATGTGCGTGTTTGAATTTGTGTGTATGAGCGTTGCAGTTTCAGAGGTATAGCAACTTGTATAGTGATTTAGACACTTAAGCCACACTTAATGTTTGAATATTATTGCATCAGGTAAACAAATATCAAAACGAGCCATATGCAATGCAATGGTGCTATACCTTTTCACAGAATTTTACTGTTTGAAAATGGACTGTTCTGAGCCATTTTTGCAATGACTTTTCAAGGTGTCATTGTGGTTTTAGAGCATGCCAGGTCCTCATGTTTTATTTTGAAATTAACCATATGTATATGTTCCACTGTAATGTAATTTTATTGTCATAATTCACACTCTTTTGTCTTTCTCTTTCCTCAGCAGTTACATACTTGTGTTTGGAAGGTTCATTCTCTGTTTAGAATTAACCTTGTGAAAGGTAATAAGGTGAATGCAGAAGATGCTGCTAAGGTAAACATCATCAAGACCCTTTTGAATTCAGAATGATCTCTATTACACTAACCTTTTTCTGCCTCCTGGTGGCCCAGAACCAATATTACATTAAAGTGAAAACTTGTTTATTTAAAGAACCAGTGTGTCATTTATGTTCCATTCCAAAGTAATAAACACATTCTCTCAATTCGTTACAATTCAAAACTGTTTGTTTGTTTGTTTGTTTTTTATTATTATTTGTATGAATTCATATGATCTCATATGTTTGAAAAAATTTGATGAAATCACCACCTCATAAAATTTTGTTTTCTCGTAAGATTGGGTTGATAATGTCTATTTATAAAGGTCTATAGAGGACATGAAATAAGTCAAACCAAAAGATAAATATAATAATAATAATAATAATAATAATAATAATAATGCATGGCTTCCATGAGCTTTTGTATGTGTTGAAACATGATATTTGCAATTATTTAGCTTTTAGGTTTATTTAGTCTGATGCATTTGTGGAATGTTGATTACCACTTACAGTGTTTTCAAAGTATCCCTCAGTTCTGTGAACAGTATATTGCGAATGGGCACGTTTATAGTAAAACGATTTCCAAGCTACAAAATCTGTAACATTTTACACATTGTGCATACTAACATGTTGTGATAGAATTGCTCACCAACCATGTATGAGCAAAGTTGCATCCTGTTATGCTACAGCATTTACTTCATATGCTGATCAAACAGTACCCCTTACTTTTTATTTTATTTTTTATTTTATTATTTTTTTTATTTTTTTTTTACTAAATCCAAATACCTTGTCAGTCAAAGTAAACAAATTCTAACAATAATTTCAGTCAAATCTAATTGTTTATTTTTGTTAAAAACCTGGGTGCAAAGTAGCATTTGCACATAACGTTGAATAAAGTCATCCTTAAAGGATTGTATGTAATGCTTATTTATTTTTGTAACTTGGATATGTGCAGATCCAGGTTCGAGCAGGGCTCTTTCATGGTACAGAGCTGCTGTGTAAGACAGCGGTCAGCAATGAGAGCAGCAGTCGATCTGAGCATGTGTGGAACAAAACACTGGAATTTGACATCGCTGTTTGTGACCTGCCACGAATGGCCCGCCTCTGTTTTGCCATTTATGCTGTTATGGACAAAGTGAAGAAACAGAGGTCAACCAAGAACACACACCTGAACAAATACCAGACTATCCGCAAGGCGGGGAAAGTGGTGAGATCAACACACAGCTTTATTCATAGCACATATTATTAAGTACTCATTTACCAGTGCTCAGCTTGGATCTCCTGTGTGTTATGGGTGATTACCAAAACAGTACTTGGGGATCCCTCGAGTCTTATTTTTTTATCCTTTCTAAGAGGGGGTTAGTGTTGCATACACACTAACTACTTGTATGTTTTGAATGTTTTATCTTCTCTCCAGCACTACCCAATAGCATGGGTGAACACAATGGTGTTTGACTACAGAGGGCAGCTGAAGACTGGTGACATTATTCTCCACTGCTGGTCCTCTTTTCCTGGTGAGAACACACACACTTACATTCTCAGCTTAATAGGGTTTGACTGTGACTACGTGGTTGTGTAAACTGCTGGGCAGTTGTGTCATAGGGTGTGTGTCTGTGGAGTTAGAAAAAGACAGTGTGACTTATCAATTCATCTGTGAGTAATACTTCGTTTTGTGTAAGGTTGTGCACTGATGTCTTGTAAAGGAAGGAAATGTGTTCAGGAAATGCCATTTTTTCTGTGTGTTGCAGATGAGTTGGAAGAGATGTTGAACCCTATTGGGACAATTCAGACCAATCCATACACGGAGAATGCCACAGAACTGCATATAAGCTTTCCAGAATACTCAACACAACCAGTTGTATTTCCTCCTTTTGACAAGGTATGCATATACTCACACGTATGAGCATGACTCACAAAAGTACACATTGTTTAGTGATTAATTTATAGACAGAATTTCTAAAACAGTTTGTGTGGATGTCTAGTCCCAAATGGCCACATTCCGTTTACTGACTGCATTTCTTCCATAGCACTTAGTAAAAAATATGCCATTAAATAAATATTTAATATATTTAGTCTTTGTTGTTTCTACATTCGTTTGGAGATTCGATGTGAAAATATTTATATGATTACAAATGTTATACACTTTACAATTTTTTTTTTTTTTTTTGGTATTTTATTCTGTTTATTGAACTATTGCATGACTTATTAACTATTGCATCCCTACAAAAGTCTGATTATGTGAGATTTCTGCTCTCTGTTTTTTACAAAACTGTGCTTGAACAAAAATAAATAATAAAAAAAAAACAGTTTCACACCCGTAAGTTAATTGGCAGTCAGGCAAACAGCTGATTTTAGCAAGTGCTTGCTGTTTTTTTGTGTGCATTAGTCGGGCAGTGAACGATCTGTGTGCCATCTTGGTCTGTGACTACACACAAACATAATAAGGAAACACTTGTCGTGTTACTGGATGTTCTGATATATAAAACATTTCTTCATAGATCCTGGAAAAAGCTGCTGAAATAGCTGGAGCCAGTGATTCCATGACAATGGTAAAATGTAACATCCATTCAAGATTTAAGGTTATGTAAAGTTGATGTAATGCACAACTTTTTTTATGAATTTCTTTATTGAATTCATTGATATCATTAAAAGATAGATTTTAAAGATTAGTTAAGATGTTAGAAAGATGTTAAAAGATTAGTTCACTTCCCCCTTGTTATCCAAGATGTTCATGTCTTTCTTTCTTCAGTCATAAAGAAATTATGTTTTTTGAGGAAAACATTTCAGGATTTTAGTGAATTTATATATCTCCATATAGTGGGCATCTATGGTGCCCACAAGTTTGAACTTCCAAAATGCAGTTTAAATGCAGCTTCAAATGGCTATAAACGATCCCAGCCGAGGAAGAGGGCTCTTATCTCTGCGATGCACATGCATGCTCTATGCAGTCCCATTCAAGACAGTGTGTCGAAAAACTCCCATCTTATTTTCTCCGTCTTCAGAATCATCCTACATTGCTGCAGAAGTACCGACCCAGTGTTTACAAAGTGAACATGCAAAGAAGGTCAAACGCCCTTTACAAAAAAAGGTAAAACAGCGATGTAGGGTGATTTTGAAGTTGGAGGAGAAAATGAGATATGGGAGTTTGTAGAGTTTGCATGCGCATCGCAGAGTTAAACAAGATGAGCATTTGGGGTTAAAAAGTATATAAATAAATAAAAAGTACATTTATTTTAGAAAACCGATCGTTTCGCTAGATAAGAGCCCTCGTTTATAGCCATTTGAAGCTGCATTTAAACTGCATTTTGGAACCTCAAACTCGCGGGCACCATACAAGTCCACTATATGGAGAAAAATCCTGAAATGTTTTCCTGAAAAAACATAATTTCTTTGTGACCGCAGAAAGAAAGACACAAACATCTGGGATGACAAGGGGGTGAGTACATTATCTGAAATTTTTTGTTCTGGGAGTGAACTAATCCTTTAAAGGGGTATTATGCCCTTTTTATGTAATATAGTTGTTCCCAGAATGTTTCTGTGAAGTTAGAAGAGGGCAGTGCCTTACAGCTGGTGCCTCAGTTACTATGACAACAACAAACATCTGTTTGTTTTTGATTATCATGTCTATCATGCTCACGCTCATGTGATTTGCAGTTCTTCGTCATCATGAAAAGTTTATTCTTTGCATGCGTTTAAAGCCTTGTCATTTTAAACTTCCGATATATGGTTTTCAAAGTGCATGCACAGTGCATTTGAATGTGGGATATTCTGACATGTACAATCCTGGAAGAAACCTCAGGACTGCAATCGAGGTGTTTAAAGGAGTTCAGAAAGAGTGCTGGCTGAGAGAGAACAACTCCCTTTGGAGTGGACTTTGAGCTTTGTAACATTGCAACTTTTTCATGCACAAACAGCAGCAATACACACTAAAGGAAGCTGAAAAAAAAGCTTAATAGGAACCTTTTAATATCATTATTTCCATATAAATATTGTTGTGTCTGTGAGATGTCTGTATTGATATATGGAAATGAATGACTGTAGGGTCGTGGGGGTAAGAAGTTCTACATAGAGCTAAAGGAGATCATGGAGAGGGATCCTCTCTCTCAGCTGTGTGAGAATGAGAAAGATCTGATATGGACGCTTCGCTACGACTGCAGAGAAAACTTTCCTCAATCTCTTCCCAAACTGCTGCTGTCTGTCAAATGGAGCAAACATGAAGACATGGCTCAGGTATGGCCCACAAACATGCACATACTTATACATTAACCAACAGACATGTTGAAACTCAACATTTTGATGTTTCCATCAAAATTCTCTCTTGTACTGCAGCTACAGGCTTTGTTGCAGATTTGGCCCAAATTAAGCCCTCGAGATGCTCTCGAACTTCTGGATTTCAACTACCCTGACCAATATGTCAGAGAATTTGCGGTCAACTGCCTTAGAGATATGAGGTGAGAAGTCCACGTCGTCAGAGAGCACATTGTCAAGGACGAACGCTATAAGAAATGCAGAAATCCTGAATGTTTGTTTCTGTGTGTTAGTGATGATGAGCTGTTGCAGTATTTACTGCAGCTTGTGCAGGTGTTGCGCTATGAGCCGTACTATGACTGCGCCCTCAGCCGTTTCCTAATGGAGCGTGCTCAGTCCAGCCGCAAGATTGGCCATTTCCTCTTCTGGCATCTCAGGCAAGTTGTATACATGTGAAGAAGCCTGAATACGTAAATACTTGACTTCACCTGGTATTTCAGTATGCATATGCAGAACTACAGTTTATGATTGCGTGTTTTACATTACAGGTCTGAAATGTACATGCCAGCTGTGTCTGTTCATTTTGCTCTGATTTTGGAAGCATACTGCCGAGGCTGCATCCCACACATAGAAGTTCTCAAAAAACAGGTGTGAGGTTTCATTATTTTTTTTTTTTTTTGTTTCATTTTCTTGTTTTCTTATTTTTTTAACATTTCATTCAGTTTCATTCAGAGATAGCATTTATTGTATTTTATATAAAATCGGAATACACACACACACACGATTATAGATGAAGCCAGAAGATTGGAGTCAAAGCAACATGAAAAAGTCTTTGCATCCCAGTTACAAATACAGCTACGAAGTTGATTTCAAATGGGCAATGGATAATTTGCATTCTGAGGAGTGAGTTAAAGCAACATAACTAACAGAGGTTCAAAGAGGACAACTACTTGTCACAAAATTTTAATATGTCAAAGGGAACCGTGTCCATAAGAGCAAATGCCAGACATGAACAAACTGTGAGCAAAGAACAGTTCTTAAGAAACAAGGCTTGCCAACGACAGCTGGACGTTTCAAAATAAAGTCAAAAGTACAGTCCAAATGATCACAGAATGAGTCACCTCTTCTGTGATACATTGTCAAAAATAATTCATGTTTAATAACTCTGTTAACCAGTAAGATTTTCACCTTCCTGCAGAGTTTGGCAGGAGGCTGCATTAAAACAGCTGCCTTATAATAATCTTGCAGACCTTCACTGTGTCCAAAATTGTGTACTACCAGAGTAGGTGCTACATTTGATGATGAATTTTGCAACTTTTTGGTCACTCAAGACTGCTCTCCTGTGGCCTTATGGAATAGTAAAGTATTGGAGTTGTACTTTAGAATTGCTGAAGTATTTACTATAAATTTGGACATATTACTCATTGCACTTACTGCTTTTCACATATTATAGTAGGCATATTCAGACATGTGACCGGATTAGCTTGTTCTGATGCGTCCAGTTAAGGTTCTAAAATCTGCAGAATAACCCTTCAGGATCAGGATTGGACATACCTGGAAGAGATTAAACTTTTTATTGCTTATCACTTTATGGGACTTTGTAGGATCAATCACTTTTGTTATTGTATTTTTAATCTGCAATTCACTTTGGATTAAAAAAAAAAAACATGATGGATTTATTTGATACAATGTGTTTGCATCGTTGTTTTTTAGAAATTTTTTTCTTTCTAAATTAAAAAAATAAAAAATAAAAAATCCGTCAGTGTATACTTTATGGCCTGGTTTCATAGACAGGGCTTAGACTAACCGAGGGTTAGGCCATAGTTCAATTAGGACATTAAATTCATTTTTATAAATGTGCCATTATTTATAAAAAAAAAAAAAACATCATTACTGGTGTGCATCTTGAGACAAAACAAAGGCACTGATATATTTTAAGATCAGTCAGTACAAGTTTCTTTCAGTTAAAACAGCTTAGACTTACATTTTAGTCTGGGACCAGGCTTAAGCCTTGTCTGTGAAACTGAGGGTATATGTACTAGATTTTATTCTCATCTTGGTATTTTTATTTTATTTTGTGATTGTTTTTGGAACTTTATTGTGTCTTGTAATTATTTTGTAGGTTGAAGCTCTCAATAAGCTGAAAGCAGTAAATGAGCTGATTAAATTGGGCACCATAAAAACCAAGACAAAACAAGCTCATCTTAAAGAGGCCATGATGACGTGCCTTAGACAGACGGGATTCATCGAGACTCTTTCCGACCTGCATTCACCTCTCAACCCCAATATATTGCTCGCTGGAGTAAAGTAAGATCTCTCTCTCTCTCTCTCTCTCTCTCTCTCTCTCTCTCTCTCTCTCTCTCTCTCTCTGTGTGTATTGTTTTATGCATACAGTGTTTTCAAAGTAGTACACTTCAGATTTTATAAGATTAATTAACTATATTAGTTAGCAGAGCAATTGTTTATTTTCATTCTTAATAATAAAGTAAAGATGCAAAGGCCTTTTTACTTCCATAATGATCAGGTTTCACATGCTGCTTTTCACATAGTACAGTATGCATATTCAGTTACAAGACCCGGTTAGCTTGTTCTGTTGTGTTCAGTTAAGTTTGGAGCTAAATTTTGCAAAATGGCCCTCCAGGAGCACACTTGATTTTACATGAAAGAGATTAACTTTTTATCGCTTTGCTCTTTATAAGACTTTGTAGGATGAATCACTTTTACCAAATTGTTGTTGCCGTCATTTCAGACAAAATGCTGCATACAACAGTAAGATGAATTTGGACCTTTTTTTTTTTTTTCTCTGCCAGTGTGGAGAGATGTAAGTACATGGACTCTAAAATGAAACCTCTGTGGATTGTTTACAATAACAAGCTGTTGGGAGGAGACACAGTGGGCATCATCTTCAAAAATGGTGATGGTGAGGGACAGATGGCTCAGATAATAGGCAGACAAGGCTGTTGCAAGATGACATTAAATACATTTTTAAAAATCTTTTTTTGTTAGACCTGCGGCAGGACATGTTGACCCTACAGATTTTGAGGTTAATGGATCTTCTCTGGAAGGAGGCTAACCTGGACCTCAGGTAAACCTGTATGTGTTTGTTTGTAAGAATCTGTGTATAATCCTTTTTCCTATTTTTAAGTGTGTGACTATTAAGTGAATTTGATCTAAATTTGGTCAAAAGGGTCACAATTATAGAATGTGAAAAGAGACACTATTGTTGACTGTTTTCTTTTGTGAACATTGTTCTTTTAAATGTGAATTGTGAATTATATAAACCTAACTGTTAAAGGAGAAGTCCACTTCCAGAACAACAATTTACAGATAATGTACTCGCCCCCTTATCATCCAAGATGTTCATGTCTTTCTTTCTTCAGTCGTCAAGAAATGATGTTTTTTGAGGAAAACATTTCAGGATTTTTCTACATATAATGGATTTGTATGGTGCCCCAGATTTGAACTTCCAAAATGCAGTTTAAATGTGGCTTCAAACAATCCCAAATGCAGTTGTAAACGATCCCACCTGAGGAAGAAGGGTCTTATCTAGCGAAACAATCAGTTTTTTTTTCATAAAAATAATACAATTTATATACTTTTTAATGTCAAACGCTCGTCTTGTCTTGCTCTCCCTGAACTCTGTGTATTCTGGCTCAAGACAGTTAGGTTATGTATGGATGACAAGGGGGTGAGTACATTATCTATTCTGGAAGTGGACTTCTCCTTTAATTGTTGTCCTTGAATGCCTGCCGACATTAGAAATGAAAGGGGGCTTGTGGGAAAAATGCTGCCAAAATGAACAAAAATGCCCAACAAATGCAGTAAGTTATAGAGATAATTTAAAATTATGTTGTTGTTTTTGTTTTTTGTTTTTTTTTTTCCATAAATGTTTTGTAGAATTGTGCCTTATGGTTGCTTGGCGACAGGCGATCACTCCGGTCTGATTGAGGTTGTGTCTTCAGCTGATACCATTGCGAACATCCAAAAAACAAGCAGCAACATGGCCGCTGCTGCTGCCTTCAATAAAGATGCTCTATTGAACTGGCTTAAAGACAAGAACTCTGGGTGAGTTAGACTTGTAGTAGACAATGATATGAACTGTTTTTAAATTTAAGTAGTTTTTTTTTTTTTTTTTACTTTAAGGGTCTTGGAAATTGAAAATTGTTGAAATGTTGTGTTTTTTATCATGGTTGGGGATACCATATATCAAACCGTGTATATATATAATTTTTTTCACATCCGATCTGGGCCACTGGGCCACGATTTTAATCGGATACATATCCAATATCTGAACATCCAACCTATAATAGCTATAGGTTCTATTTACTGTTTACACCTAGCAGGATTTTCTGCTATTTATACTATTATTGTAAGTAGTGGCAATTATCTGCACCTCTGTATTATAGTACATTATGAAACAGTGTGCAATAATACTACACTGAGTGTAAATTATAATTTGAATTATAATTTATAACTACCGTAACCCTACCCAATACTTTACGTTCAACTTTTCAATTATTTTCTTCATTATTATTGAAAATACATGCCTTTCTGATGTGGTATCTGATTTAAAAAGGGAGAAACAATTCAGGAAGATGCTAATTCGAACCCCGGTCAATCGCGTCAAAGATTACTTTATCACGTTCTTTACCCTCTGTTCTACTGGAGCTGTTTTTAGACAATAGTTTTTGGTAATGCTGACTCGCCCAATCACACGTTGGTGGGCGGAGTTCGTGTAAATAGCCTCTGCCAACAGGCTATTTGCACTTGTAAATAGACACTTTTTTTATTTGTGAACTGATGTACAGCTGTTCTTTTTAATAGTCAACTTATTTTCAGGTCATCATCATAAAAGCCCTGTAAACATTGTCACAGGCACGAAGACACATCTTTCATTTCATCAAGCTGAATGCTCACTAAAAACTGACACAGCCATCATGTTTTAAAGCCATTTTATGTTTCATTTTGACGTGACACTAAGCAGTAATATCTAAGCGGAAGAGTTGTTTACTTTATAATTAAAACAAGAGGCAGGATTTATCGCATGAACCAATAACATCCAATCATAACCAATCGTATCCAACTGTAGCGCAGTGGAGGCATTGCCTCCTCTCACTTAACTTTCCCCCATTCATCTCAGTGAGCCTCCAGAAAAGTCACGGCACGCTGTGGGGTGTCTGTTATAAGTCAATGGACCGAGGGGAGGCAAGCCTCCACTGTAACTTTAACTGTGGGTATCGCTGTTGGACAGTGTTACTTTATAAAAACAAGTGACTTTTAGACTTTTAATGTCATTTGCGTTGGTTTATTTTTGTAATATCGATTTTCTCATCCAATTTTGAGGAGAGGAGACACTGCCTCCCTTGCCTTCTCGGAGGAAACGGCCCTGGTCTAAACACATATATATATTGATTCCCCTCAGAACTCCCAATGCGAGGGCGACATGTTTGCCCATAAAGATAGCATTTTAATGCCGGCGTGCAGTTGGGCCAGTACAGTTGTTGTGGTTATTGCTAATAAAAAATATTTTTTGTTGTTTTGTAATTTTTATTCATGGTGGGACACCATTAGTCTGGAATTATTGTAAACACAGATATCAGATACCAGTTGTGTCTAAAGTGAATGTAAACAGACGGGCCAAAAAATCGGATTTGGGCAAAAGATCGGATCTGTGCAATAAGTTTTGTCAATGAATAATACCTTTTATATATATATATATATATATATATATATATATATATATATATATATATATATAATATATATATATATATATATATAATTTTTTTTTTTTTTTTTTTAGTGAATTAATATTGTGTAAAACCTTTTATTCATTTTTTTATTTTTATTTTACAATTTTGTATACATTTCATTTGCTATCATAACACTAAATATGCATGCAAATTGTAATAGGAAAAAAAAAACATGTTTGCACTGTATTGACCTCTAAATCTCTGGATTGGCAACCCTCATATGGTTGCCACCTCTTATTGTGAATTTCATATTACATCAAGACAATGTCTTTGAATGGTAAAGCTTGCTGCTGCAAAATTAACTGTTCTAGATCTAGCATCCTAGCAGTCTCTGCAATATAGATTTTTTTTTTTTTTTTTTAATATAAGTGACAGTAGTCATGTTTTCATCAAATATAGTTGCTGTTTGTGTCAAAACATATGTGATGTGTTGACAGAGATGCTTTGGACAAAGCCATTGAGGAGTTCACTTTATCCTGTGCTGGTTATTGTGTTGCCACCTACGTCTTGGGTATTGGTGATCGGCATAGCGACAACATCATGGTTCGCAGTACAGGGCAGGTAAGTTGGAAAACCTTTCTACACATGAAGCCATGTGAGTGTAACATGTTTCCACAGGATGTATGCTGCTCGTGAAATGACATTCTTACTCTTACTCAATCTTCTATAGTGTTCTGTTGATTAAAATAGTTGTATTAATGTATGACCTAGCATGATAAATTAACTTTGGTTATTTTTAGATTAACAATGATATTCATTGTATTGATATTTATTATTTATTTAACGTTTGTGTGTGTAATTCAGCTCTTCCACATAGACTTTGGCCATATCCTAGGAAACTTTAAATCCAAGTTTGGGATCAAGCGTGAACGTGTTCCTTTCATCCTCACTCACGACTTCATCCACGTGATTCAACAGGGAAAAACAGGCAACACAGAGAAATTTGGAAAGTTAGTGAAAAACAGACTTTGTGTATTTCATGTTATCTCCCTTACTCTTAATGCACAATTTGTTACAAAATTTCGAATAAAATAGGATGCTAATTTAACAGTGCTTTGTGTATGTGTATAGTTTTAGGCAATACTGTGAGGAGGCATATCTGATTCTGAGAAAGAATGGAAACCTGTTCATCACACTCTTTGCTCTGATGCTCACAGCAGGCCTGCCAGAGCTTACGTCTGTCAAAGACATCCAGTATTTAAAGGTTAACACACACATCCAGTACAAAATGAAAATGAAAATTGTAATTTATTCATTCTTAGATTAAGTGAACCCATATCATGTCTCATCTTTCATAATGCAAAGCTTATTTTGTTCCATGAAATGGTAAATAAATAGTAATGGGGCTGTCAACCTCCAAAATGACTGAAAAAGCAACATTTAAAATAATTAATACATAAATTCAAATCATGTGATAGATTTGTATGAGGAACATAAATTTAACCAGTACACTGAAAATCTTCCACCCCAGCTTTCCTTGTGCATTATTTATATACATGAATGCATATTGTGAATGTGCTAGGTTTGCACATGCTGAAAATTGTAACTGTACTTAAAGGTTACGGCGAAAAGAAAGATTTTCTAAAAAATAGTCACTTAAATTTTGTCCGTTACTCACACAAAGCTATCATATGGCATCTTATTAAAATATTTTTTATGGACTATCTGCTTAAGTCAAATCATGAGGTATCGAATATTGTTTCCGGGTCTTAAAATGAAAATTACAAAACAACAAAAAAATATTTTTATTAACAATAACCACAACAGCTGTACTGGCCTAAAGTTGAGTAAATGAACAGCAAATTTTTAATATGCAAAAAAAAAAAAAAAAACAGAGACTAGCCCATACTGTATACAAACTGTATTTTTCACAGTCAACTTTACAGAAATGATGGTACTTTCTTGTCATATTTAAAGCTGACCTTGCTGCCTATGAATATATTATAGTAAAATGAACACCTCAATGTCAAGCATTTAAAAAATGATATTTATGTATTCATTGGAAAAGAAAAAAAAAAGTCTTAAAGATTTTATGTTGCATTTATTGCATGTTCAAAGCAATTACATTTATATTATTTGATGCTTAATCTAAAGAAAGCTTATATTTCTTCGTCTTTATTTTCAGTATATTCTGTGTACGATATGGGCAGTGATGCTTGTATTATATAATGATGGCATTGTTCTGTTGTTAGAAAAATGATAAAATATTATTTAATTTGTTGAATACACAAATATCTCTCCATCGTATGCTTTATTGCTAGATGACTTATTTTTTATTGGCATGGCTCCTGTGCAGCCACCTAAGAAATGGTTTACCTCATTAAATAGTACAGTAAGCAGACTTTATTGGAAAAAATTCTAAAATACACCTGCAAATACTTGAAAAGAGCACGGATCAAGTAGATTTAGCAGCAATATATTTGCAAATGGATTTAGGGTGATCTTCTCCACACTGCTCTGATCCTTAAAGTGCTTAATGTACCTCAGTATGTAAATTTAATTAATCATTAAATACATTACAATTACTCATATTACTATTAATTATATTTACATATGTCAGTTATATATAATATACTACTATGTTGATCTGTACCTTTGATTATATATCTGTCTCTATTTGTTAATGTTTTTGAGTTAGTGTACTGCCAAAAAAACCCAGAGAACAGAATGAAGCCGTTATAACATTAATTTAGGTCAATGCTTAGCTGTGTTAAATTTGATGGTGAATAAAATTAAGTAAAATAAAATAAAACAAAATAATTACATACATCATAATGATAGCAGCTGTATGTTTGTCTTCCAGGACTCTCTGGCATTAGGTAAAACTGATGAGGAGGCCCTCAAACAGTTCCGGCAGAAGTTTGATGAAGCTCTGCGAGAAAGTTGGACCACCAAAGTCAACTGGATGGCCCACATTGTGGCTCACCCTTCATAAACCGAGGGAAACATGACATCAGGCTCCAAACTGAAGTCAGGGTTCACCATGGAGCACCATTAGGGGAACAAAACTTTAATTACAACTTATTTATGATCTTACGAAACTGATGGTCAAACCGCAAATTTTCAAAGGTCTGGAGTCTGCAGGAACGAAAAACTTCTTGTTCTGTTGAATAACAGCTGCCTCTGACCACAGGAGATCCATAAAAAAACCCTGACTTGACATTGGATGTAACTGCCTTATTCAAAGTAACAACAAGGAGCATTTCAGCTTTTTTTTTTTTTCCACTGAAAAAAAAAAATCAATAAACAGTAAATAACTCCAGCATGTCCTTCTAGAGGGAAACAGGAGCCCTTAAACCACGATACAACGAGGCAAGTTTTGACCATCCAGAAATAAGACATTTATTGTACAGCCACGCTAACATAGTGGGACTCATAGACTTTTGAAAATGGACAAATCAAAGCACAAGCTCAGAGAAAGTGCATCTTATCATACCAAAAGGTAACACGTGCCTCAATGCACAAGAAACTTTTTTTTTTTATGTGCCAGACTACTTTATTATGAGGAATAGTCTTAAAAACACTGGAATCATGTTATAGGTATAAATATTTTGAGTTTTAAATGTTGTAATAGTAAAGCACAGTTCCTATATACCACAGTACTACTTTATGTAAAGCAGAAATTGCTGTAATTTAAAAAAAAAAAAAAAAAAAAAAAAAAAAAAAAAAGGGGGTAGGTTCACACACAGATATTCATTGAGGATCACTTTGAACAAATGCTGTGTAGATGAAGGACCTTCCTCAACATCCCTCCTCTCTGTCTTAAGCAAAGCTCATGTAGTTTGTTCTTTGGTGCTAGCCATAAAAAAAAAAAAAGACTTGCATCTAAACGTAAGCACAGCATTGTATCCAAACCCATTGTTTAGACCATAAAAATTGTTCATTTTGTTCATTTTTGGAATAATTCACACATTTATATGGGCTTACTATATACCTGCATATCAAAACTCACAATTTCAACGGAATATCTGCACAAAAGACTCAGAGGACCAAAAAGGGGAGGTCTAACTTTCATGACAGCTACTGTCTACTGATAGTAGTAATCACTGATTAATGCCTATATTGTAAAGCACAGAGAGTAACTATCAATGTTTTTTACTACACATAACATGCTGTCTCTAGTGCTGCTTCTCTTTTTGGCTGTGTGACTAGAGATATGTTTAGATGCACTGAGCATGTTATTTTTACACTGAATAGCCGTATGTGTGAATGGGAAGAAAGACTGTACTGTGATATGATGAGATTATTAAGAGCAATGCAAATATTCTAGGACCAACATTCCAGAGAGAGTAATACTTTCATTTCCTGTGCTTTTGTGGTAAATGAGAGAATAAGATTCGAGTCTATTAAATAATTTTAATTTTATACTAGAACAGGCTATATTCCAGTGTCCATTGGCCCTACTCCTTATGCTATATTAGGGGATGTCTCGATGTCTTGGTGCAATATGCAACCGTAAAAGTGCAACTGTAAACCTATTTTGAGAGTGTATGTGTGGGCGCTCATGCTGCTGTATGTTACACTGATGACCTTTGATTTCACTGAAACTTTTAATACAGGCTTTGCTCTGTCTTGCCCATTTTATAGAAATACTATTAAAGTTGTTTTCATTGAACTCTTCTTTACAATTTCAATATGATTTAGAAAAAAAATAAATTATTGAAAAAAGTTCAAAGTTTGGTTCAAAATAATACTTCAGAAGATGGAATAAACCACTGCAATCAAGGATTATGTTTATTGAACCAGCCCTTTTTGACATTTCTGGACCCCATGAAATTTAATTGTAGAGACCATGAGGGTAAGTAAATGATTTTGGGGTAAACTGAACTATTCTAGGGACACACCAACCAGTGTGGAAAATAACTATTATATTATATTATATTATATTATTATTTTATTTATTTATTTATTTATTTTTAACTTGTGAGATTGGAAACTGTATAATTAACTTTTCTAACAGTCTGTGCTAGGGCTGCATGATTAATCTTGATAACTATATCCACCTTTCTCGATTAATTAAAAACAATGGTCACGATATTGGCCGCCTCATTATTTACCCTGAAAACGTATTTTTAATTTGGCATTTGCCTTATCTTGCATTGCTAACAGACCTTCACTAGCATTCATGCTTGTGGTTGCCAGATGTGAAGAGATTAAGTCCCCAAAACAGAGCTTTCTCCTTTAAAGGAGAACTCCACTTCCAGAACAACAATTTACAAATAATTTACTCACCTTCTTCCTCGGCTGGGATCGTTTAGAGCCCTTTGAAGCTGCATTTAAACTACATTATGGAGGTTCAAAATTGGGGCACCAGTGAAGTCCATTATGTGGAGAAAAATCCTGAAATGCTTTCCTCAAAAACCATAATTTCTTTACGACTATAGACAGAAAGACACAAACATCTTGGATGACAAGGGGGTGAGTAAATTATTTGTGAATTGTTGTTCTGGAAGTGGAGTTCTCCTTTAAGGAATACACTTTCTGCCAGGTGTTTTACTTAATCTGTGCAATCTGGCAACCCTGTACACGCGTGGATTGATGGCAGGACAATCGCTGACGATACGAAAACATACACGTGCTGGAGTTTAGCGATGTCTCCACAGCGATTTCTGCTTACATTAAAGTGTCATACAGTCATACAGTGTTTTTTCACAAGCTATTTGTGCTGCTTGTGTAACCAAGTCTGCCATTATCAAACTTTCTCGGAGTTTCAATAATAGATCTATTGTGTTTGAGGAATAAATGCACTTTTGCTACCTGTGGCAATCCAACTTATTTTTCAATGCGGAAGTAAGCTGTTTTCTGGTAATGTGTTAGACGTCCGGTTCATAATCCGCCATAGGGAAATAACGAGAAGAATATCGAAGTGCGGTAAACGGTAAAACAGTTTGCACTACAAACCAGTGTGTTCATAATTAAGATAATACTGTAAGACACACCAGTTTGCAATATCAAGCAGCAAAAGGAGCTTTTTGTGCAGCTAAAAATAGATGGAAGTGGATGAGACCGGAAGCCAGAGACAAAAAAAAAAAAAATACAAATTGCTGCACCCACTCTTATGGGAAAAATAAGGTGGATACAATGGGGGAAAATGTACATAAATTTGAATTATTTTAAGCTATAGAGTGTTTTCACGTTACGTCATCAATACGGAAGTCGGCCATTGCGGCAGCATTGAGTGTAAACAATGCCACTGAACCTAACGGAACTCGTGAATGGGCTTGGCGAAATTCACTATGTCAGGATAAGAAATAGAAGAAAGAACTGTCGGGTCATCAGTCCTCGACAAAGGAGGCAGATCGTACGGATGTTTACCACCTGTTACAGGGCTAGACAATATGGACTGCCCTGTGGCCCGTGCACGTCGTACACTGCATTCATTTTCCAAAATGTAATTTGTGTGGAAATATTTTTAATAAAGTTTTTATTATATTTAGTCTGCAAAAGGCCGTTAACAGCTGAAGACGGACATAAAGGGGAGAAAATACTGTAGCAGCCGAATCAATCTCACTGTTCACGATGCACAAAATATTGGAAGAAACTCCTAAATAATGAATTGGGGGTAGGAGTTTATATGATTGTGTCTCTGAGAGGAAATGACTTGTCAAAATAAAACGACCTCTCCTGCTTACTAAGTCCTTCTCTATATGATTTACCAGCTCCCACACATTTTTTGTGGTTTAGTCAGCAGAACAATGTCTTCAGTGGTACACTAACCGTGCAATCAATGCTTCTGTTTACGAGTATCGCCGCAATGGCCGCGCATCCGGGTAACTGGCCAGAATGTGACGTCGGTGCAAACCCTCTATATTATACGTTTCTAAAGTTTTTTTTTGTCTTTTTTTTTTTAACCAGTTTTCATAATGTTAATCAGTTGAAAACTGCATGGCAATGTTATTATCAGTGTGTATGAAAGATCTTTAAGCAAATTTACTGGGCGACCTGAGTGGCTTGTCTTATTTGCGAACAAATTGCCACTTAGAAAATCTAGAGAATACAGATTACAAAACACTAACCAAAAACCACGAGTTTTGTATTATCATAGTTGGTTAAAAATGAAGTCAATATATATGTGGTCAGTGGAGGCTGGTTAAATGACACATGATATGTTTACCCTTCTAAATAATCACTAATAATAATCGTGATTATAATTTTTATCAAAATAATCTTGATCATCAGTTTAACCCTTATGGAGCAGCCCTAGTCTGTACTTTATCTATGTGCATGTCCATCGTTCATGATTCTCATGAAAAAATACCATTACATCCTCTGAAGCTTTACCTAAATTAAACTAACCCTGATTATTATTGTAAAACTACAAAACATGAATGTTTGAATACTTTTTATATACACTGTAGCAGTGGCTCTCAACTCTGCTCCTAGGGACCCACCACTCTGCACATTTTGTATGTCTTCTTTATTTACCACAATTGATTTAGATCATCAGCTTATCAGGAGACAGCTCCACGAACTGAACTGAGTGTGTCCAAAATTGCCCCCTACACCCTCACTGCAATAACAAGTGTACAACTGGTGTATGCCCAACAGCTAGAGAATACCCATAATGCACTGTGAGGTTGGTGCTGAATTAATTCCTATGTCTCACAAAAAGATTGGGGCCCGCACCTGGATAATCCATTCATCCATAATGTATTGTCATACAGGTATTAATTTCTTTTTAACTGATTATTAAATTGTTTAATTAAGGTTTATACACTATTTTTTCATTACTACTGAAGCTGCCAGTTTGCTAAGTTTTCATATGATTGTTAAACAGCAAACACAAACTATACAAAAGCAGCAGCCTATCAGCACACGCAGTGTCCGAATTTAAACACTAATTTTCATTAATTCCCTAGTACATTAGTGGACTAATATAGGAATAGTGAATGAGGGTCTATAAGGCGATTTTGAACACAGCAATAGAAAATGTGAAGAGCACAGGCTACCCTGGACTAGAGATAAGAAACACTGGTATACAGTATACAGTCCAGGGCTGCATTTCCCAAAAGCACTGTAAGCTCATCGTAGCTTTATTGGTAACAATGGTTCTGCAATCAACTTAGGCTTACGATGCTTTTGGGAAACGCAGCCCTGGTCTTGGAGAAACCCCAACACTCTGAGTGCCACAGCTCTGCAGAGTTTAGTTCCAACTCTAATCCCACCTTAACCAGCTAATCGAAAACTAAAAGTAGGTGTGTTGAACAAGGTCTGAGCTAAACTCAGGACTGCAGTCCTCTAGAAGCTGGGTTTGAAATCCCTGGGCTAGACCTTTCATAGAATTTAACAAAACAATAATAAGGATGAGGAGAGTAAACCAAATGAACTCACTGAATTACTGGGCATAATGACAATGACTAGGCTCCTAGGCTGTGTTCTGTTTGACTTTAAAAATAAACTGGCTAATAGCAACAGCGTAAATCTGCTGACAGATGGAGGGAAAGTTAGCAAGTGAAAGGCATTTATCTTTAAAGTAAAACACAGCCTTAGTCCAGTGACTCATTGAAACAGCTTTGTTACATCATGCTTTATAAGTATGATGGTTTTTAAAGCAGAAACTGTAAACTAGGAAGCTGTAATCACTTTGTAACTATATCAGCAGGGATGGCCAGTCTGCAGCAAGTAAATATAGGGTAAAGCTGAAACTCTATAAGAGCAAACAATGTTGTGTATGTGTCCAGACTTTTAATACCAATTAATTTCATGTTTTCATTTTCAGTGTCACTATATATTCTTCTGTCCCTGCTGAGGTCTGTGCAAGCCACTGTCTGCAACCAAATCCTCTCACACAAACATACATCACAGTTGCTTGAAATAGTGGTTAGGCAATCATCCACAATAATGGATATTTGGATGTTTGCGCATTTCATGACGTCAAAGATGGGACACAGCAAGCCTTGTGTATGTGTGGGTCAGTGGGTGTGACCCCTGTGCCGTTACAATGTAAATGTCAGTCATCCAGCCCTAAACTACGAAATAGCCTAACGGTAGGAATGTGCATTAGTAAACAAAAAAAAACAAAAAAAAAAACAGGTTAATTAAAAGGTTATGTCTAATAAAGAAAGCAGCACAAAACGAACGTAGTTATGTAGACAGAACAACTACAATGTAGATGCGTTTTTTTAGCGTAAGATCGCTGTACAAAAAAAAAATGAAGCATGCAGAGAGGTGTTTTTCGCCTTATCAAACGTAAGTGAGTGCATTAGTACTTAGATTAACACGCAATTATATTTTGTCTTTATATAACGTAGCAACGTTACCGTAATTTTGAACTTTATACGGTTACTCTACTTTCCGCGATCGTAGCATCAGCATGGGATTCCACGTGCGGCGCCTTGACGATTTATATAAAAAGACTGGCGGAGGCACTCACCAATGAGCGCGTTTTGACGTCACTAGGTAGTGTTTTCCATGGGAACCCTAGTGTTGCAGCCAATAGGAAGTAAAAGGGGAGGAGCCAAAATTGAGGTCAGAGCGTGAGCCACTGCTTTCAGCTGTAACAAGGACCGGTGAAGTATTGTACAGTATGCCAGCATTCCTACTTGTCTCGCTGTGACAAAAGTAAACCGGGACAACACTGATACTACCAAAGACCTGGATGGTGAATCAAGCGTGCTCTTGCTGGTTTGTGAGGTTACTTCATTTTCTCACTGTAGGTTTAAAACAACAAAAAAAAAGTTGCATAACATGTCGCGTACTGCGCATGCGCGGAAATGTTCTAATCGTTCTGTTTTTTTTATAGTATTCATATATTTTGGAGTTGTGATGATTATAATACATTAGAAATACAATATTACATGCGTTTTTCCTTATTACAACCGGTATGTCAATTAAGGATATTATAAAACGAATTGTGTCGGTGGTAGCATGACTTTTTACATAACTGTGTCAGTGTACCGTGCAGTGCATTGCAGGTCAACGTGTGTGAGTATAGAGAGACGGACAGGGGCGGGGAGAGTTTGGGCTGAAAATAAAACAAATGTATCTAAATATATAAAACCATATTTAAAAGAGTGTTAATGTTTTCGTCTCTAGTTATCATCGATATTATATTTGCACTGATATTAATAGTTTTAATGTAATTCTTCAGTATATGTAAATTGCAAGCGCTCTGTAAGACAATAACCAAAGCATTCAACAAACTAATGTTTTAACGTGTAACGTTTTACATTCCCAGGGCAAAAAGTAAAAAAAAATAGACACAAGCAGTACCGTCAACAATAACGTCAACAAGCAGTGACAAAATATGTAACTGCAGGCTTTTTATGTATTTATTTATTTATTTGTTTATTTAATTTTATTTATTTATGTCGGGCCTATAGGTTTGGTTGCATGGAACTATATCCAATGGAGGTTTGTTTATTGTGTATAATGTATTATTTCTTCAGCAGGACAACTAATAATATGAAATTAAGTTACAAGTTTGTTTAGGAGTAAATATATAAATTCACTGAAATAAATATGTGGTGACTGCCCTAAAAAAATTATGCTGATTTGTAATTTAGTTGGTGTAGCTTGACTATTTAATGTAACTATCAGTTATTAGTATGTGTGAGTCAAGTGTGTGCACCCAACTGCATATCCAGTGTGACTTTTGGTTGTTGTTTAATATCATGGATGCTTCTCCACCAATCTATTTCTATGGATTCCAATCAACTATGAATTAAAAACAAAAATCTCTCACAGTATCAGCTAACTAGGGGAGACTGGGCAATTGTAAAACTTTTTTTAGGGGAGCATTATTGCATTTACCTTATCTTACCATTTGTTTTCACAGGTACAACATGTAATTGGGTCAGAGGACCTTTGACCTGAAATGTAAAGCTTGACCTTGTCCATGTCAGGTGAGACAGAGCCAAAGCCCTACCTGTACAGGGGCGTGTCTGAGGAAGGGGAGTCTGAGTCCCTGTGTGGCTCCATGTCTCACCTGCACCGCATGGGTGGGGCCTCTGAGGGGAGCGACAGCAGTCATGACCCACCCACATCTCCGAGGCCTCAAACACAGATGCATGAGGACATGGAGATGGGTGGAAGTGGTTCTAGTGGAAGTGGCACAGAATCTCACAGTAATGAATCACATGGAAATGAGTCTGTGGGGAGTTCCAGTGGAAACGGAAAGGATTCTGCGATCATGGCATCATCAGGCAGTAACAAGAGGTGAGGGGATACAAGATGTGTATCAATGTGTATCATAATGTGAAACATAGCACAACTGATTATTGAAAAGCAAGATGGTACCAGTTGCGTTTTTTGAAATGAAAGTGCACGTTTGTGGTGTGATATGAGGGACATGAAAGTAAACCTAGTTTAAGTTACCTGGATGAGCAGTCTGATATGCAACATTGCTATGAACAGCAGTCAATATCACATTTGCAATTGTGCAGATATTTGAGGAAAAAACAGTGCGCTGACATTGCTAAACTATATCACCCTAATATAATATAAATAAAACAAACAAAAACCCATACAATACCTTTTATCTTACCCCTTTTGCCCTCATATCTTGAATTTTAGGGGCATATGACCCAGAGATATTCAGCACAACAGCATGCTTACTTGTGTGTTATTACTTAATATAAAAATGAGAACTATAGCTGCAAGCAGCAATTAAGGGGTCAAGTGCAGCAGTGGCAAAATAAGGAACTAAGAAAGCATGGCAGGGAACATCCGGCCAACTAAAAAAATTAGTAACTAAAGACATCTGTTGATACTGTAAAGCAAAAATGTTGAAAAATCATAAATACAATCATTAGGGATGCAATGATTCACTCAACACACAATGCCATACGATTCACTGATTTCACAATCAAAAAAATGTCTTCATATAAACAAACTGAGGCTTGTGTATATGCATTATACAGAGGCAAATTAAAAAGAAAATACCTTCTAAACTTTATTGATTCAGTTAAATCAATTGCTCGTGTAATTGCTTAACACTTTTGACCAATAGGTGGTGCTGCGACAAAATCGGGGTGAAAGAAATTACAAATAGTGGACAGGAAGTTCATCTCATGGCATATTTGGTATTATTGTTCTAAATACGACTCAAGGAATCTATCAAGACCAGTAGGCAAAAATAGGCCAAAAATAATTGTGAAGCTATTGGCCTTTTTTGAAATTTTATTTAAATTTTTGGCCAGAACTTTTTTTAGTACTTTCAGGGAATAATGACATATAGTGAGTTTTGTAATGGTACACTAATGCATTTGTAAAATACAGCACTTCTACGTCTAAATTCAAAGTTGCTAACTACCAATATGGGAAAAATGGGTACCGTTCGACTCGGTGTGCTGCACTGTATCTAATGGAACTATCTTATGATTTTTGCCTGTGTCATGATTTTTGACCAAACCATTCAGAAGTTATAAGCAAAAAAAAAGCCATTTTTCATATCTCCTGACCACTAGGTGGCACTGTGCCGAGACTGTGCAGGTACCTCAGGTCATGGTTGTCAGGTCAAGTTTGGTCTGAATATGCCAAAGCAATGCAGTAGTATAACCTCACGTTCACTTTGGCATGCTCTTCGCTCATTCGATGGCATGTTATTTGATAATAGTTTGACTAATTAACTTGAGTTCCATAACTTTTTATTAGCAAAATAATCTGATTTGATTTTCATAGAAATTGGTGTACCAGTCTAGGAAGAGTTTAAAAAAAAAATTGGTTTTCCAGAAAATTCAAAATGAGCCAAGGAATTACTGGAAAATAATTGTTTCTAGCCCTTAAGGCACTATCATCTTGAGATAGAGACTAAATTTGCTGTGGTTAAAGTCAAGTCTGTCCTCTACTAAATTTCACTACTGTTGTTTGTACCTCAATAACAATAATTTCATACGAAACAAAATAAATTGTGTTTTTATTACTATTATTATTATTATTATTATAACTACTACTACAACTACTACTACTACTACATTTTAACTACACTGGGTTTTGGATTGTATTTTATAATAGTCTTTAATGAACTCCCCATAACAAATTAGATGGTGATATGCAATTCTGTCTTGCAACATATACTATTTGTTTAAGAAAGTCTTCTGAAGTTTAATAAACATACTAGGCATCAAGAGGCTAAATCCTTTTGAGTATAGAGTAGCATCCATAGTCCTCTCTGGCTGGTGTGGTGGGCTCTGTAAACAAAATTCAATCATCATGTTTATCAAAACAATATAATATAATATTTGTAAAGCAATTAGAGGATCTGTTAGCAGCAGTAAATTTTAAATGAATAAAACAATCTAGCATGGCAGGACACATGAGAACTGCACAGGATTAACACAAAACAACTTTAACATTGAAGACGCTGAACTAAATTGAACAGAAGGAGTATATAGACTTGTTTGAGATGCATCAGAGCTGCACAGACCAAAGTACCGCGAGAGCAATTCAGTAGCATAAGTCAGTCTGCTCTCTAGTTGAGCTCTTATCTCACACTGCCAATGCATCTCAAACGAGCCTTATCACACAGACTATACAAGGTAACTAACTAGACACAGATGAGGACTATTAAAAAACCATAGCAACCCGAAGAGGTAGAATGTAGGAGCAAATGAAACGGGAACAGAAACACAGGGAAACAGTGTATAACCATCTAAAAGGCAATTGGTGTTCAGTAAATACTATTTAATACTATTTCATTATTTTTGCATTCACACACAGCTAATAGAATAAGCTTACAGAGTAATTCCTCCAGTTTCATCTGAAACCATCAGATTCAAAGTGGGTAAACTTGCCCCCCATCCCTTTAGTTTGAGACCCTGGCAAAACAAGCAGTCTAATTTAAAATAAAGTATTATTTAAGGTTTTGATAATAATGACCTGACCTCTTGTCAGAATTTCTCCAGTCATTTTTTTATCTGTCTCACTTGTAATTGTTTTTCTCTTCACCTCTTTTCTTCTCCTTTTCTTCTGTAGCTCAAACTCGCAAAGTCTTTCCCCTCCCAGTAGCAACAACGCGTTCAGCCTGGTCAGTTCAGAGCAAGACAACCCATCAACGAGTGGCTGCAGGTAAAACAATCACAGACATTAATTAGCTATAATATAGATGTATCACTTTATGAAGAAGACATTTAGCGCTTCTTTTTGAAGTAGTAAGGGAATGTTGATTTGGTAAGTTAACAAATGTTTTACATTGTAAAATATGCAGTGACCCCTTTTAAGAAAAACAGTATGTACAATAGTATTAAAACTAGAGTCATTTTGTGTGTGTATTGTCTCTGCAGTAGTGAACAGTCAGCAAAGGCTAAGACTCAGAAGGAGCTTTTTAAGACCTTGAAAGAGTTGAAATATCACCTCCCTCCTGACAAACGCAACAAGGGCCGGGCAAGCACACTACACACTCTCAGATACGCCCTGCGCTGCGTCAAACAAGTTAAAGGTCAGACAACCACAAACACAATGATGTTTCCTGTTTTTATGTATATTAATATTGTGTAAGCTTGACATTGTTTTTCTTTGTATTTGCAGCCAATGAAGAGTACTATCAGATGCTTATGATCAATGACAGTCAGCCCTCAGGTTTGGACGTGTCTTCATACACTATTGAAGAAATCAACAGTATTACCTCAGAATATACCGTCAAAAATGCTGTAAGTAATACGTACAAACGCAGACCTAAACAGCCTTAAACTTTATTTGCCCAGAAACTCTCTTCAAACATATATGTTTAAAGGGATCCTATTATGATCTTTTACAAAGTCTTGATTTTGTTTTGGGGGTGTACTAGAACATGCTTTTATGCATGGTGGTTTGAAAAACGCATTACTTTTAACATAATTTACATTATTACAATACATTTCTCCCAGCCTGGCACATATGGCTCGATTAGTTCTGGGTTTAATGAGGGCCCGCCTTCCGAAAAATGAAATGTGTTGTGATTGGTTAGCTGTCCCACCGCGTTGCGATTGGCGAACAGCTTAGACGGAATTTCAGCACTGCCACGCCTCTTGTCAGCGAAGCAAGTTCCATGTACAACTGTTAGCGTAAGCTAGATTAAAGTGATTCTTCCGTTTTAAATATGGATATTTTTCTTACAAAAATGCATTTTAACTTTTTTTAATTTGCATATTAACCCCCCGGAGCTGTGTGTGGCACTTTTTTATTATGGATGGATGCATATTATTAGACTTGTTTTGGTGTAGGATCGCGGCTTCGGCATGTGGCTTCGGCCAACCCCCTGTACTGTACACGTCGGCGGCGCGTTACAGAAGCGGCTCTCTGCTAAGGTTTGGCTAAGCCCCCACCTCGCTACCCTACCCTCCCTTCAACAATTCGAATTTCCGTGGGTGGGATTTCATTTAATGATAGTATGCGTTGTGACATCATTGCATGCGCAAAACAAATGGACCCATTCGTTGTAGTTCTTGAAAAGGGATTTTTTAAAAACAAAATATGTCCTTTTGGAGTGGACTTTGAGATTTGTAACTTTGTAGATCTTTTTTATGTCCAAAGTGACACACCACACACTGAGTAAAGTTCAAAAAGTGAAAAAGCATAATAGCACCCCTTTAAATAAAAGTTAAGTATATTATTGTCAAAATCAGTTAAAACACAATGAACATCTTTTATATAGACCTATATTCCCAAACTTTCACATGCCACTGTATATATATATATATAGTGGCATGTGAAAGTTTGGGAACCCCTTGCAGAATCTGAAAATGAAAATTTTAACAAAATAAGGGAAATCATACAAAATGCATTTTATTTAGTACTGTCCTGAGTAAGATATTTTACATAAAAGATGTTTACATACAGTCCACAAGACAAAAAAAAAAATAGCTGAAATTATTAAAATAAATAAAATAAAATTTGAAGATCAAGGTAAATTGTACTTAATTTGTCTTCCGGGAAATATGCAAGTATCTGCTGTTGCTTCCGAAGGGCAGTACTAAATGGAAAAAAATGATATTTCAACAAATGAAGAAAAATTTGAACATCTTCATCCTGTTCAAAAGTTTTCACCCCTTAATTCTTAATGCATCGTGTTTTCTTTTGGAGTATCAGTGAAAGTTTGAACCTTTTTTAATAGTTGTGTTTGAGTCCCTCAGTTGTCCTCAATTGAAAAGATGGATCTCAAAATCATACAGTCACTGCTGGAAAGGGTTCAAATATGCAAAAGATTCTGGAAAACTGAAGAATCTGTAGGGCCTGGATGAATTTTCAGAAACTTCCATACTTCCGCATGCCACTGTATGTATATGACAGATGAACATAAAGGCTCTAAAAAATGTTGGTGTTTTTTGTGTCTGAAGGATATCTTTGCCGTTGCGGTGTCCCTGATCACGGGAAAGATCGTGTACATTTCGGAACAGGCTGCAGGGATCTTGAACTGCAGAAAAGAGGAGTTCAAAGACAGAAAGTTTGTTGAGTTTCTGACACCTCGTGACGTCAGTGTGTTCTACAGTTTTACAACACCGTACAGACTTCCATCTTGGAGCATGTGCACCGGAACAGGTCAGTTTACCAATGCACAGTGCACTGAACTGATTTATTCAGAATATATTGTCAACTACACATGTACTTCCACCCATAACTGTTTACGAGGGGTGCACCGATACTTCTTTTCGTTTACAGATCAAGTTTTGATACCTGAAATTCTGTATATTGGCCAATACTGATCCTATTCCAGTCTCTTGGTCAGATTTAAATATATACACCTTGCTAACTTGCAAACTAAACAATAGTTTGTTACAAGTAAAGACAAAAATACTAGCTCATAAAACATGTATACTTCACACAGCAGGGTTGCCAGGTTTTCACAACAAAACCTGCCCAATTGCTACTCAAAACTAGCCCCGTCGCCTTTCAAGGGGGGTCCCCAGTTAAAATCGCATCCCGGGTGGTAAAATACATTTTTTGGTGGGGTTTTCCTGGTACAGTTTACATTCCAGGGGCTAAATATAACGTTACTGGGGTTGCTTCAACCCGCGGACATGAAAAGCAACCCACAACAACAGTGTTAAAAGTAGCCCAATTTCACGGAAAAAACGCAGACTTGGCAACACTGGTACACAGACAGTATCAGTATATTGTTAAAAAAATATTACTTGACTGCTGCATAAAGCAGCTGCAAAATTAACAGTAATTCCTGTGAAAAGTCCACTAATAACAATATTTAACAATATTTTGTTCTTCAAAAGGTTCTCTACAAATACAAAGATAAAGGTTCCTGCTTCCATAACAGTGATGATCCACATTTTCAGTGCTCCTGGTTCCAGATGCATTTTTCTAATTAATTTTCTTCCACATCTATAATAGAGAAATCTGAGTCTTGAGCTAAATCAAACTGGGGTGCATTTCCCTTACAACAATGTAACTTGCTGTTTAACTACCATAGTACAATGCATTGTTGGAGAAACTAACTAACTAGTTGTGTGGGTTCCCTCTTACGTCATATTCCATCTTATGTCATCAGGGTTCCGTTAAAACGTATAGATTTAAATGTATAAATATTCAAAAGGAATGAACGATATAGAATGCACTGTGTTTTAGCTTCCTTATTTTGCTTAAACGCATGATCTATTTAATTCCACGGTTGGCCAACAGTGCTCTTTGGAAACCCACCCCAGCTCTGATGTGAAAGAACAGTGTTACACCATTTTGTTTAAGGCCAAATAAGGCCAAGACTGATTAAAAGAATAACCCAAAATAACAAAACTGTTTTGGCTCCATACAGTTTATGGTTTTGTCTTTGGGGAAGCAGGCTGAGGGAGGTTTTCTTATTTATTTACTCTCCTTATCTCTTTACATTTTGCATTCATTTTGTTCACAATCATCTCTTTTGCTGTTTTTCAGAGTCATCATCAACTGAGTTCATGCAGGAGAAATCCTTCTTCTGTCGAATCAGGTCAGACAGACTTGAATCAAGCACTATTACACAAACAAATGTATAGTTATTTAAAGTGTTCGTAACTGTAAGTGCAAAAGTATCATTTCTTACTGGATTTATTTAGTAGCTATCTTACAAGCATAGGCATAGTGTGTTAGGTTTGAAATAGTCACTGGCTATTGACTATCTGATGCATATTGCACACTCTGGCTGAGAAGTGTTAGACAATAATATTTCAGTATGATTGACTGACTAGTTAAGTTGGCTTGAGAAAGCCAACTTACTGAAATGCTATTTAAACTTAATATTATTATTAAAACTGTTAACTCTAACTCCTCCTAGAGCTTTAACTCTACAAACTCCAAACTCAGCCGAGATCTTCAAACTGATCTGAAGTTAGTTGATATTTCTTTTCTAACTGATAGGACTTACGGTTTTCCTAAAAATGATGTTTAAAACTCTGAAAAATCCCATAGACTTGCATTGACGGAATGTTCAAATGAGCCAACACTATTCAAACTCCAACTGTCAAAACTCCCAGAATCCTTTGAGACTCAATCAATCTTCCCGTCTATGTATTATTTCTAATCCATTCAAACTCATTCAAACTCATCTGTCTATCTATCTATCTATCACTAGCCAAACTAGAGTCATGCTAGTAGCCTGTTAATCATGCTAGTAACATGCTAGTAACTGGCTAATCATGCTAATAACATACTAACATGTTAATCATGTTAGAAACAGACTAGCAACATGCTAACAACTTGCTAATCATGTTAGAATCATGTTAACAACATGTTAATAACATGCTAGAAACATGCTAACAACATGCTAACAACTAACAAATCATGTTAGAAACATGGTAGCAACTTGCTAATTATGCTAGAAACATGCTAGTAACTTGCTAATCATGTTAGAAACATGCTAGCAACATGCTAACAACCAGCTAATCATGCTAGAAACATGTTAGCAACTTGCTAATCATACTAGAAAGGTGCTAGCAACTTGCTAATCGTGCTAGAAACATGCTAGCAACTTGGTAATCATGCTAGAAACATGCTAGCAACTTGTTAATCACGTTAGAAACATGCTACCAACTTTGCTAATCATGCTAGAAACATGCTAGCAACTTGCTAATTATGTTAGAAACATGCTAGCAACCTACTAATCATGTTAGAAACAGGCTAGCAACTTGTTAATCATGTTAGAAACATGTTAGCAACTTGTTAATCATGTTAAAAACATGCTAACAACTTTGCTAATCATACTAGAAACATGCTAGCAACTTGCTAATTATGTTAGAGACATGCTAGCAACCTGCTAATCATGTTAGAAACATGCTAGCGACTTGTTAATCATGCTAGAAACATGTTAGCAACTTGCTAATCATGCTAGAAACATGCTAGCAATCTATCTATCTGTCTAACTATCTGTCTGTCTGTCTGACAGACTGCATTCAAACTTTAACCTTTTAAAACTACTTTAAACTTCAAACTATTTCAGACTGAATACCATCCAAATGTACCATCTTAAACTTTTTTAACTTCTCAAACATTTTCAACCTTTCTGGTCTGGCTTTCTCAAGCCAACTTAATGTTTGTCTTGACGAACTATTTTATCTAGTTGTTATTATTGTTATTATTATTATTCTTACTAAAACTGTTAATTCTAACTCGTCCTAGAGCTTTAACTCTACAAACTCCAAACTCAGCCCAGATCTTCAGACTGATCTGGCCGGGTGTGCTATATCTTTTCTAATCATGCCAGAAACATGCTAACAACATGCTAATCATGCTAGAAACATGCTAGCAACTTGTTAATCATGCCAGAAACATGCTAGCAACTTTGCTAATCATGCTAGCAACATGCTAATCATGATAGTAAAATGCTAGCAATGCTAAAACATGTTAACAACATGTTAAATCATGTAAGCAATGTGTTAAATCATGCTAGCTGCTTCCATACTTTTACAACTGCTTCAAACTTTCAGGCTAGGCTTTCTCAAGCCAACTTAAAGTTTGTTCTCAAACTTTACTCATCTAGTTTGATACTTAAGAGTTAGAATGCACAGGTTTTTATTAGACACCAGGAAGCCAAGTTTGGTTTTCAAACAATAAGAGTTTAAAAAGAAGACACTGAATATTGTGTTGTTTGTAAGGTCTGGGCCTTCAAATCTTTCAAAGACTTTGGTTTTGTTTTCTTAGTAACTGGTAAACTGGATACCTGGAGGCCCTACACGTCACGTGAAAAAAACTTATGTTGCACTTTACATGTCGATCAAATGATTCATGTTTAATTGAGCTGTTAAATTGTAAGTGGACCAGTGTCATTGTGCTGTTAGTCAAAAGTCTGGTGACGCAAGACTAGGTTAGAAAGCATCTATAGAATGTGCTTTTGTGTTTCTGTGTGTAGTGGTGGTAAAGAGAAGGAAGGAGATCTGCAGTACTATCCATTCAGGATGACTCCATATTTGATGAAGGTTCAAGATACGGAGCTCTCTGAGGAACATTTCTGCTGCCTCATACTGGCTGAGAGAGTTCACTCTGGATATGAAGGTAATTAATCACACACAGTTGCCCTGGCTCTTGCGTGCTTAGATTTAAGCTATTCTGATAACTAAATAGGTTGTGACTTTTTATATATATATATATATATATATATATATATATATATATATATATATATATATATATATATATATATATATATATATATATAATTTTTTTTTTTTTTTCTAATTTGCAGCACCAAGAATTCCACCTGATAAGAGAATCTTCACCACAACTCACACGCCAAACTGTGTGTTTCAAGATGTTGATGAAAGGTTTGTTTGTGTTAACTATGATCGAAGAAAATACCTGACCGAGATTAGTTTGTTGTCATTACCTGCAAATACTGTATTACGCAACATACAGGTTTGTTTAAAGACTGTTCGATTACAGCAATAAGTCAGTAATTCTTTTATGTTTCTGTTGTTCTCATTTGTAAGTCACTTTGGATAAAGAGTCTGCTAAATGATTAAATGTAAATTTGTCATTACATATTTTAATTTGACTAAAAAAATACTCTGGTCTATGATTGACAACTTTGTTGACAGCTTTGTTAGATGGTGTGAGGTGATTGTAAAGACTAAAAAGATTATTTTTTTTTTTTTTACCAAAAATCTAATGTGACAGTAAAGAGTGCACTATTTGAGCAAACTTAGTCATTTAATATGGATAAAGCACTAAAGTGTATGTATTTATAAGTCTTATATTGAAGCAGTTAAGTATTTTTCCTTGCTATATTGGAATCCTGCCATAATGTTAAGGATAAGAACTCTTGAAATTATTAAAAAAAATGAGGCTAGTAAAATAAATAGGAAGAAGCAGATGAGCTTGGCCAAGTTCCGCCAAAGGCAGGTGTTAGGAAAAGCCCAGAGTGTAATATTAATAGCTGCCTAGTGCACCATGAGTTTCAGCCCCGTCCCTCTGGCATTCATTTTGGAATATCGGTTATTAGAACAAATCTATTTAGACAATCTTTTATTCCCTTAGCTTTGTCTAAATGCTGCAACCAGATTTACTTTGGGAAATAAAGACAAACTGAAACAGAATAATATAATGCAATAGCACATCTAATACCTGCATGCTTTTCAGGGCAGTACCTCTGTTAGGATATCTGCCTCAGGATTTGATTGGGACACCTCTTCTGTTACACCTGCATCCCAGTGACAGACCTATAATGCTGGCAGTGCACCGGAAAAGTAAGAATACAAATTCATACACAAACACAATTGATGAGCATTATTTTGTTAAAATGTTCTAATTCTGGTCTTCCACTAGGAGGCGCTTGACACTCAGGCACAGTATTGCCAAGTGGGCTATTTTAACACTATTCATTTTTTCCAACCCTGAACGAAAAACAAAAAAAAAAATCAAGCTAAATTGTTGTTTTTTTGGAAAAAATGAAAAAAAAAAAAAAAAAAAGAGCCGTTTTTTTAATGTTTCTTCTTTCAATATCAAATAAAAAAATTAATGAACGTAACATACACGGACATAAGCCCCTGAAATACACGATTTTTAATGGGGACCCCCCTTGAAATGCGATTGGGCTAGTTTTGGGCTAGTTTTAAGCAGCAATTGGGCGGGTTTTGTTGTGAAAACCTGGCAACCCTGCTCAGGCAGGCAAATCTTCCTTTTTGACATTATTTTTGTCATGTGCACTACAAATTCAATTTGTTTGTGATGTCAGATAAAGTCAATTTCAGTATCATTATGGGTGTCTGTGGGTCCTTAAATAGTTTTAAAATGTCTCAAATAACTTTTTCCTAATAAAAGGCCCTAAAAAGTCTTAAAGTGTCTTAAATTCAGATTTGATGGGTATTAAATATTTTGGTCACATTACCACTAAAATATATTCACTCATCTCCAATCATTGGACTGACTGAAGATTTTTTTTCGAGCTATTTTTTTTTTTCACTTGCCCTACCGGACAAACAGCCTGATTAAAATTTAAGCGACAAAAAAGCAGCAACAATGATTCTTCTTATTTTAGTACATTCAACGTAAACAGTGATTGATAATGGATAGTGTATTTCTGGTATCAAAATCACGCTGCTTGTCTCTTTGTGAGAGACTTAAACAAATGAACGTAACAGCACACATAAAGAAACTCTAAAGAAACTCTAAAAAAACACACTGAGGTAAAATTTCTAAATGTGTAGTTTATTTATAACATGATATAGTTCAGTAACATACCAAGGGAGCTATTTTGCTGAATATTCTCACGATTGGAGATGTTACATTGATTTTAGTTAGTAGTTAGTCAAGTAATTAAGTTACTTACATTTTAGACACAATATTTACTGTTTTGTTCTATTTCATCAAAAATAGTTCCAAACAAGGATCACAGCAGAAGTATAGCACATTCTCCAAGCAACACTCAGCAGAGTTGTGCTACTAAATGATTCAGCGTTTTGAACGAATCAGTTGAAATAACTCAGTGACTCACTCATTAAGTGACTTACAGCCACCTACTGGTAGTTTAGTATGGTTAAAAGTATGCATCCCCCCCCCCAACATTTCTTATTTGTATATTCATAAATGTATTTAAACATTGATCTCATAACATAATTTATTGGAGTTTTAATTGTACAGTGTAAATTAATTAATCTGACTGGTAATAGGCCTATAGAATTTATTGATAAGTTGTAATAATTTGACATGAAAGGTGATGCATACATTTCAAAAGTAAAACTAATAATAATATATATATATATATATATATATATAATATATATATATATAAATGGCCTTTATAAAGGTAAACAAAAATGTGCAGATTTAAAAGAACACTCCACTTTTTTTGGAAATAGTCTCATTTTCCAATTTCCCTAAAGTTAAACAGTTGAGTTTTACCATTTTTGAATATTCAGTCGATCTCCGGGTCTGGCGGTAGCACTTTTAGCATAGTTTAGCATAGATCTTTGAATTCGATTAGACCGTTAGCATCTCGCTCAAAAATGACCAAAGAGTTTCAAATTTTTCCTATTTAAAACTTGATTCTTCTGTAGTTACATTATGTACAAAGACAGACGAAAAACGAAAAGTTGTGATTTTCTAGGACGTTATGTCTGGGAACTATACTCTCATTTCGGTGTAATAATCAAGGAACTTTGCTGCCGTACCATGGGTGCAGCAGGCGCAATGATATTACACAGCCGCCAACTCTGCCGGCTGCAACTCTGCATCTACAGAAACTTAATGCCGGTCACTTTCAGGCGCTGCGTAATATCATTGCGCCTGCTGCACCCATGGTACGGCAACAAAGTTCCTTGATTATTACGCTGGAATGAGAGCATAGTTCCTAGCCATATCAGCCTAGAAAATCACAACTTTTCATTTTCCGTCAGTCTTAGTACACAATGTAACTACAGAAAAGTCAAGTTTTAAATAGGAAAAATATCGTCATTATATATGGTCATTTTTGAGCGAGATGCTAGATGTCTAATCAGATTCAATGATCTATGCCAGTGTTTCTCAACTCTGGTCCTGGCCGCCCCCCAACACTGTACATTTTGTATGTCTCCCTTATGTGACACACCCATTTCAGGTCCTGGATCTTCTTCTAATGAGCTCATGAATGGAATCAGGTGTTTGATTAGGGAGACATACAAAATGTGCAGTGCTGGGGGGGCGCCCAGGACCAGGGTTGAGAAACACTGATATATGCTGAGCTATGCTAAAAGTGCTACCATCAGACCCGGAGATTGGCTGAATGGATTCGAAAACAGTAAAACTCAACTGTTTAACTCTAGGGGAGTTGGAAAATTAGCCTATTTTCAAAAAAAAGTGGAGTGTTCCTTTAAGTATGTAAAAGCTGATAGAACACTAATGAAAATATTGCTTCAGAATAAATTGTTTACACAACCAAAAATCTTGATGTGGTACTTTTATGGGGATATTTTGTGTGGAATATTATCTGCTGATAAGAAAAGTTCACCTGATATCATAGTAATAAATATAATTTATGACAGTGGTGAAATTTAGGGGTTTTTTTTACATATATGTATGTAACATAATGTGTATTTCCATTACAGGTTTAGGTCTTAAATTTCATATAAGGTGGTATTAAAAAGGTCCTAAAACTTCTTAAATTTCTCTTGTTCATATCTGTAGAAACCATAGTAGTACTAATAAATACAAACTAAAACTGTAACCTATAACTGTAATTATGCTGCCCTCAGCCAATTACACCCAGTTTTGTTCTTGTTTTTCTAATTATCTCTCTCTCCTACAGTTCTGCAGTATGTTGGGCAGCCATTTGATCACTCCTCGATCCGATTCTGTGTGAGAAATGGAGAATATGTTACTCTAGACACAAGCTGGTGTAGCTTTGTAAACCCATGGAGCCGCAAGGTGTCCTTTGTTATCGGACGACACAAAGTTCGGATGTGAGTTTTCACCAATTCTTATGTATATATATATAAAGGTCTTTCATGTAATGTACATAAAGCTAGACATAATACACATTTAAATTTTTGATATCCTTTTTGATATATGGTTTCTGTGTCTATGTGTAGGGGTCCGATGAATGAGGATGTGTTTTCAGCTCCTGCTTTCACTGAGGAAAAGATCATGGATTCAGATATACAGGAAATTACTGAACAGATTCACAGACTGCTTCTACAGGTAAAATCTTGCTCTTTTGCAGACACATAAACAAATAACATGTATACTCTGTCTTTCACTCACTGTCGTGTGTGAGCATTTGCATGGAGGATGTATTTTTGGCAGTGTAAATTTGATAGGCTCAAGTAAGTCTGTTTCACAGATGGCCTCACATTCTCCACAAACACTCTTTGGCATAATGTGGAATTTGTAGTTGATGTCAGTGACTGTTGTCAGAGCTAGTTGCTAGTTTTAGTTTAAAGTCTTTTTCAGCAATGGAATACACTGTAACTGTACGCTGTTTTTGTCTTGTAGCCGGTCCACAGTATGGGGTCCAGTGGTTATGGCAGTCATGGCAGTAATGGTTCTCATGAGCACCTGCTGAGCATAGCATCCTCTAGTGACAGTAATGGAAATGGAAATACAGCAAACGGTGGGAACAGGATCAGTGGAAACACCAGAAAGGAGGAGGGCAAAAGCAAACCGGTAATTCTTCTTCTCAGCATGCACATACTCATTCCAGAACTCACACTCATTTAAAAACAGTATTTCCAAAATATCTTCTTTTTTTTTTTTTTGGTAAGAGCCATTTGCTTTATGCATTTTTTTTTCGTTTAGTATATTTATTACAGTGTGGTGTTATTAGGAACTTAAAAAAACAATTATTAATAATAACAGCAGTTATTTTTTCTCTTTCCCAAATGCAGTTCTTCTGTGCACTTATTTTTAATTAGTGCTCAGATTGATTAATTGCAATTAATTGCATCCAAAATAAAAGTTTGTGTTTATGTAATATTTGTGTGTGTATACTCTGTATATTTATATGTATATGTATTATTATTATTATTATTATTATTATTATTATTATTTTATATGTATTTTGGTTGCAATTAATTGTGATTAATCAGTTTGACAGCACTATTTTTAATTGATTTTTTGTTCCATACATTAGTGTTCAAATCTGACCACATCATTTAAAAACTTGTTTTTCAGAGGTCATTTCAGGAGATTTGTAAAGGGGTTCACATGATGAAAGCTCAGGAGCAGCAAGGCTCCTCTTCCAAAGCAGAACACAAAAAGTCTTTTGACAGTGAGTATGTGTGTGTGTGTGTGTGTGTGTGTGTGTATGTATAGTACAGCAGGGTATGTCAGTGTTAATGTATATAATAGTGTCAATGTGTTAATGTGATTGTATGTATACACTAAATGTATTTCAGCAGGGTTCAGGTCTCCTGTTGTAAAGCAGAAAGACTCTGCACTGCTGGTCCGAGATGGACCTGCCACAATGGAGGATTTGAAGGACCACACAATGTACTCGTACCAGCAAATCAGCTGTCTGGACAGTGTCATCAGGTATGTGTGGGCGTGTGTGTTTTTATACTGCATGCTCAATTATTATTTGGCAGAGAGAAGACATTTCATTTTAGGGTTGGGCAATATAGCTAAAAGATCACATTTGAATATTTTGTTCCAAAATTTGACAATAATCAATATAATAATATACATATCAATTTTTTTCCCATTTGCATTTTTTTTTTTTTTTTGCTACCTATGGAAAAAGTCATGATCCGGATAGAGCATATTTACTTAAAGCTACAAATATAAAAACATGAAATATAAAAAAAAAATTGAAAATTATGCAAAAAGTTACATGTTTGTGGTTGTTGCAATAAAGAAAAACCTTACATAGAACAAATGGCAGAAGTGTTAGTTTGCATTTACACCCCAAGACTTAATGTACAGATCTATTCTGACATACAGTAGGGTACAACAGGGCTAAAGGCGCCCCAGGGTAAAAGGTGCCTTTGATATAATTTTCCTCTAAACCACTAGATGGCAGAAAAACTTTCCAAAACATCCGCTTTTCGCAGTCAGCAGTGCAAAGTCGATTCTGTGCTTTTTTGATCTAATATTTGGTGTTTTTAAAAAGTTGTAGATTTAAGTAGCAAATGAGAATCACTAAAATTTTTGAATATATCATGAGACAAAGGTCTTCTTAATGATTTTTTTATTTAAGATAATTATAGACACAGTTTTTAAATATCAAAAGAATATGTAAAAGTATGATATTTGAGGTAAAAAGCACCCAAAATTATTTGAACAAAAATTATTTTATTTATCAAATATAATATATATAATATCAAATAGTACAAACTTTGCTAAAGTGATTGTTTTAAACAAGGATTAACTTAGACGTTGTTATTAAAAAAAAAAAAAAAGCTAAAGTAATTGTATCAATATTATGGGCCTTTTACACAGGGTAAACTGTGGTTTACACAGGTATACTGTGTCCCACACACAGGGTAAAAGGCTCACCAGTGTGGGGTAAAAGGCCCCCCTTGCCACCTCATACACAACAAAAATTAACGACTTGTATGATTTATTTTCACACAAAATCTGTTACTCCATTAATGTGTATATTTTTCTAAAATCATACACTTTTTTTTAGGGTGTGCCTTTAGCAGTGTGTTGCTAGCAGCATGAAAAATGAAAAAGCACACTGCCTTTCTAATCAATGAAGTTGTTAATCACTCAGCGTCCAGCCCAAATGCAAGCTGTATTGAGGAGTGTAGTCAAAACAGGCAGGGTCAAAAACCAGCAAACAACAATGTCCCAGGGCAAGACAAAAGAGTAATCCAACAAACAGGCGAAGGTCAGGGCAGGCAGCAAATGATCAAAAACCAGGGAAACAAGGATACACTTAGAATTGTCAGCTAACTGCAAAAGACTCAGCAATTTGTATGAGTGGGTTTGCAACTTAAGTAGTCATCCTAATGGGAAACGGGTGCAAGTAATCAGTTCCTAGGCAGGGAGTAATCTGGGATTGAGTGGCAAAGGTATGGAATGGAATGCCCTCTAGAGGAGCTCATGGGCACTCCAGCTGGAGATTGTGACAATAAGCATGGTATTTATTGAATATGTCTGCATTATTGAATTGTGTATTTCACAGATATTTGGAGAGCTGTAACATCCAAAACACAGTAAAAAGAAAGTATCAGTTCTCCTCAAACACCACCTCCTCAAATTCGGATGAGGACAAGAAAGCCTCTGATGCCAGTCTACGGCAAACTGATGGTATTTTATTTATTTTTAAACAATTCTGGAAGGTGATAGATAGAAAAATAAAGATAATTCTTTCAATCCCTATTTGCAATTTTTTTTTGTTTGTTTTGTTTTAGATTCTCTATGTATGGAAGCACCATCTTCTTTGTCTATAAAGACCAATGAAAAGCCTCCACAAGGTCTTGCCCCAGGTCGTGTTGTTGGAGGGCCTTTATCTCCTTTGGACCTGCCCGGCAAAGCTGACAGTGTGGTTTCTCAGTGTTCCTACAGCAGCACAATTGTACATGTGGGAGACAAAAAAACGCAGCCAGAATCAGGTACCGATGCATCACACACATTATCACTACATAATAAAGCTGTCACATTAACACATTAATTTAACACATTAATTTGGTGCGGTTAATTATAGAATAAATTAATGAATCCACATTTCATTAACAAACAAATCGAGTGAGCCAGTGATTCAGTGACCCATTTATAAACAGTCCCTTGCTTCACTTTTGAGTAGGGGTGTGACGAGACACTTATCCCACGCGACGAGACGAGACACGAGACTGGGTTCATGAGAATGAGACAAGATTTTTAAACTTTTTTTAAATAAATCCTCAATGATGAAATTTATAGGGAAAATAGTCTTATTCAACTGAAAAAGACAAAATGCAAAAAAAAAATGGAGGTGCATTTTGAACTTTATGAAATTAAACTTCCATTTTAATGAATTATATGCAGTAATAAACAACATTTAAACAAGAGCTTCACAATTCTGGATAACTTGAGAATCCCAGTTGTTTTTAATAAATTGGAGACCATGATTCTCTCATGATTCTGGAGAAAAAAAGATTAGAAGACTAATGTAAAAATAACGTAATTTACTAGTGGTTCTGACAAAATGTTCATTGCTTAAGTCTTTTAAAAACATATATTCATTTAACCCTTTAACGGTCACTCCCATTTTTGAACACAGACATAAAAATGCACTTAAATGTATTAAAATTCATGAATTAAAACATTTTGTAATATGATTTTGATGTATATTTTCCATGGTAATGCAATGTCTGATTTTAAAATATATAATTTCTTATGATTTCTAAAATGTAATGGGATAAAAGGCAACGAAGAAAGTCTTTAGTGACAAAGGTCAGAACTCATGTTATGATGTAGATTTTTTAAGTTGCACTCTTGACATATATTAATCTATTACTTTTCCTACATAATTTGTAACACAAAAATATGGTAAAATATCTATTTAGGAGTCTTAGACCTTTCCAGCGATGTATAGTTTCTCATGATTAGATTAGGATTTATTTGTAATATAGTGAAGTAAATTTAGGCATCCCACAGGGTGGACGGTGACAGTTAAAGGGTTAAACAAAATAAAATAAATAAATAAATAAATTCAATGAAGAAGTCAGTGTCTCAATTCATTAAGACTTGTTTGACTATTGAAATCTCCTGAATGAATGATTCAGTGACATACTTTTTTTAAATGGGCAATTGTCGCCACCTCCTGGTGGAAGAGGATAAGCGTTACAATACATACAAGTGTTAAGATACTTTTGTTTTGATCGCTACTGTAGACAATAAGTGTTAATACCCAAACTATAAACTTTTATCCCAGTACTTCTGTTATTTAAATGTCTGTAACACAGAAATGATGATTATAATGTGGTTGAAAAGACTGTTTGTGTTGCTGTTTCTGGATCAGTAGCAGTATGAATGCAGATTTTAATGTCTTTAACACCTGTTTCACATCGTAAGCGTCAGTAGAGCGTGAGCAGCGCGTGTTTTGTAGCCGCCCATATCAGTGAATGACAGGTTCACATTGGAAGCGTAATGATGGCCGACCCTCTGATTCATTAACATGAGCAGTGACAAAGTGTGCTTTTGTGTAATAGACATAGCTGTATCGTTGTCATTCAGGAATAAGATCACGTTGGTGTTTGAATCGAGATCTCGATCTTTTAAGGATTAATCGTGCAGCTCTAATGTTCTAATGTAAACACTGCAAAATGTTTTGCTTTTGGATCTTGTGAGATCTCGTGGACACTTTGGATCTTGTGAGATCTCGTGCCTTGGGGCTTGGTCGACCAAAATTTTATTAAAATCTAAAAAAAAAAAAAATTAAAAAAAAAAAATCCACAGGAAGTGGCAAAAGTCACACAGATTGTGACGGACAGATCGTTAAAGGCTGTTCTATGTGGTAATACAGTACATATGTCAGGACATCCAAACGCTAACCTATCATTCATCAACCTCAAATATGGCTTATCATTTGAAACATGTAAGTAGTAGCAACTTTACACAGCCACTCAATCTAATGTTAACCTAGAAAAATGTGTGCTATAGAGTGTATGTGCGGAGTGTGGAAGCTGAATATTAGCGCGCTCACTGCTTCAGCTTCTGAAAACAATGTTATGGCCACATTGGAGCTTTAAAAGTTTTTGTTATAAATACTGAATCAATTTCTTTTTCCCTAAGGCTACTTTTTGTAATGTCTGTTCAATGCTTTTCTCACAGTGATGATTTTAAAATATCTTTTGGGAGGTAATGTCTCGGCTCAAATTCATGTGTAGTTAATTTGTGATTAATTAATTCAGTAACACATTTTAATCGCTCAACAGCCCTATGAAATAAATATTTCTGAATTAATTATTAATCCTACATAATTGGTTTATTTTAAGTAGAATATTGCAAAATTTTAAATATAGTAACAGCTTTCTTTCGTAATCTCAGCTTTCAAATATTTATTGCAGGGGTGTCCAATCCTGCTCCTGGAGGGCCGATGTCCTGCAGAGTTTAGCTGCAACCCCAGTTAATCACACCTGAACCAGCCAATCAAGGTCTTACTAGACATACTAGAAACTTCCAGGCAGGTGTGTTGAGACGCTGCAGGACAGTGACCCTCCAGGACCGAGTTTGGACACCCCTAATTTATTGAAATAGCAAAGTCATGACAGAGATGTTTGAATTAGGGCCGTCAAAGTAATTAATTAATTAATTAATTAACATCATATTAACTCTAAATTAATCATACATCAAGTTAGACTAAGAAACCCCCAAACTAAAAGAAATCATTGTGTTAAATGAGAAATGCATTGAATAAACATTACAAAAAATTAGCTTAAGAAATAAATATTTTCATTCAGCGTATAAAAAATTGAAATGAGAAATTATGTATTATTTTTTTTAATTAAATGATACTCTAAATATGAAACTAAAACCACCAGTAGTTGGCAGCAAGTCACAGTCTTAATGAGAGAGTAATTTGTTCATTCAACTTTCAGAAACAAAGCAAGTCGTTATGCAGAGGTGTGTTTAGAGTTTTGGAGGCCCTAATCAAGCAGTCCTGTGAGGGCCACCTTTGTAAAAAATTGTGATCAAAACATGTTACTGTCTAAATGAATGGGTCACTGAATCATTGGCTTACTTGATTTGTTCAAATACATGGATTCATTCTGTAACGAAACACAACTTTGTGTTGCTGTGTAAAATTGTGCAAAAACAAACAATACTGTTTCACAAATGTAATATGTAACTGTTACAAATGTAACTGTTGCATAAAATCAATATCACATTTGAAGTTGTGCAGACATATTTGAGAAAAACCGCACTCTTGCTCATGTTATATTACTAAACTACAGTAGTCAGCATTTAAAGTGGATCAAAAAACCCTAAGACAAAAAACAGGTATTATTTTGGTTTTAGGACAACTAAATATTCCCCATAATTAATCTCACTCAATTAGCATGCTAAATTAACAGCCCCAGTTTCAGTAGATATCTGCAATGTAGGGAACCTCTGTTGTTCTTTCCACAGTACTAATGGGCGTCACAACGATCCAGGTGTTGATTTAAAGGGAAGATTACATTAAAATTGTGTTTCAAATGTCATTTAACTGTTACTTGCAGAGATCATTGAGGATGCTGCAGAAAGCCCAGCCCCTTCTGCACCTGTTAGTGTGGTTTCCCCACCCACAGTGGAGCAGGAAGCCTATAAGAAGCTGGGACTCACAAAACAGGTGCTGGCAGCACACACACAGAAGGAAGAGCAAGCGTTTCTCAGTCGGTGTAGGGAATTACAGAATGGTCAAGCCCTCCAGAAGGACTGCCCACCTAGCACACAAAGAAACCGAGGACAGGCTGCCGAGGGTATGTAAACATTAAAAACACATAGAGTTGATGCATGTTATCAATGGCAGTGACAAAACAAACTGGACATTGTTCGATATCTACTTCTCACAGTGGGATTTTTGTATGCACAAGGAGTCTGACAACAGCCAGTGCTCCATACAGAGACTCCACACAGTCCATCTGGGATTTCATGAAGAATTAGAAAAAAACTGAGATTGACTAAATCCAGAAGAACTGTGGCAAGACGCTTCAAGAAACCTACCTGCAAAGTTTTAGGCGCTTGTATAAAAATGCTGTAAAGTGAGGATGCTATTTTTGATTTTATTTATCCATTAACTTCTTAAATTAAATCAACATTTGGTGTGACCACCCTTTGCATTTAAAAAAGCTTTTGTCCTAGTACACTTGTGCATAGTTTCTAATTTAACTTTGCAGGTAAGTTTCTTGAAGCGGCTTGGAGATGTTGCCACAGGTCTTCTGGATTTATTCTGTCTCAGTTTTTTTCTGATTCTTCATGTCATTCCAGACACACTGGATGATGGTGAGATTAGATCTCTGTGTGGAGCACTGGCTGTTGTCAGAGTCCTTGTGAATACAAAAATCTCACTGGATCATAACAATTAATGGTGAAAGAAATGTTTGGTAATTTAAACAGATATTTCCTAGTGACATACTACAGCAAAAGATAGAAATAACTTTTGCTGGTGAAAATACTAGTGGCTTAAGACTTTTGCACAGTAGGGTGCAAAATATATGATGTATATACTGTATATACATAATAAAGAAAATAATATAGAGTAATATAGAAATAATCCATGTAATTCTCATTACATTACACTAATTTTCCACTCTTTCTTTGTCCTTACTCTTTGTCTGCCCATCAGGAGCTCGTGGAACCAAAGCAGGAGCGAGTGTCCCTGTTACAGATGCAACCATCAAGAAAAACGGGCGCACCAAAAAGTCAAAGAAGCCGCGCACAAAACATCCTGATTCATCAGATAATGCTGCGTCTCAGCACAGACCTCTACCACCCCTGCAGGGTTTAAACCAGACATCTTGGTCCCCCTCCGAGACATCACAGTCTGGGCTTTCAGTTCCATTTCCAACCGTGGTTCCAGGATATCCTCTCTACCCTGTAGTTCCCACTATTGCCCCACCCCAAGCCCCCCCTACAGGAGCAGCAGAACCCCAGAACACTCAGGCCACGCCCTCTGCCACTACATATCCTACCCCATTAGTCACACCAGTTGTAGCATTTGTTTTGCCCAGTTTTATGTTGCCACAGATAGGCACAGCACCTCGCTCTCAATTCTTTGCTGACACTCAGCAAGCCTACAATGGCCAGCATCCCTTTCAGCCTCAACAAGCCTATAATGGCCAGCAGCCCTTTCAGCCCCAGCAAGCCTACAATATACAGCAACCCTTGCAGCCTCAACAAGTCTACACCGGCCAGCAAGCTTTTCAGCCACAACAAGCGTACAGCACTACGCAGCACCTTCAAAACACTCAGGGCTGCAGTACTCAACAGTGCTTTCAGACCCATACCTCCTTCACTTCCCAGCAGCCAGCATTTACACCCCAGACACATTACCAGTATGGAATGAGGTCTGACCCCAAACACTCCATCATTGAGTCTACAGAGTGTCCTTCTCCTTTGCCACCTCCTCAATCGCCCCCACTGTTTGAGTCTCGCTGTAGTTCTCCATTGCAGCTGGACCTGCTTCAGATGGAGGAAAAGCAGGACTCCCATACCGCAGCTCCCCAGCCCAGCACCCAGGGTAATTCCAGTTTAGGACAGGACAAAAACAACACATCCATCAATAGCACTTCTTCTGCAACGGATGACTTACAGCAGGTAAAGGGCTTCAAACATATGGACAGTTTTGAATGCACACACCTTGCATGAACTTGATGAATTCCATCCTTTGCCTGATTTTCTCCATCTACTCTTCCAGGCATGTTGTTCAAGTAACGGTGGCCACTGTGGTGACCACTCCTCATCCAGCAGTGTGTTGGAACTTTTGTTGCAGGAAGACTCTCATTCTGCCATGGGCTCTGCCACGTCAGCATCTACTGGCTCCACATCCAATGACTGCAACACCTATAATAGTGGAACAGGTCACCGCAAGTTAATGCTTCACATTAAAATTAACACATTAATGCTAAAAAATACTTGAACACACACATCTGTCTCTCATCATACCATATGTAAAGTATTATTAACAACAAACTACTGAATTGAAAGTGCTCCGTTTAGACAACTGTTCTCCTGTTGTTACTTCTCATTTTAATCCATATGAAGTACTTGTGTGTAGAACTATTTCCTTTATACCAATGACAAATTCACAATTAGTTTGCTTTCAAGTATAGGTAGTTCCAAATTTGTTGACCATATGTGACCCTGGACCACAAAACCAGTCATAAGGGTTGAAATTTAGAAATTGAGATTTATACATCAGCTAAAAGCTGAATAAATAAGCTTTCCATTTTCCATATTTGGCCAAGATACAACTATTTAAAAATCTGGAATCTGAGGGTGCAAACATATCGAAATATTGAGAAAATTGCCTTTAAAGTTGTCCAAATGAAGTTCTTAGCATTGCATATTACTAATCAAAAATTAAGTTTTTCATATATTTACGGTAGGAAATGTACAAAATATATTCATGGAACATGATCTTTACTTAATATCCAAGTGATGTTTGACATAAAAAAAAAATAGATAATTTTGACCCACACAATGGCTAATGTTTGGCTGTTGCTACAAATAAGGTTGCACGATATACTGGTACTACAGTAGTACTGCGATACTAAAGCTTAAAAATACCCGCGGTGCCATTGCATTTTTTAAACAGTAGTATCGTCCATACGGTAGTTTAAAACGTTTATTTGAACATGCACGCCAGCAGAAACATTACTTGAGTCAACATTAAAATCAACATTAAGTTGATTGCCAAAATGTCTTTCTGCTGTGCTTTGTGTAGTACATGCTGTGTATATGCTTTATGTGGTATTCAGTGTTTCCCAACGCTTCAGTTCAGTTTGAAATGAGACGTTGCACTTGCACATCGTTGTTCATTGCGCAGTTTATCAGAAGAGAGGGTCAGATTCAGACCGCCTGATGTTATTTTAAAAAATAGCAGCTCATAAATCACTTATTCAACATCATAATATCTTACAAGAAAGTATTCTCGCAGTTTTATTAATTTGCCCACTTTTAGAACAGGTGTAATAATTCATTTCTGGAAGCATCTTTGTGATCACGAATGGAATTCCATTCATTAACAGCGGCTTTGCACTTGGTTCTTATCAATCATTGTATATATTTTTTAACATTTTAAATGAATATGTTTTAATATACAAGCTGCTAACTTGGAAATTTCAAGATATGCGAGCAAAAATGCCCCTGACAGTTCAGCAGTATGAAACGAGGAAGGGTTAAGAGTGCTGTTTTTGTTTTGTTTCTGTGTTCGAATACGAATCCGCTTTGGCTTGGGCGAATCATTGATACACTAAGCCATTCATAAAAACAGTCATTTGATTCGCTCCTGAAGGATTCAGCTGTTTTGAAAGAATCGTTTGAATGACTCAGTGATCATCAACACTTGCTCCCACCTGCTGGCAGTTTTAAGTTTCCCATCATATTACATTCTTTTCCAACATATTTCTATATTCAGAGTTTTGTATTTAAAACATTAATCTTATAACATTATTTATCTAAATGTCACTTCATGCAGCCTCTGTGCAGTGCTAAGATTTTGTTTACATGAAGAATTTTGTTTACATGATTTCATGGATAACAATAGCCAGGCATTGATTCACATTAATGAAGTATTCAGAGGAAAATCCTTTCTGTTTTCATTTACATCTTTTTATTTATGAAATTTTGATTCATTTTGTAGAATTGAATTTTAAATTAACAGAATACTGCATGGTATCGTGATACTACTTGGTATTGTGATACATCAGCTGGTATAGTATCATTAGTCATTTTTATGGTGTCGTGACAACCCTAGCTACAAATATATCCATGATACTCATTACTGTTTTTTGGTCCAGAGTCACATATTACAGTTGCATAACACTTTCCTATAATAATGGCCAGTTAAATATAGAATAATTAACGATCTCTGTGTGCTGACTAGATGTCAATCTAGATGACTGATCACCAGAGGGAATTGGAGACTGGCAAGCATTAGATTTGGAATTGGATGATTTTTTTTTAAATTATTATTATTATTATTAAGATAGTAGTAAGTGTAGGAATGCCAATACGGCGGCACAAAAGATTCAGTGTAATAATGTTCAATCTAGTTCTTTATTATAGATTAGTCATACCAGTCAGAGTTATTATATATTGTAATATATATATAATAGTATCAGCTCAGAAAACTAAACTTTTGCATTTTCTCTTCCTGAGCAGGAAGCAACACAAGCAAGTATTTTGGCAGTGTGGACTCCTCGGAGAACAATCACAAGAGCGAAGACGTAATAAAGGAACAGGAGCAAAATTTTGTTAAATATGTTCTTCAAGAGCCTGTTTGGAGACTTACGGCCGATGATGATGACTGTGTCATGATGACCTATCAAGTGCCATCAAGGTGAGAGTCAATTCTGTCTGTATTTGGGAGAAGTGGGAATTTGGTGTTTAAAGGTAGAGTTCACCCGAAAATAAAAAATCCTGTTATCAAACCCATAAGACTTTTTTAATGAATCATGAGAGATTTCTGTCTCTCAATTGAAAGTCCATTCCACCAAAACATTCTAACTTCCAAAAGTTTATAAAACATTGCAAAAGTAATCCATATGAATCCAAGTCTTCTGATCACTTTATATGATGAACAGATTTAAGCTGTTCAATCTTAATGATGTAAATGATGAAAGAATTTGTCTTATTTTGGAAAAATAAAATGGTTGGAAAGGAGTAGTTAAGGATACTCTGCCCAAGCCATCAAACTGACAGCAAGAACGATCAGAGAATGAATACCATTCCAGAGCAAAAAGCTAATTTTTAGATTTTGATTAAAGATTACCAAGACAAACAATTTTTTTTTCAGTGTATAAACTTGCATGGATTAATTGTTCAGCTCAAAACTAGCAATGTGCACTAACAAAGTAAATAGTGTGAATTTTGATTTCATGCAGATTTTAGCTTGTTTATATAAAATAAGCTCTGTTCTAAGAGTATTGGTGTTATGGGACAGGGATATGGAAAAGGTTCTGGGGCAAGATCGTGAGCGTTTAAGGCGCATGCAGAAGAACCAGCCCCGTTTCTCTTCAGAGCAGCGTCGAGAACTGATTGATCAGCACCCCTGGATGAGGAGAGGAGGGTTACCCAATGCCATCAATGTCATGGTATGTGACACTGGGGTGGGCGATATGGCAAAAAAAATATAGCACAAATCTTTTCAGACAGGATCATGATGCAAAGTCTTATTATGATTATATTTCGTATTGTTTTTTGTTTGTTTTTTTAAAAAGACTGTTTTGCAAATTACTGAGCAGTACAGCCAAACTAATTTCTAATTTCCATAATTAAATACAAAACAAAAGTTGTTTGGTTGTTAAGACAAGTTGCAGGTTACTGAGCAGTATAAACTAGCCCTACAAACCTAACTAATAGAAATAAGTTCTCAGGCTTATTAAAGTAAAATACACAGTCGGAGCAAAACAAAAACAAAAAAAAGACAAAGAATATAACAGATAAACACAAAAGGACAAAGATACAGATTAAACAAACAATGATATAAGTTTTTGGGTAAGTCTATCTAACAGCAGTAGGCTAGCCAATTGGCTAATACAGACATAAGGCAGCAGGTATATTAGGTTGCTGTAACTTTAAGACATGCACAGATTTCATCTCATAGTGCACTCAGTATGCCAGTACTAAATTCAGTTCTTTTAATAACACACATTCCTCCAATCTAAAAAAAAAAAAAACAAGAATCGAAAAAGAATCAAAAACAACAGTGAGGAATCGATTCTCAGAATCGAACCTCATCAATTCCAGAACCAGGAATCGGAATCGGACTCGATTCCAAAAATTTTGGAACAGCCCTAACATTTATAGAACTTAAAAGATCACAGTATCTACAATTTGCTTGAAAAGTCTTTAAACATGATCCAAAATCAACAGATTTTCTAGTGGGCGATATGCTAAAATATTATTTCAATTTATTTTATTTTTGTTATTAAAAACTAGAACAAAGATGCAAATTCCAAAGAATATGATAAATGTGAACCCTGTGTGTTCTTGACAGTTAAAGTGTAATAGGAGGCAAACGAGAACATTTGTGCGTTTAAAAAACTGTATGTCAGAACAGCGTGCGAGTCACTTGAAAGTTGAAACTGGCAAGCTTTAAATCACATGCAAATAATAAACTTTTAAGAAGATAAAGAACATTAGTATCATGTGAGCATAATTCAACAAAGAAGATACTCAAAAACCATATTAATCAAAAAACAGCCATACAACTGCAATAGAATATGCACTGTAACATGATACTAAGGATCTATCTGGTAAGGCAGATCATGAAGACATTTTAATCATTCACAATATATCTATCTAGGGAACATACAGTAGGGCCCTGGGAACATTTGACCCCTTTTCATGTGTTCCTTATGTACTTCATGAATCTGCAAAACCTGACTATGGGCACATAGGACTGTGGGAACGTAGGTATTCTCCACATACGTTACATAAAACAAGGGAATGCTGTTTTAACTTAAATGCATTACATTGACCCAACATACAATTCCTATAAAGCTCAGAATGAACATACAAAACATTTAAAAAAAAAATACACTCCTTCTGACTGGTAATTTTCATTTATATGAAAAATTGTGATTTAGGGTTATTATACACTTTGTTGCAACAAAGTGAAAATCCAATTTACAGAGCTACTCTTCAGCACAATGGTAACCACAACGTTCAATAACAGAAACTCCTCTGAACGTCCAACATAACTGAACATTAAACGTTAACATGAACATCCAACATCTTCCTTTACTTAAGAACACATAAAATAACACTTGACTGCTTGACTACATATTTCCTGTATTTGGCCCAAGTGTTCAAGTGAGCATAAAATCCCCAAGTGTGTGTAGAACTTTTCATTAACTGATAGTGTTGCAAAAATGCAAGTGTTTACAGAGCTTAATTTGATTTTCAATACTTTGCATTTTAAAATAAACTTCTAAATGTATGTTCAGTGGTCCCTAGAACAGATGACACAATTTAATTTCTGGTTCCTCTAAGTAAGTGATAAAAAGCAGTTGCAAATAAATATACTCATTTTGCAGCAATGAAACATGCAACACTTTGTTTACTACACTCTAAAAAATGCTGGGTTAAAAACAACCCAATTTTTTTATTTTATTTTATTTTTTCCCAGCTGGTTGGGTTAAATGTTTTTACCAAACATGCTGGGTTATTTTATTTAAGTCAACTATTGTTTAAATAAATTTTACCAGCCTGTTGGTAAAAGGCGTTTACAGCATGCAAAATGACCGCACTGACGCAGCTGACTGACATCTCGTCCTTATGTTGCACTGCATAAAATAATGCAATTTACAGCACAGTAAAGACTTTATAAATTAAAAAAAAAAAAAATGTATGCAAAAAATAACCCAGCACCTGGGTAAAAATATTAAAAACAACCCAATAAAATGACCCAACAGGATGAACCCAGCATTTGGGTTAAAAAACATAACCCAGAATTATTTAGAGTGTACCAAATTCTATGTAATATCTAATTATTATTAATATTTAACTTACAACTGAAAGGTTTCTGTGACCTCTCGTGAGATCTCAGTAAAGAGTCTCACAATTTATTTCCAGAACATGATGCATGATGGGATACACTAAGCCTCGAATACTGCTTCGAAGTGTGGATTTAGTGTGTGTTAAGGGCACTGGACTTTGACATGTTTAAGACCTGGGACAGTCTTGCTCACTTGCTGTCGTGTACACACACTCTCAAGTGGCCAAGACTGCAAGTGTGGGTATTTGGACGGCACTTGGCTCTACGATCAACTTAGCTCAAGATGCTTTTTTCCCAGCATGCATTACAAAGGACTGCATTAGGAGAGTAAAATTAGGGATTAAGTTTTATTTCACATGTTTTTCAGTAAAGGGAAAGATGTGGTTAGTTTGTGATAATCTTTAATGTTCAGTTATGTTGGACATTTAACATTGTGCTAAAGAGTAGCAGTTGTGCCTTACGCTGTGTGCACTCAGTGCTTCATGCAAATATCAGTTATTGATATTGATCTTTTCTTAGTGGTGTGTGTGTGTGTGTGTGTGTGTGTGTGTGTTTTGTTGTGTTTAATGATGAATGATGCAGCTGACCCAACTAAACTGATTTAATTTCAATGCTTATAGTAGACATAGCTAGTGAATGGTAAGACTACAACTGAAAGACTCTTGCATGTGTTTGTGTAGGAGTGTCTGTACTGCGAGAATGACGTCTCTGCCCCACTAGAAGAAGACCTACCTGATATGGAGTTGGCCATGTTGGGAGGAGAAGTGGTACAAGATAGAGGAGCATCTCATTCACAAGAAGAGGAGCAACAACCTAGTGTATAATCTGTCTTGACATTCCACTAATCTCAGCCAGCAGAGGGCAGCAGGACCTTTCAGGTTCCCACCTGTACACACAAACTAAAATTGTCTGGGGTTATCTACTCGGATATTCTTTGTCATTTCAAAAGATTATGAATGTGTTTATTTATGTGTGTGTGTGTGTGTGTGTGTGTGTGTGTGCGTTTGTGCATGTAAAGACAAAAGTATGCCAGATAGGTAACTGATTAACCCAAAGATGCTGTTCAAATGTGCAAGCTCTGATTGGCTAGAACCACTGTCATGTGGACCTAACCGGCTCAGTGGTTCTGTCTCTTTATAGTTTTTCCAGTTCTCTTGTACTTTGTGAATATGTAGCTACAGCAGTGTTTTCGTCAGTGGACTGATGCTCTGTGCAGAAATTACGCATATTGCCATATTATACTTGTACCAGCTAACATTGGAATTGGAAAAAAAGTAACGACCTGTTATGCACAAAACAGTATATGGGCCAATACGAATGCATTTAGCTAATAGTCAAAACTAGGAAATGAAACACCGCCATACTGAGAGTTTGGGGACCATTCCAGCCAAATAAGCTGCTGCCAATAACAAGTGACCAGTCCAATCCTCTTACAGGGCGCTCGTGTCATTTTGTCAGACAATACACAGCAAGTATTTGTTGCGGGTCTTCAGGGATGTGCAATCATGGAAAGTAATATTTTTGTAGACGTGTTTTGTAGATCATAAAGTATTGGCCATGGACATAATTTTTTTTTCCATTCTCTTTCCCTTTCTCTCATCTCTTCTTTTGTTTTTTGGCTATACAAATGTTCTAGTCACATTGCATTCGTCCAAAGATGTCAGGGCACCAGTGCTCTGAGTGGAGGAAACTAGCTTTATTACATTTGACATTTTGTAAACGGTCTGTTAACAGAAATTCTGTAAACTGTCGAGATGTTCCTGTACCTGAAATACTTTTTTTTTTTTTTTTTTTGTTCTATTATCTGAAATTCAGTGTACTACCAAGTATAGTTCATGGCCAGTAGTGCTGAAGCAGGAAAATTGGAACTGGCTCTTTACGTCTCAGTTTCTGATTTGTGACGTTTGAAGCAAATGACAATATGACAATATGAATATGATCAATATGAGCTGAAAAAGAGCCATAGGGTTATATGTCGACTGCATAAATGGTTGCAGTCAATAAACACTTAGTTTATTAAAGTTTCTTTTTAAGCATGTCATTTGGTTTGTGACTGTATTTTTCATCTTTCTTTTTCATAAATGTAGTGAAACAAACATGTCACATTATTCCTACCTTGTAATAATAAAAAGATTACATCTACACTTTTGCTGTTTTATTTGTCTAATGAACATCATGATACAAGCCTGTAACATCCACTGACCTTTGCTTTATTTTTATGGCAAAAATCATTAGTAACATGTTTAAAGAATGCAAGATTAAGTGGAAATGTGGGCATACACAGTTCATTAAATTCATGAGCTGACAATTATTTGATTATTTTATTATGTGATTTGAATATGGGTCAATGACATAGCACGCATATTTTGGTGTGCATATTTTACCTTTTAAAATAAATTGATACTTTAATGACAAATATCAGTTTATTCAATGAATGCTATTTAGTCTGAATGCATTTAGAGTGAATTGAAATGACAAATATTATTTTGTGCTTTGATATCTCAAACCTCCATAACGTCAGGTGGCGCAACCATCCGTATTTACTAAGATTTGGTTGACATTTTTTGAGTGGTGAAGTGAACACTTCGAAATGTTATTCAACAAATGAAACCTGTTTAAAGACATTGTTCCAAACTCAAATATGCATTACATTTATTTTAAAAAGATTTTCAAAAAATACCTTTTTAGATTATTTCTTTGTCAATTACCCATATACAGTTGCTATTTGAGAATGGTTATTGAAGACTGGTGATGCATGATGCAGCACACCTTTATAATTTTCATAAAAGTAAGATTAATATATTTAAAGCATGCTGATACTTTGTTTAGGTCTTAGGTATATGTATCTCAATTTTCATAATTACAATAATGGTTATTAGCAGCACTGTGGTGCCTATTTATTTTTTGAAAAAATAAATAGGCCCCACAGCGGTCAAGATGTAAAAAAAAGCTTGGTCCCATGGGACCTGTTTTCATCACCATCTGTTCTCCCAAGGAGCACATAGTTAGCTGACCTCTCACCCTACTCAATTTATTCTTTATCTATTCAAACTTCTATTAATTCATCTGATGAATTCAAATAATAAGCTTTATTTGTGTTTTAAACAAAGTAGAATAAATTAAAATAAATGCAGTAAATATTCTAGTAGACTAAAAGTCTAAACTCTTCCCAGTATTATGCATTCTCTAAACTGTAAGGATTATCAAAATGTCCTTCCATTAGTTTCTTTGATTCATCAAGAATCTCTGGATAACATTTTGTCTTACATTAATATTTTGATGACACTTTAAGTCACTGGTATACACATGAAATCTATCAAGTATTTGATTGACTCTCTACGGGCCAATGTCATTTGCAAATATCACCAAGAAAAACTAAAAGTTAATACACACACAAACATACTATGTATACGTAGACACTAACTAGTCATATATACTACAATAAACCGAGCTGCAGTGATTTATCATCTAAGGTTATATGATATCCATGTAGACGCTTTCCTCTCTTCAGCATCCTCAGCTTTGATCTTTTATGTCACTAACTGACGAGAGGTTAGAATATTACCATAAATAATGCTTTTTCTTCAGACAATCTGTAATTTTCAACACACAATCCGACTCTTCAAACTCACGTCCCAGGAACTGGGAACCTTCTTCCCCAATTCTGAGGGGGGCATTGTACCCCAAATCTTTCATTACAAATTTTAGATTTTCAAATCTATGTGAATTACTGTGTCCACACCTATCTCATTAAAAAATAGACATGAAAACTTTTAATGTCCAAATTAAATAAATTTACAGTTTAGCAATAAGGGAATAAATCTCACACCTTTTGATGTTTAGACGAGAAGTCAAGATTCATAAGACCATGAACAACTAATAAAAATGATATTTAGTGACATTTAAAGTCAATAGGACAAATTAAATGTATGGTGGGACATCTACCTTCACCTTGCCCTTGACAATGACAGATGAAGGCAGTTGAACAGCAACAACATTATACAAGTTGAGCTGGGCACTAATGAATTGACACTAAATGATGATACATATGATGTCCCTAACAATAAAAATACTTTTTAATAACACTACACAGGGCCATGGACTTAATCTATGTGACAGTATGACTTTCTATATTTTTAACTAGTTCTGCAAAAGACACATTTTTCTCACATTTTTTTTTTTTTTCAACTAAAACAAAGCAATTTCTCATTCTCTAGTATAAACCATTACAGTTCACTTTTTAAGGCAGTTCAATCAGTTTAAATAAACTTTTATGCTTCAAGTCATTATGTTTCTTTAGAAAAATATCCAGAGATATGTCAAAGTCACCAGGTATTCCATGCTTTTCTGTAAGATGAAGTCATATCCCACTATATCAGCCTGTGCGTATAAAATCCTAAAGCTCCAGCCATTTTCTCAAGAATTCCAGCATGCTCCAATACAGGTTCAAGTGAATTATAAATACAGATTCATGGTTATTCAAGAGGTTTCTACCATGGCCGCCACATAAACTTGTGTGTGATGATGGAGGAGTTCAGGCTGTCCTCAGCTGATGCAGGACTTGCTTCAGGCTCTGTCTCCTCTAGGTCAGAGCAGAGATCCTCACTAGAAGGATTGGATGGGGATGGGGACAGTGCTGAGAATAGGTCGGACACAATGCGGCCTCCTGGACTTAGCACCTCTCCAGCTGGCCGTGATCCACTGGAGGAGTGAGGCTCTGATATGAGCTCCATGATCATCTCCTGAAGGTGATCCTCATTTAAAGGCATGCACTCCAGCAGGTGGTTGAGCAGCTCTGCAGCCACTGTGGCGTCGATCCCGGGGCAAGTGGACACAAAGGTGTGCACCTCATGCATGCACTGGATATAACCTGCTGCGAATCTCTCACTGGCCTCTCGATTCACAGCTTCAGTCTCTGGAAGGCCACAAGACACACAAGAGCTTTAAATAATTTTCATGGCAAGTAATTGCCTAAATATGCAGTGCACCTGAGGTTGGCATCATCTTACCCTTAGAACGGTTCTGTAGGATGTTCTCAACTCGTTTTACTGTTAGTTCAAGCACCTCTGCATTCTCCATTTTTGTCTGCAACTGATTGTAAAATTAGATATGTATGAATAATTATAATATTTGTTCTATTCTATATCTATCTATCTATCTATCTATCAACTGAAAAAGAGTCGGTGCTAAAGAGTAAAGAGGAGATAAACTTACATCGGTATCTGCAAGTAGTGTTCTGAGGTCCTGCAGGCTTTCATTGATGCGCGCTCGCCTCTTTTTCTCCACTATAGGTTTTCGAGTCTATTAAAGGAGAAAAATAAATGTGCAATAAATACATGCGCGCGACGTGTGTTTAAACATACTAGAGACTTCCTTTTCCTTTTTGGCATTCATAGACAACTCACAATGGTCTTACCTTTCTGTCACCTTTAGCGACATAAAATGCTTCCTCCTCCGCACCGAAACCGTTTCTGAGTCTAGCCGCGGGGGACATTGATCCGCCGTCCAGAACCGTTCAGTCCGTAAAATGTAGCAGAATAAATGTACAGTATTTGATCTCCTTTTTTCTGCGTTGTGAACAAACCAAACAGGACTGGCAGCTCATCGTTGAGAGGCTAGACTGAGGGTTTTATAGTAGTCCATTTGCATATGAATGAAACATTCGCGTGCGGTAGTCTGCGCTTGCTCCAGCCAATCACCGCGTGAGCTTTTGTGTCTGTCTCAGAAAGCGCACACAAGCGAAGCTACCAAACTGAGTTATTTTTGTTTACATGTAGGTATGCTTCCATTCCACTTTCATGCCTCTCTTAAGTCTTGTGTGTGTGTACATATATATGACTGTATGTATGAAGGTTTACTGTCTTTTGGCACTTGTTTGCTGCGTTTCCTTCAAATACAGTTCGAATAATAATAATGATGATAAAAAGAAGAAGAAGAAGAAGAAGAAGAAGAAGAAGAAGAAGAAGAAGAAGAAGAAGAAGAAGAAGAACGAATTCGTGTATTTATGCATAAGACTTCAGATTAAAAAGTTGCATACGATCGTGAGAAATCTCTTCAAAATGGAGTTGTGCTCACAGAGGTCGAGGGGTCGTGCGGGTGTAAGGTAATGCCGTCAGTTGGCAGCTGCACGCTGCAGTCAGGGTTGAATAGAACAGACCAAGGAGAAGGAGGGGGTGGGTGAGCGACAGGTGTCCAACTGTTCAACTGGCGCCCAATGGGCCTCTCTACTGACTACAGAATAGGCAACATTCAACTCATTACTGTTATGAAAATATGTCCAAGTCACGTTTCAGTCTAAAATATTTATAATAATAATAATGAACCAAATTTTCCATTAAGAAAACTAAGCCTGTACAGTAGTACCCCTTAGATTTTTGGGATTGATACATTATTCATTATTATGTTTTTGTTAGTGTCTTAAAGGAGAGGTTCACTTCCAGAACAAAAATTTACAGATAATGTACTTACCCCGTTGTCATCCAAGATGTTCATGTCTTTCTTTCTTCAGTCGTAATGAAATTGTTTTTTTGAAGAAAACATTTCAGTAATTACCTCCATATAGTGGATCTCTATGGTGCCCGTGAGTTTGAAGGTCCAAAATGCAATATTAATGCAGCTTCAAAGGGCTCTAAATGATCCCAGCCGAGGAAGAAGGGTCTTATCTAGCGAAACAATTGGTCATTTATCTAAAAAAAAAAAATAATACATTTATATACCTTTAAACCTCAAATGCCTGTCTTGTCTAGCTCTGCGTTGCGTATGCTTACTCTGTTTAATCTGGATTAATACAGTTAGGGTATGTCGAAAAACTCCTATCTATTTTTTTCCTCCAACTTTAAATTCTGTAGTGATATAGGACGATTTTAAAGTTGGAGGAGAAAATAAGATGGGAGTTTTTTGACATACCCTAACTGTACTGACCCGGATTACACAGATATGCACGTGCATAGCAGAGCTAGACAAAACGAGCATTTGAGGTTAAAAGGTATATACATTTTTAAGGACTTTTTAAGGACTGTTTCACAGGTACAATGCAATGTACACAGTCAAACCAAAATGTATTCAGACACCTTTAACATTTTTCACATTATCACAGTTTAGTCGCTATAGTTTAGAAAATGGTAATAAAACATGACAAGACGTCAGAACGAATTAATCTTGATAATGTCAGATAATTTTGATAAAAAGGTTCGTAATGGATTACAATCAACAAAAAAATTCAGACTACTGTTAGTATGACAATACTTACACAACTATCAATATTTTGTTGACCAATTACCAAGCAATGCTTAATTTAGTTCAGTCTGTGGTGTAAAAAGGTCACATTAGCAATTAAAGAAAAAACACTTAAGCAAAACATAGTCAGGTCAAAGTGGCTGGATAATTTTATATTAATTTTACTTGTAGTCTGTATGTATGTATACCGTATGAAGAATATTTGGGTATAATATGTCACAGTTTACTTTATTGTGCTATCCTCACTTACATAAATGAATTATAGTGTCCTGCACCCATTAGTAAAAAAAAAAAAAAAGATATATCTGGTGTCTGAATAATTTTTTGATTTGACTGATATATAAATATATTTTGTATATATATACATACATACATATACTGATATGCACTAATTCTGAAGTTGGGCAGATTCCAACTTCTATAAAAATCAAACCTGTAGCAATCTTTTATCGGAATGATAATGATCTATATATTGTATGTCTGCCAAAAATGTCCTCATAGACTACCATTGTACATATGTTTACTTTTTTGTATATATTTCTATATTTACATCTGAACAGGTAAATATATATATATATATATAGATTACTATGGACAAGTTTCAAACCATTTCTTTATTAAATGTTAAAAACTGTACATAGACAAAATGCAACACAGTATTAGTAGCTAAAGAATGTTTAATTTAAAAAGAGTTCTAACAATTAAAATTGTTAATTGTTTCATTAAATATTTAGTGTTAATTAAATAAATAAATTTATTATTAGGGGCCTTCTACAATGCAGGCTACAGTAGCTTTTACTTCAGAGAGGAAGTAGAGAGGGTCTGAAATGGGAGCTATTCTGGTCTAGATCCACCTCACACACATGTGCAGTGAAACATATCTATAAGATACATATTAGAGGAGGGTCTACCACAGACAGCACAAACTGGGTGTATACATTTGCTTATTGTGTGTAAACACATACTATTCACACTCAGACTGGCAGCATACTTAGATTCATTCACACATACACATTATTGTGTGACATTCATACAAAGCGGTACATACAGTTGTCTGGGTAAGTGATATGTACTACATAAACATACATATGCAGACACCATAGTTGTATACTGCAAACTGCAAATCACAGATATTTCACCAGGGCCTCCACATCTTTAGAACTGAGAGGTGTGGGCTCTCCACATCATATGGCATTCTCATTGGAGTAGAACACTGATTCTGAGACTTGCCGGCCCTCTCACACAAGACAGGAGAAGGGGGGTTGGTTTTTAGACTCTCCAACTCATCAGCATGGAAACCAATACAGTCGCTATGGTTAGAAGAAATGCTTGTCTGGGAGTTCTTGGGTAGCTGAGGGCAGTCCTTAGCTGATCGAGGTAGAGATTTGAGTAAGTGGTTGAGCAGACGGGATCCCAAGGTTTTGTCTATCCAGTCACAGGAAAGTAGAAGGTTGTGAACTTCCTGCATGCACTGAATATACCCAGTACTGTACCTCTGTTGGGCCTCTGCTTCCAGAATGGGGTCTGAGTGGAGACAAAAAGATCACAGGAATTAAAAAAAAAAAAAAAAAAGGTTAATAATTAAACATCAACAATGAAAAAATGAGTAAATGAGTGAAATTGTTGTTGCTCTGTTTTAGTGATCTATATTGCTCAAAAGACGAGACGCATGGTATCCTTTCCAGAAAGGGCCAAAGTTCTGATTTGAATGGGGAAATTTCACTTAATTACAGTGTAATAAAAGAAAATATGGAGACTAAAAAAGTCTAATGGCGATTGCAAAGTTTGTATACAGCCCACTTTGAAAAATGAAATTTACTTACCAGAAACTCTATTGCTCTGGATATTCTGCAAATGTTTCACCGTCATTTCAAGAATATCAGCCTTTTCTAACTTAGACTGCTGTTTTATGATTAAAAAAGAAAGAAAGAAAAAGATTATGATAAGTTTACTGATACTGGTATAAGATTACCTGGTTTAATGACTGTTCAACAAAGGTGTTTTGTACATGCAAGAATGTAATTAGAACTTTCAAACAGAATTTTAACTTACATCAAGTCTAAAAGCTCCAACTACCGTCTCTCTCAGCTGATCTAGACAGTGATTTATTCTTTCCCTTCTCTTTCTTTCAATAAGGGGTTTCCGCAGCTGAAAAGACCAAAAGTCAGAAAACAAAAGTCTATGCATTTCATAACATGCCCAAGAACATTTTGCACTAATATTATAGAATACCTTTCTCTCCTCTTTGGCGCTGATGTGCCTTTGGCCTGCATTCTGCTGGAGGTTGGTAGCAGTCATCTCCAGTGGCTTCTGAGCAGTATAGACTGAGTTTCACTCACTCCTGTCTGAGTATTGGGTGTTTCTAAGGCCCTCCGCGCTGTGCACGCTCCATATTTATAGGAGGGACATTAGCATCTCAATGCACAAGCTCTTTGCCTGAGATATTTTCCCACACGCTCGCTCCTATCGCTCACAAATGACAGGTCACCGCCTCTATTCAATGCATGAGCCCCCAAACACACACACACACATAGGCCTACTCAAAGCAAACAACAGATGTCCAGCCTAGAGGCGTTCCGCACACAGAAACTACACGTTTTGTGTGTCACGTGAAAACCCAGGATGGTTTTCCAAGGTGGCTCAGGATTCCCAGGATCTCATTAGAGTGTTCTGTTACAGTCAACCACCTGAGACCAAATGCGTATTCACACCCTGTCCTTAACAGACCTAAGCGAAACCAAATCCAATCCCAAAGGTATACAGAGCCAGAACTCTAAAACACATGATAGAGAAATTTTTATTTGAAAAAATAAAAAAACTACCTCTTAGCAAATTGTGTATAATCACTAAATAAAAAACATGAGACAACCTTAGTTAATATATGTTTGAAACGAGCAGTCAAAGAGAAGTCTTAATAAGTTTTTTACAAAAGAGAAGTAGGTAGGTTAACTATAACCATAAACTGCATCACTTCGCCCTCCAGCAGTGAATGTGAGCAGATGTCAGAGTGCTCTCGGCCACGGGCAGATGTCTGTGAATTAATCTCTGATCTGTTTGACTAGAGCCACGCGACTGCCAGCAGAGCACACAGACGTGGGAAACTCCACCGGACAAAACCGCTCATTGATCCACGGCTAATGAGAGTGACCCAGTGTGGAGAGGAGGGGCAAGCGAACTGGGAAGTGCCCAGTACGGCAGGTGCACTCAGTTTTTTTTCTCTCTCTCTGTGAAAGTGCGGCAACAAGTGTACATTGACAGAAATAGGTTAACGCAGGTGCACGTTTGCCATTGCTGTTTTAGAAAACTAAATACGATTACGTTCACACATCGTTTCGTTAAAAGCGTGATATCCGCACTATATAAGCAAACCAACCCCCCTACACTAAAACTGGCACCCACATTTTGAGATTGAACACTGTTACCTGTGTAAGGTTAACTGTCTCGTGTGTATTGCGTTCTTTTCGAAAGCTCTTAGAAATAAAAACAAAGGTAGCCTATTCATATGTAATTTCTAGATGTTAACGACAGTTGTTTGCACTCCTGGGAAGTTCTTTTTTATGAGTCGCAGTTACATAATTACGGCGTCACTTTGGTGGAAGCAAGATGGCGATATACCTTTTCTATTCAAAATTCAACAAGTTTTTTAACTCTACATCTACAAGATCTATTTAATTTAGTAAAGTGCTGTAAACTGAAGCGTAATATATTCCAATAATCAGAGATGGAAAGTAACGAAGTACAAATACTTTGTTACCGTATTTAAGTAGATTTTTTAGATATCAGTAATGTTACTTTACTTCACTAATGATTTCTGACTACTTTTTACTTTTACTCCTTACATTTTTACACAAATATCTGTCTTACATTTTCAAACCCGGCTCAAACTTTACTTTTAATCTGCATTTGGTGGATCACCATTCCATGACAAATCCCTAATCATGAATCTGTTAGCCTGTACTGGTAATGCATTTCAGCTTATGCGCTGCGCATCTCCGCCAAAATGATTCTAACAGAGTAATCAGCGCGAGAGCCTCGAAAATGGCGTGGAAGCGCACTGTGGATCAGAAAGGCAAAACTATTGACCTGTTCAGGACTTCGAGTACAGGTCAGTTAAAACCCAAAAGTTTACCTTACTTAGATACAATTAGTTATCTTTACTTTAGCACGTGAATCACAACAATGGTAACAACTCATTTTTTTATTATTTTTTAATAACTGTATCAATAACCATTTTATTAGCTTTTTTGTTTGTTTGTTTGCTTTTTATTGTGCTACTACTGACACAAGACAGCAAATGAAATTGACAAATACAAACAACAACAGTAAAACAAAGCAATTGCATATTCATATCGCAATGCACTCAGTGTCAGTGAGTAGCTATACTAAGTCAAGAGTAAACCTAAAGTAAAGAATCAAGTACCCCAACAGTTCTTTGTTAGTTACTACAACTCCTGTGCAAGTAAACTATACTAGGTAAGCATTTGTCAGTACAACATACTATTCCTATTTCATTTTACTTAGTTTTTTTGTGCAATCGGTTTCCAAACTTTTTCTATGTAAAGTAAACATATTACACTTTACAGTGTGTAGTTTTGTCTTTGTTTACTTAGTTAAGCATTAAACCGCTAGCAACTATAGCAGTAGCAGCAGAGGCTTCATAATATTGCATAATAGTTACAGTGGTAACAAATGTTATAAAACATTGTTTATAAATTATAATATGTTTAGAGGGAGCTAGGGCAGATAACTACATCCCTTATGAAAATTAAAACCATGGTAACGAAAAAAATAACCATGGTTTTGCTACACTAACCATAGTCTAACCAAGAAATGCGTGTAAAACTTTGGTTGTAAATTAAAACAGATTGTAATCAATCCGCCAAAAGTGGTTGTTTGCAACATGGTGGAGACAGTTCTGTTCATAACAGTAAATGGCTGATGGGAAAAGTGACAGGTACAAGAAAATTAGTGGGGAAAAAAGTAAACACACATAAAAAGGTAAATGTAAGTGAAGGTGTAGTTCAAGAGAGAACATTTAATTACTTTACATAACCCCTGCCTAAGATTTTAAATGTGATGTGATGACCTTAAAAAAAAAAGAAAAAAAAAAAAAAAAACGGGTTATCCGTGGTTTCAGAAGTTGTTGAGGGTGTATGGGATGGCCTGGAGATCAGGGTTTAGCTGAGATACATTCATTAGCTAACACAATTTTAAATATAAGTTATTTTGTATTAATGTGTTAATATGATGTGAGGTCCAGTTACCAGCGTGACGCTAAAACAGGTAGTAGTAATGGGTACTTTTTACTAAAGTACATGTCAGTGCCCATACTTCTTTACTTTACCTCGAGTAAAATAGTGTAGTCAGTACTTCTACTTTAACCAAAGTATTTTTAAACATGAGTATCTGTACTTGGCTTGTTTTCTCACTGACACACCCCCAATTATGAAACTCTGGGCTTAAAGGGCACCTACTATTCCCTTTTTACCAGATGTAATATAAATCTCAGGTGTCCCTAGAATGCTAGAATGTGTCTGTGAAGTTTCAGCTCAAAATACCCTATAGGTCATTTATTATATCATTTTAAAAAATGCCTATGTGTTGAAGCAGAAACACACTGATTTTAAAGCCATATTAGTTTATAGGCCTACTTCTGATACACGGTTTTCTGAGTGCACATCTGAAGCACACGTACAGAAAGCAGCTGTCACATGGCATGTGATTACTAAACTAAGTTCTCTTTCACACGCAAGTTTACATTAAAAACACGCAGAAGTTAGAAAAACACAGTCGGTTATGTCTGTGAAGTTAAACTACAGGGAAATAAATCACATGTTTACATTGAATCTGTGTATTAAGTGACAGGAGTGTAATATAGGCTAGTACCTATACTGTTGTCTGTTAATATGATCCAAACAATAAAACAAAAGCAGAAAATCACTCAATGCTGTGGACGGAATAACACATGAAGAGTTAATTTGCAAAAATTAATTAATTTGTTTTAACTATTTTTAAAAAATCATGTGTTTTTTTTCATTGTGCATTCCAATTAATCTCAGTCCAACTGCTGTTGGGTTAAGTAAAAACTGAAAAAAAAACCAGCTAACTAACACAATAAAAACATGATACCATAATAAAAAACATGATTTTTAAAAATGTTTAAAAACAGAGTTATCTTTTTTTGCAAATAAAATCTTCATATATAGCTGTAATAAGAAGATATTTCTTACTTGAATGTTGCTTTTAATGCTCTAGCCTGAAGATAAACATTGTGGATTCTGTGCGGCTTTGTGTGCAACTCAGATATGCGGAAGTGGGAACACCCGAGTTGAAATAACCCACTTTACTTCGAATCTCAATGAGTTCATTATCATGTCACTTTCATAAAATGTTGCCATGACCCAACCATTTCGTGTTTTTGTGTCAGTTTTAACAAAAACAGAAACTGTGTTAACAGAAATATAAAGGAAATTAGAAACATATTCTAATTTAGCTGTCACAGCACAAAATGTAAAATTCTTGTGGGGTTATGCTGTATTCCAGACAAGGTCGGAAGAGGCAACATCCAAGTTGAGATGTCCCACTTCCAACTTAAGTGAGTTCCAGTCAATCACACTATTTTTGACAATTGTCAATTTGTCAATTGTCAATTTGTCAATTAAAACAAAACTAAACTAAAAAAAACTAACAAAATGCTGCCTTTTATTTTAAAAACAGATGATGAAAAGCGCAAATTAAGATATCATTTTATAAACTAATGTTTTTAAGTTTGACATAAGGTTATGCCACACTATGCTCGTTGGAAGCATTGACATCAAATGGCTTGTCTTGCTGAGGTTGGGGTAGATCGATCTTCCCCAGAGCTCACAGGTTGGATATCCATCTTCAAGTGGTGTTCCAGAGGTTATTTCCAAGTAGGAGGTGGGAAAAATCTAATTTCGAGTTGTCTGGAATGCTGCATTAGATGGCCCCCTACACACATCTCTTCTTGATGACATACCTTTTTAGGTATGGGGGTAATGTCAGTTTTCACATTTTAGAAACTGTATGTGCATTCACTGAAAAATTTCTTGCCAAACGGATCTTATTCTATGAGGACGCTGAAAATTTCAAGTTTATTGCAGCATGTAGTGACAAAATACCTTAAGCACCTTCAGCGGGGTTGGAATAAACACAGAACTTTTCTAAACTAGTCTTCCCTCCATATAGGGCTGGGTATCCAGTTCGATACTTTTTAGGCACTGACCGAAATGCCTCGATATCATCGAGTATCGAAAAACCTCTTGTCGTTCGGTATCAAACTTCAATACTTAAGGGGTTAATCTCGTCAACGTCAGTGTACCAATAAGCCTGCAGCACTAGGTGCAGTGGTGTAGGGCAGGGTACATTTCTTTATCAGTCTGCTTTGCCTATACCCACTTTTAAATCCCCTCTGATGCGCATCATTCGGTAGTGTCCTACATTAGCCAGAATAATGACAGTCCACCACATGAATAGCTATCTCAATCACATGTGAAGAAATGCAAAAATTCACGAAAATCACCCAGTAAATCAGTGCTGTGGTCAGGACAGTGGCGGCGGCTTCCTTTGAAATATGTTTGATGATGAGTCAAACAAACCAGTGAATAATTTATTCCCGGGGGGATAAATTATGCGTATACCCACTTCTCCAGGCAGCACTACACCACTGACTAGGTGTGTTCGACTAGAAGCGGCGCCGCACAGATCGATTGGTGTTTGACATCCGCAAGCGAAAAGCATACGAAGCAGTCTGCTCTCTATAGCTCTCTTGGTCCTGGGCAGAGCCGCGACAAAGTCGAACACACCTGCTAGTTTACACCGGCTTACACGTGAGGTAGCATGTAGCTTGTAGCGTGAAAGCACCACAACCCCCTTAAGGCTACGTTTACACCGGTGCGTTTTTGTTTAAAAAATTAAAATAATCCTCATCCATACAGAAGAGAGAAGGCATATAACGTTATACATACCGGCAGACAGCGCTGGAAGTTGCTAGTGCTTGTCAGTAAATCAGTGGAAAATGAATAGAAATTATGATTCTGTTTGGGCTATGCATTTTAAAATGTGCAACAGATGTGTAAACTGAAAACTTTTTGAGCTTTATTAAAATTATTTTTTTAATAAATTATAAACTGATTTTTTTTTTTTTTTAATGTAATTAAATTTTGTTAAAATTGATTTTATTAAATTGGTATCAAAAAAAGTATCGTTCAGGAACCGGTATCGAAGTCAAGGAATTGGTATCGGCATTGGTATCGAAACTTTTTGAACGATACCCAACCCTACTCCCATAAATGTTTCACTCTACACTCTTAAAAATAAAGATGCTCAGCGATGCCATAGAAGATTCACAGCGATGCCATAGAAGAACCATTTTTAGTTTTACAAAGAACCATTTCTTTCTTACCTTTTTAATGATCTGAAGAACCTCTTTCAGCACAAAGAACCTTTTGTGAAACAGAAAGGTTCTTCAGATGTTAAAGGTTCTTTATGGAACCATTTAGACAAAAAAGGTTTTTCTATGGCATCGTGAAACACTTTTATTTTTAAGAGTGTAAATGTAAATTGAATCTAACAAGTGATTTTGCTTTTTTTTTTCCTCTCACCCTGAATTTTTTCCACCCACCCCGATTTTTTTTCCCCACCACCATGTCCCTTAAGGGGCTCCGTAATGACATTCCCAGCTATGGTACACAGTTTTTTTTTCTTTTTTTTTTTTCTTTCATTTTTTGCATTATCCACCTTTTTCCTGAATGCAGAAGTCTCGCCCAACTGGAAGGATGCATTACATTTCAGTCTCTGGTGTTTCTAGTCAAATTAACGTATTTACCGAGCCGATAATATAATGGCAAACCGATGGTTTTAAAAAGCACATGGTGCCATAGTTTCATCACTTTACAGTGTCACAGTGACTGTCTTTTTGCAGAAGCTCATCTGTTATAGTTTAATGAGTGGATAGATGATAAGCGATGCAAGGTTAGCTGCACTGAAAACAGAGGAGGGCACATAAACAGGTGCATCTAACAAAAAAAAAAATGAATATTGTGAAAAAGTTCTCTTTTTTTGTAACTTATTTTAAAAACTGAAACTTTCATATATTCTAGATTCATTACATGTAAAATAAAATACTTCAACAATCCAGTATCTCAAAATATTAGAATATTTCCTAAGATCAATCAAAAATGGATTTGCAAATCAGAAAAGTTCAAATTCTTTAAAGCACTGCACTCAGTACTTGGTTGGCAGCACAAATTACAGCAAATTACTTGCTGCTAGCACAAATTACAGCATCAGTGAGGAGTGGCATGGAAGCGATCAGCCTGTGGGACTGCTGAGGCACTATTGAGGCTTCAGCTTGTCTGTATATTGTTGGATCAACTGTTTCTCATCTTTCTCTAGAAATTATCCCATAGATTCTTAGTGGGGTTCAGGTCAGGCATGTTGGCTGGCTAATCAAGCATAGTAATATTATGGTCAGCAAACCACATAGAAGTGATTTTGGCACCGTGGGCAGGTCCTAAAGTCCTACTGGAGAAGGAAATCAGCATTTCTATAAAGATCGTCAGCAGATGGAAGCATAAAGTGCTCCAAAATCTCCTGGTAGATGGTTGCCCTTGACTTTGGGCTTGATAAAACACAGTGGACCAACACCAGCAGATGTCACAGCACCCCAAATTATTACTGACTTCAGAAACTTCACACTGGACTTCAAGGACCTTGGATTCTGTACCTCTCCAGTCTTCCTCCAGACTCTGGGATCATAATTTCAACATGAAATGCAAAATTTACTGTTATCTGAAAAGAGGACTTTGGACCACTGAGCAACAGTCCAGTTATTTTTCTTCTTAGCCCAGGTAAGATGCTTCTGACTTTGTTTCTGTTTCAGAAGTAGCTTGGTAGCCCTTTTCCTGAAGACATCTGAGCGTGGTGACTCTTGATGTGCTAACTCCAGCTTCATTCCACTCCTTGTGAAGCTCTCCCAAGTGTTTGAATTGGCTTTGCTTGACAGTATTCTCAAGCTTGCGGTCATCCCTGTTGCTTGTGTACCTTTTTCTACCCAATTTCTTCCTTCCAGTCAACTTTGCATTTAATATGCTTTGATGCAGCACTCTGTAAACAGCCACCCCTTTCAGTAATGACCTTCTGTGACTTACTCTCTTTGTGGATGATGTCAAAGATTGTCTTCTGGACCATTGCCAAGTCAGCAGTCTTCCCCATTATGTGGTTTCAAAGAACAAGAGATACCTGGAATTTATAGTGTAGGGATGGACATTTAATGAAACTCAAATGTAAATATTCTAATATTTTGAGATACTGGATTTTTGACTTTCATGAGCCGTAAACTCTAATCATCAAAATTAAGACCAAAAAACATTTGAAATGTTTTACTTTGCATGTAATGAATTTGAAAGAAGTTACAAAAAAAAAAAAAAAAAACTTTTTCACGATATTCTAATTTTTTGAGATGTACCTGTATACAGCTGGTGATTGGGGCAAAATTAACAGGATGTTGTCCACAAAATGAAAAGAGCACACATTATTTTATTTCACACACAGTATTTTAACTTTATCGCTGCAAGTCATGCTCTGACAGTATTCTTTAAGCTTATTCCTGTTATTGTGGCAGCCAACAACAGCACAGCTTAACCGTGCATACATTTTAACATTTAGTTAGTATTGCAAAAGTTTCCGTTTAATTAATTCGGTCAGTCTTTTTTCACCCCGTTTTATCATGGATTCATATGAAGACCGGAAGTAAGCGAATCCATCATGGCAGTACTCATTCGATTACTCAGGAAAAAGGTGGCTAGCACTATACTGGCAGACCGCTAACTCACCTTTTTTTGCTGTGGAACCGTAGTGCGCTCCTGCAAAAAAGCTACGCAGGACACACTGATACAGAGAAACATATAACTTGGCAAATTACAAAATATTTAACTCTTCCTTATCTTCTTAACTCTTCTTAGCACGCACACAGTTAGTTAACAATCACAATGATGCAGGAGATTAAATCAACAGTGAGGCTTTATTTGGCAGATACTATGAAGCATGGAATCCAAACAAACGGGTGAGTGTGCTGGGTATGTACGGAGTTCGTGTTGATCAGGGTGATTGACACCAGATGCGTGACAGCACTCAGGTGACTTTGAACGAATCATAAAATGTAAAATCTGCTTTTAGAGGGCCACTGTCCTGCAGAGTTTACCTCCAGCCCTAATTAAACACAACTAAACCAAAGTAATCAGAAACTTTCAGGCAAGTGTGTTGGAGCTGAATGGAACTAAACGCAGGATACTATCTTTAACTATGGTTGGTGGAGGCCAAGATCAGCATGTACTTTTTCCTGGTCTGTCTTGACTATATCTTGGCTGATGATGTAGGTTCAGCTTTGAGAACATTTGCACCATTATCAGCTATAAACACAACTACAGTACAGAAAATAAAATAATAGCATTCTTTTCATAACATGTAACAAAACGTTATGATAAAGTGAATGCTGTAATAGACAACACCAAATAGGTAGGTAGGCAGCAAATTCTTTGGTTAAGGTAAATTTTCTTTGGTTAAGGTAAAATTGTTTTGTTGGTCAAGTGTAATATGGTGTTTCAAAAATGTATGAGATATTTTCAACAATCAAGATTCTGCCTTGAGAAAAAAAAAAAAAAAAAAAAAATAGTTAACTTACAAGGTCAACTCAAGTGGAATTGTCCTGTAATAGCATTGTGTTTAGGTGGTGAAAAGACCAAACACGAGGAGTGAGAACTAGAGGGGTGTAAGGGACATTTTGAGTGATATATATATCACTATATATATGTGTGTGTGTGTGTGTGAAGTGGATCAAAACCTTTCATCAAAGTTGTCCTAAAACTTTGATGAACTTTTTTTATCAACTTCAAATGTTGACTACTATATATGAAGAGTTCAGATGCAAAAGCCTCTAAATCCATCTGACGTATTTCTTCAAAATTAGCATTTCTTTCTCGCTGGCTTTGTATAGGTTTCTATGTAAGTATTGGTACTTCTTATTGGGCTGAGGCAGGAATTTAGCGAGTTTGAAATAAAAGTATTTGACGGATGTATACTATGTGTCAGGAGCAATTTTTTCTCTTAACCACACAAAAAGCAGAAACTATTGAACAGCTAGCAAATCAAGTAGCACATCAGCTGGTACAGAATTGGAGAGAGTTGCCTATTCACACTTCACATGTGAATCAAGTTGCAAGTTAGGTATCAGTTTATCTTATTATCTCAAAAATCAATTTTATCTCTTATCATTTCTGCTGCGGTGCCGCGCCAAAGAGAAATGGAGTAAATGTGCTGTGTCTTGGGAATGTTATACTGGCTGAGGCGTTTGCAACCCGGGGTGGAGTTTGTGTATGGCAGCTGCCATACCTTAGCATTCATAATCTAAATATTTTCAGGAGAACAGACCTAAGCATTGCTAGGTCAGTGGTTCAGAATGGATTGATTTTTGCAAAACTCATTTTGACTAGGTAAAAAGGGTGTTTTTTACACTACCATTGAGAATTTTTAACCAAAGTATATTATAGAGTTTTCATTAAGACCCTAAAGAATCATATCAACTTGTGGAAAATGGGCATCTGATGACCCCTTTAACACACTTGATCACCAGCTCATTAGGAGAGGACTCTGTGAGCTGAACTGAATGTGTCAAATATGTGAATGCGTGAGAGCTGGGTCCCCAGGAGTTGAGAACCACTGGCATAGCACATTATGAACATATTTCATGTCCAATTTAAAATCATTAGCGTTACTAAGCTAATGTGAAAAGCATGTCTCACCTGTGCAAGCACAATCAACCAAAACATTCATTGTCTTAAATAGTATATTAAAGTCACACAACTGCTCAATGAAAAGCCAAAAAAAAAAAAAAAAACAACTGGGAGGAAGTTGGAACTCAAGAGGAACACACAACAATATTTTTTTCAATAAATACATCCACTGTATTGCCTTTGGTCTGCAAGAAGTCATTTACCCTTGACACTTCACTATAACTCTAAAACATTCCCAGCCAAAGAACACGGTTTACAAAAATGGGTGTTTGTTTCAGGCAATTAAAATACACATTATGCAAAACAGCAGTTATTGCTGTAAAATTAATTAATTATAAGCTTATTTGCAGCATGTTTGCCACAAGACCTACACAGTTAAACAGCATTCAATAATTTAGTTGTACATATAATAATTCAGTACAACATTTTTCTTTTTCTTTTTTTAAGAGATTTACAAATATTATCTGAATTATACACAGCTTTGTGGAATGCACTTATGAGGCAGCTAATAAACTATGACAGAATGCAACTTAAGACATTGTGTATGCAATAAGTAAATAGGCCAGGCCAAATGTCATAGTCCTTGATTGTTTCAGGGTGAAAAATGTACAGAAATAAAAATAAAATCAATCCACAAATTCAGTATTTTAAGCCACAATACTGAATTCTAGCTTTTACTTTGCACTTCCTTCCTTCATTCCTTTCCATAATCTGTCCTTTCTGTCTGTCTCTCTGACTGTCTGTCATATGTGATCCATTACATTACATTACATTACATTTTTCTTTATGTCTTCCTTTCTCTTTCAGTCTTACTCATATTTTGTTTTTCACTCCCTCACTCTCGCTTAAGTGCTGTCCTGTTTGTAGGAATGCTACTTCCAGGGTTGTTCTTTCAGATAAGGATCTCCACCAGATCTAGGTCAGGCAGGGGCATCTTCTGTCCTCGACCTTCTAGGCCTTTAGCCTGGCTGGATGGAGATTCTGCACATAAACAGAGTTCAAAATAAGTTTTTTAGTCATACCTTTTTTAGTGATACTGTTACTAGCTCTGTTTCTTTAAATAGTAATATCTATACTAGCATTAGATACTAATATTTTTTTTCACCAGAATATTTTTGTCAATTGAATCATTTAGCCATTTGAATCATTCATTATTATTATTTTTTTTTTTTCAGCAGGGGTCTATAATTGTGATAAAAAAAAGCTCACTGTGTCACTTAGCACCATGTACAAAAACATCAAGACTTGAATTTGGGTCTCAATTGTATGTTGTTGGCAGATAAGCTCTGAATTCAATGCAGTAGAATAAAAAGCTTCTAACAACAAGTGTTCCACTGTTCCACTGTATTTTACTTTATTTTTGTGGTAAACATTTATTCATTAACCATCTAGCCATTCACAGAGATGTCATAGCATGGGGGAGGGAAACGCTAATGTTTTTTTATTAAAGATTTTTTAAATTATGATGTGAATTGATAAATCATTCCCAATAAATTGTGCCCTGCACATGAATATATAGATACAGAAGTTACATTGTCACTTGCTTCTCTCTGCCTGTCTCACCTTTCTTTTCTTGTATTGTGGAGGTTGTAGCACTAAATGTCTTTGGACTCAGTCCTGTTTGACTGCTGCTGTCTCTGCTAGCAGATTTAGAATGAAGGGGCAGGAGAGGAGTGGAGGGGAGAGAGAATGATAAAGGAGGTAGAAGAGAGCCAGATGAGGGCAAGGGTAATGTGGAAAAAGAAGAGGGAGGGAGAGAGGAAGTACTGCAGCGGGGAACACTGGAAGATGAGGTTATTAATGATGTGTTTGAACCTGCAGAGGCCAAGAAGGGAAGAAAAGATGAAGGAAGAGAGGAGGAGAATGATAGAGGAAGAGAGGAAGGAGACGAGGGAGGGAGAGATGAAGAGACAGAGACTGAAAGAGAGGGCAAAGATGGAAGGATGTGCTCTGGTTGGTCTTTTCCCAGTAGTACATCTGCAAACAAAAACACAAACCATTAAGTAAAACCTCTAGTAGCACAGGTCACACTGCAGTTATGAGTACAAAAAGACATTTACAGTGCATCCGGAAAGTATTCACAGCGCTAATTCTACAAACAGTACCCCATAATGACAGCGTGACAGAAGTGTGTTTGAAATCTTTGCTAATTAAAAGGAAAAAACAAAAAAAACAAAAAAAACAAGTACTTATTTATTCACAGCTCAAAATTAAGCTCAGGTGCATCCTGTTTCCACTGATTAGCCATTATTATGTATTAACGAGGCAAACCATGAACAAATGCCATCAGGCACATTTTAATCAGGTAAATACATACGTCATGCATAACAAGACATCACATGACTTAAATACTGGCTCCTAAAGTCGGGAACCAATGAATGCCAGACATAAATAATCACAAATACACATTATCCCAATACACTATATCACCTCCCTTATTAAAGTTAACACCACATAACACCAAACATGAATTAATTCCTGCTTAGTCTCTAAAACATTGTGGTAATTTAATAGTCCGTTTAGAACGTCACAGACCCACTGGACTTGCAGCAAAGGATTCAGGTGGTTCAACTGGTAGTTCAGAATCACATACAGTTGTTGATGTTCCAGCTGGGCTGCTAGTTTCACTCATCTCTTTTTCAGGCTTTTGAGTCTGTACAAAGCTGCGTGACTTCAACTGATTATCGTAAGTCTCTGAGGAAGAATGGAGTGGTCTCAGTTGATCACCATGCCGTCTATACACAATGGTTGATAATGGATCACACAACTTGTACAACACTGGTCCAGTCTGCTGCACAACCACTCCAGATAACCAATTTGGATCTCCTCACCACTGTGCTGTGCAAGAAAAAAGAATCATCCACAGCAAAGGATCTTTCTTGTGCCTGATAATCATGTTGATTTTTTTGCAAATATTGTTTCATGCAAACAGCTTGGTTTTAGGAAATCCAATCTGGTGCGGACTTGTCTCTTCAGAAATGGATCAGATGGTGACTGGCCTGTGGTACAATTTGGGGTAGTACAATAGCGCTGTAAAAATAAAGATATTTTATCATCAATGCACATTTGTTCATTCTTCAGTTTTTTCATGCCCACCTTAAATGTCTGGACATATCTCTCTGCCAGTCCATTGGTGGCTGGATGTCTGGGTGCACCTGTAGTATGCAAAATGCCATTCTGCTTCACAAATCTTTGAAATTCATGAGAAGTAAAAGTAGTTGCATTGTCAGTCACTAGTTGTTCAGGTAATCCATATGCAGAAAACAATCTCTTCAGTCTGGTAATTGTAGCTTGAGAGGTAATTTGTGACATACGGAAAACTTCTAACCATTTGGAATAAGCATCCACTACAATCATGAACATTGTTCAGGAAAGGACCGACAAAATCTATATGTAACCGTCTCCAGCGCTCACCCGGAAATTCCCATGGATGAAGAGGGACTTGACTTGGCATTCGTTGTTCTTGTTGACGAATTCAACACTCTTTACAACTTCCTTCCACATCCATATCAATTTTTGGCCACCATACATATTTGCGAGCCAGGGCATTCATTTTAACGATGCCAGGATGTCCTGAATGAATTTCATGCAACACTGTTTTCTGAAATTTGAAGGGTACAATCACTCGTGTGCCCCATAACACACACCCCTGTTCTACTGACAACTCGTCTCTTTTAGAATGAAACACCTTCAAATCCTCAGACACTTTACTTGGATATCCTTCCATTACATACTGGAAAATGCCCACATCTGTGTTACATGCCCACATCTGTGATTTCAGGCAAAGGAATTTGTGACAAGCCATCAGCATTTCCATGATTTTCTGCCTTACCGTAACAAATGCGGTAATCATATGCTGACAAGATTAAAGCCCACCGTTGAATACGAGCATCAGCATACATATAAGCTGTAACTTTATGCTTGTTCTGTGGCTCCGCAGATTTATTCACGTGACTTCTCTTTAACTCTGCATGCTTTTTTTATATGTCCAATCTTTCCATAATTATGACATTTAGAGTTTTTGAAATAACATTCCTGAGCGTTATGATTTCTTCCTTTGCAATGATAGCATGCATATTTTTGGTGGTGAGCAGTTTTTTAATTTACCTTATGCACAGTTGCTGCTGAATCCTCTGTTTTCCTCAGCTGTAGCGTGTCCCGATCAGCTGTTTCATACTGGGACACAGTTTCATGAGGCTTTTGTGCACAATACTGAAATCGGAAGCATTCAACTATTATCAACGGCTTGGGTTCAAAACGGGCTTGTAGAATACTGACAATTTCTTGAAATGTTTTATCCTTCGGCTTCAAATTCCGTAGTAATCCATAAGTAGAAGCTCCCGTAGCACTAAGCAGTATCGCTACTTGCTTCACCTCATTCACATCATTAGCAATCATGAACAGTTCCACTCGTTCAATATACGCAGACAGGGATTCATTTTCAGGTTTATACTCATCCAGTCTTCCGATTTGTGCCATGTACCTTCACATAACTTTTCCTTGTCGCCAGTTTATATTATGTATTAACGAGGCAAACCACCAACAAATGCCATCAAGCATGCTTTATTCAGGTAAACTTATACGCCACGCACAGCAACACATCACATGACTTAAAAACTGGCTCCTAAAGTCGGGAACCAATGAATGCCAGACAATAAATAATCACAAATACACATTATCCCAATACACTACAAGATGTTTCTGCAACTTGATTGGAGGTAAATTCAGTTGATTGGACACAGTTTGGAAAGGTACACACCTGTCTATATCAGGTCCCACAGTTAACAGTGCATGTCAGAGCACAAGCCAAGCAATGAAGTCCAAGGAATTGAGTACAGAAAAATTTCTGCAGCATTGAAGGTCCCAATGGGCACAGTGGCTTCTATCATCCGTAAATGGAGAACCACCTAAATTTAGAACCACCAGAAAGTCAGTCCTCTCCTCAGTGAAGACACATGAAATCACACTTGGAATTTGTAAAAAAAAAACCTAATAATCCTCAGACTGTGAGAAACACGATTCTCTAGCATGATGAACCTCAGAGTACCATCCCAAAAGTAAAGTGTGCTGGTAGCAGCCTCATGCTGTGGGGCTGTTTTTCAGCAGCAGGGGCTAAGGGACTCATCAGAGTAGAAGAAAAGCTAAATGCACCAAAATATTGAGATAGCCTTAATGAAAACCCAGTCCCGAGCATTTAGATCCTCAGACTGGGCAGAAGGTTCACCTTCCAACAGGACAATGACCCTAAGCACACAACAAGAGTGACTTATGGACAACTATGTGAATGTCCTTGAGTAGCCCAGCCATAGCCTGGGCTTGAACCCAATCAAATATTTCTGAAGTAACCTGAAAATGTGGATCTGTCCCCATCCAGAGCTTGAGGGGTGAAGAGGTAATTGGTGCCAAAGGTGCTTCAACAAAGTATTGAGCAAAGGCTGTGAATACTTATATACATGTGATTTTTATTTATTTTTTTAAATAAATTTGCAAAGATTTCAAACAAACTTCTTTCCTGTTGTCATTATGGGGTATTGTTTGTAGAATTTTCAATTTTGAAACAATTAATTTAATCCATTTTGGAATAAGGCTGTAACATAACAAAATGTGGAAAAAGTGAAGCACTGTGAATACTTTTCAGATACACTGTAATACTTTAATCAAAATTAGTGCATTTATATATATACTACCTTTCCAGGTTTGCTGGTCTCTGCGATCGGTCTGTGATGACTGACGTGTGTGTAGTCCAGTTGTTATGGAAATGGAGGGCACAGAGCGTGCAGGACGCAGAGGAGCGGGATCTCGACGGGAACGCTGTTGTAGGACTTTAATCATGGCATCTTTTTCCAGCAACTGAGCATGCAAGTCCTTCATCCTGTGACATGCAGAGAAATTCTTTATTGTAAATCTCAGACACACAGTTATCAGGAACAATAAGATATCACCTTTTTAAACATGGTGCATGGTGTTCGCTGTAATTTTTGATTTGATTTATAAACTAAAAACTGCAAACTTACAGATACAAGGTGAAGGTGAAGTAGTATGTTAAAGCTATTCTAAAATATTACTATTTTGCTTACGTTAAGAATTAACTGTATCATATACCACAAGGGTCATGACATAGACTTCATCTTTGACAATAATACAGCTTTAATTTTTGCTATGAGCATGCCACACCCAAGGCACCCTCTGCTCTCTTGAGCTCCATGAGGTCTCTAGCCTCCCTGAAGGCTGCCTCTGCGTTTGAGCCTGGCATTGCTCCCCTCATTATATGGTCACTTATGGTTGAGTTGGCGGTGCTTCCTTCAACTTGAGGGTGTCCTTTGAGTACGCCACTCCAGGAGCTTAATGTAGGAATTGAGCTCCCTAGGTGCAAGAATCTCCATGGGGCAGTCATACCAGGTCGCCAAGCTAGGTTTCTTCATGGCCTCCACAATGGCACTGAGTGCTTTCTAAAATTAATGTTTATGTTAAGTACAGACGCTGAGCATTCTGTGCACTTTCTAAAATCCATATCTATGGTAAGTGCAGATGCTGAGGATCCTGCGTACTCTCTAAAACCCTTTCTCAGAGTTGGTTCAGGTTCCAGTTCTGGCCTTGGGCCCCACTCTTCATATGTATGTTTGGTGATACAGTCATGGCCAAAAATATCGGCACCCTTGCAATTCTGTCAGAAAATGAAAATTGTTCCAATTGCAATTGTTTTGGTATTCTCATGGTATTGTTTTTGTTTGCACTGCAACAACACAAAAAAAAACAGAGAAGAAAAGTCAAACTTGATACAATTTCACAAAGAACTCAAAAATGGACTGGACAAATTATTGGCACCTTGTCAAAACTGTAAGAAATAATTGCTTTTCAAGCAGGTGATGCTCCTGTAGTTTGTATTTAGACACACCTGTGGCAAGTAACAGGTGTGGGCAATATAGTAATCACACTTGCAACCCATTAAAATGGAGAAAAGTTGACTCAGCCTTTGTGTTGTGTGTCTGACCATGGAAGTGTAAAGAGTTGTCTGTGGATTTGAGAGAAAAAAATGTGGAAAAACATGGGCAATCTCAAAGCTACAAGTCCATCTCCGGAGATCTTAATGTTGGATTGAATGGTGGATAAAGAACCCTGAGTAACTTCCAAACAAAATCAAGCTGATCTGCAGACACAGGGTACAACAGTGTCACCTCGCACTATTCGTCGCGCATCTGAGTGAAAAGAAACGCTATGGTAGGAGACCCAGGAGGACACAAAGGCATAAAAAAGCAAGACTGGAATTTGCCAAAACTTATGTGACAAAAGCACAATTCTTCTGGGAGAACATACTGTGGACAGATGAGACAAAAGTAGAGACAAAAGTAGAGCTTTTTGGTAAAGGACATCATGCCATTGTTTACGAAAAAAGAAATGAAGCCCTTAAAGAAAAGAGCACAGTCCCTAAAGTCCAACATGGAGGAGGTTCAAAAATGTTTTGGGGTTGCTTTGCTGCTTCTGGCACTGGATTCCTTGACTGTGTGAACCGTATCATGAAATCTGATGATTACCAAAGAATTTTGGGGCGCAACATATTGGCCAGTGTCAGAAAGCTACGTCTCCACCAGAGGTCATGGGTTTTCCAGCAGGACAATGACCTGAAACACACTTCAAAAATCATTTAGAAATGGTTACAAATAAAGCGCTGGAGAGTTCTGACATGGCCAGCAATGAGTCCAGATCTGAATCCCATACAGTAGAACACCTCTGGAGATATCTCAAAACAGCAGTTGGGTGAAAGCATCCTTCAAACCTGGAGCAGTTTGCAACCAAAGAGTGGTCCAAAATGTCAGTAGAGAGGTGTAGGAACCTCATTCATGGTTACACAATTTATTATTTGTTATTTTTTCCAAAGGGGGTGCTACCAAATATTAAGTTAAGGGTGCCAATAATTTTGTCCAGTGCATTTTTTGGGTTCTGTGTGGAAATGTATCAGATTTTACTTTTCTTCTCTGTTTTTTGTGTTGTTCTAATGCAAACAAAAACAAAACAAAAAAAAAAAACATGCGAGTACCAAAACATTTGCAACTGCAACAACTTTCTGAGAGAAGGGTTGCATTTTCTGACAGAATTGCAAGGGCGCTGATATTTTTGGGTTGCAAGGGTTGCTAGGCTAGAGCTGAAGATCTTTGCCCGGACCCGATGAAACCCGACGGGTTCGGGCTTAATTTATATAATTTTACATGGGCTCGGGCTTGTGCTCCGGCTTGACCGGTAAATTAGCGGTCATGTGATGCGTTTCGATTAGCGCGAAAAAAATGCGAAAATGGATGCTGAGGAGGTGACACGGAGGCTTGCCTCTGGTGATTACGTTTTGGCAAAATTAGCCAGATCAGTACTATGCATCCCGGGCAGTCGCAGCAGCAGTAAAAGGGTGTTCAGTGCTGCTGGATGCACCATCAGTGAGCGTAGGACTGCCCTGAAAATCTTAATTTCGTTACTGCCAAAAACCCATCTTAATTTAGAACTTATCTTAATTTAATTTGTTAAGAAAGAGCCTTTTTTATTGGCGCGTTGGCCTATTTATAGGCTAAGTGTATGCCCATTTAGAGTGCTGAGATGTTACGATGTTACAGAGGACTTATGATATTTATTTGTTCCAACTTCCAAGTGGCCTATAGCCTACGTTAGTCATTAATAAATTATGTTAAAACATGTACAAATGACTCATTCTTGACAAAAGGCAAAAGAGCTGTGTGCTTGCACACATTTGAATAATATCGGGCTGTAAACGGGTTTGGGCTTTTAAAAAGCTGTCAATCAAAATCTACTTGTCGGGCTCGGGCCGAATTCTGTAGGGCTCGGGCACTGTCGGGCCTAACTTTTAAGGCCCGATTACAGCTCTATGCTAGGCTTCTTCATGGCCTTTACAATGGCACTGAGTGCTTTCTAAAATCAGTGTTTAAGGTACGTGCACATTCAGAGCATTCTGTGCACTTCCTAAATTCCATATCTATGGTAAGTGTGCACACTGAGCATCCTGTGCACTTTCTAAAATCCTTTAGAAACGATGCTGCCAGAATACTGCCAGCATCGCATTGTACCCACGGTTCTCCCTTGGGCTCCACTCTTTATATTTATCTTTAGTGATACCATTAAAGTCTCCCATCTGAGTTCAGGGGTACTGCTATCAGTCTGAGGAATCTGGTGAGAGAGATCCTACGAGTAGCCCCCTGGGAGAATTAGCGGTAGATGTATTAGTCCACCTAGGTGATAGGCCAGGGTCTGGTAATATGGTGAACCTAGATGCGTGGCCATATCCCTTTAAAAGAATCACATTACTATTTGATTCCAAGCCTTTGAACTCTGCCCTGAGACCAGCCTTTTACCCAGCCCTTAACAGGTATGTCATTTTTGGGTATGTAGCTCAGGCTTTTCTTGCCATGCCATGGATGCAAGCTTCCAACAAAGATGCGTTCTCTCTGCACCCCTGTGTTCGTGCTGGTAGTGACATCATAGGCTGTCTGTGACCAATGTTATTGTTGTGTTTAGACACTTGCCACAGACACTGGTCATGCTGAAGGTGTACCCCATGAGTTTTTCCGCAACGTCAGTGATCCTCTGAGAAAACTAATGCCGTCGAATGCGAATGTCTCTGATTGCAAACAATTTTTTTTTTCACAACACATTTACTTGTGTGTTTTGGCAAATGCAAACTACCTTTTATGCTCTTACAGCACACAATTTTGATATGTCTGCCTCCGGGCAAAGAAATAAAAATAAATATTAATAATAAAATCAAGAGCCAGATAATGTAAACTATTAAGATTGATTACCATTTGGATAGTAGCCAATCCAAATGATTCCCTTTCGAGGAACTCGAACTGCGTTCTCTAGGGGTCGCTAGGGGGAACGCCGTCAGCGAACGCCGTCTACCGGTGCGTCACTACCGGTGCGACCACAGTATAAAAGGACACCGGTAGAGCAGGACGGCCTCTTCTTCGTCTTCACTGACTCTTTGTCTGGAGTGTGCAGCAAAACGGTAAGAGACCTCTTTTCTTGGAAAACGATGGCCAGCACTAGTAAGGCGTTTAGAAAGTGTGCGGATCCGTGTCCTCGTTATCTGACACCCGATGACACGCACGATCTTTGCGTCTTTTGTTTGGGCGAGGAGCATGCACGCGACGTCCTCGAGGGGGCAGTCTGTGTGCACTGTGAGCTTTTTCCTATGAGAAAGCTCCGTTCTCATCTGTCTCTCTTCTTGAGGGAAGAGGGACAGCCGCCTGTTCCCCGCGGTTCAGGACCCTCCGCTGCCGAGGCACGGAGGAAAATGAGCTCGTGGGGATCTCAGGTGGACCTCGCTGACGAGCTAAAAAAGGGACTTTCCCTTTCACGCGCGTCAGTTGCGGGCAAGGACGAGCTGCTGGCCAACGACGATGTTGTTTCTCTTACATCGTCCGATCCGGCAGCTAGTGCTCTGTTGGGTCCTTCCCAAGAAGAGCAGGAGATGTTGGAAGGTGAGGAAGCTGAGGCTGAACCCTCTCTAATCTCCTGCCCTGCATACGAGGAGCTGCTGGAGGTTATGGATCGCGCCACGGTAAGGCTTGACTTGCCATGGGAGTGAGCCAGAGAGGTGGCGCCGCGGGGTCGTCTTGATGAGCGCTATCTTTCTGATCATAGCCTCCCGGCCCAGGTGAGTCTTCCATTCCTTCCCGATCTGCATACGGAGATCGAGAAGGTATGGAAAAGGCCGTTTTCCTCGCGCATCCATAATTTTCCACATTCTAATTATGCGAATATTGAGGGGATGCGTGAGCACGGCTATCAGAAGATGCCGCCTGTAGAAGAGACGCTGGCCAGCTATCTCTCTGTAGGTAAAGCGTCTTCTCTGAAGACTCCCTCCCAGCCATCCATTCCCCTTCAAGTTACATCTCGTTTAAATGGCAGGGCGTATGCAGCAGCAGGTCAGGCTGTGGGTGCGTTGCACACAGTGGCGGTGCTTCAAGCCTACCAGGCTGACTTGCTGAAAGATCTGGATAAGGGTCAGGGTCTTTCCCCTGACGAGGTTGCTGAGCTGCGCCGCACCAAGGATCTCGCTTTACGTGCCACCAAGCAGGCCGCCACTGCCATGGGCAGGTCTATGGGGGCCATGGTGGTTACGGAGAGACATCTGTGGGTGAACTTGGCTGACCTCGGGAAGAAGGAGAGGGGCTCCTTCTTCTCGATGCGCCAGTCTCGCCTTCCGAGCTTTTCGGTACCTCCGTTGAGACGGTGGTCGAGAAGTTCAGGGAGGCGAGGACGCACTCAGCGGCCTTTAAAACCTTCATTCCACGAAGGTCCAGATCTGAGCCCGAACAGTAGGGGGGTCCTGGCCCGTCTCGTTCCGAGGGACGAAGACAGGCCCAGAAGACTAGTGTGGCCACCCGCGCCCCTCCCCCACCTGCGGGTGGTTCCGGGAGGAAGCGTGGGTCCAGAGTGATTCAGACGAGACAGCGTGCTCGCCGGGATCAAAGTAGAAGATAGCTTCTGCTTACCTTCCTTTGGGGGCTTCTGTCTCACTCCTCTTAATTCCCCCTTCATAATAGTCTCTCCACCTGACTGAGGTTTGGTGGTACTTTTTCCTGCGCACCCCGCTGGACCTATGATGTTTTAGGTTGGCTTTTTTGTTTAAAAAGCAGCCTTTACTGATGGTCTGGATCTGCCTATTCGGCCTCTTCTCCAGTCTGATGCGCGGGAACCATGGATGGGTGAGTTCGATCCATTTTTCTAGATCCTAGCTCGGTGATCGCTTCCCTTTTTAGGGTTTCTAATAAGCAATCTCTTTGAGGTAACCAGGTGAGTGCTGTCTTCCCCCTTCGGAAAAAGCGGGGTAGACAGCCCATTTTTTATGATTTGGTCTGTGTGTGGTCTACTCCCCTATAACCTAGTTTCTTGTTAATCTCCCCTGTCAGGTCATAAGTAATGGTCTGGATGGTTTCTCAGGATGATCTTCTGAGTTATCAGGAGTCATGCGCAGGAACCACGGTGGGGTGAGTACGACTCATGTTTATGTGTCTACCATGCTGTATGCCTGGGTCCTGTTTTGTGTGCCTTCCTTGGTAGGTCCTCTTCGAGCACCCCCCCCCCTCTGATCTTCGATCATGGTCATGGTCTGCTTGCCTGGGTCGGCCTCCAGTTCGGAATAGGAAGCTTTCAGGTTCCCTTTACAGCACTACTTCTAGGACTTCGGTCCTGCTTCTAGGTAAGCTCTTCGGAATCTCTTTCGCAGGGAGCTCCTGGACGTTCTGGATAGACACATGGACCTGTATCGAACCATCGGGTTGAGACCCTCTGTCTTCGTCCCGCCCTGAGGGGCTTCGGTTGTGGGGTTTTCCGCCCTTCACACAGACCTCCTACCTATGCCATCTGGTGATCTAGCGGTCGCCCCTCCGAGGAGTGGGCTTGATCACGCTATATTTCACAGTCTCACAAGTCAGAGTTGTTTCTGTGGAAACTCTCTGAGTGCTCTGAGGAGCCTTTGGCTACATTCTCGGCCCTTGGTCCCAAGGTTCTGCGGGCCTTGGTAGAGCAGGGCCCATGCTTTTCATCGAGGTGGTAAGCATAGGTCTGTGTGGGGCGAGGAGGGCTTATGCCCTCGAGGAGTTACCCATAGAACAGCCTGAGGGCTGGGGATGTGACTGCTTCGTGCAGCCTTGTAGAGGTGGCTCCCCGCCATTTCTGATCCCCGTATCTCTTCCTGGGAAGGGTGCGACGATGCTCCCCTTTCTGCGGAAAGGGTTTTGCTAGAGCTCGTCTCCCCTGAAGAGATCAGGTGTCCCTCTCGTGTCTCGGGAGTGGAACCCGGTCTCGATGCACTACCTTTTTTTTCTTGGTATGTGTATCAGCTTCAGGGCAGTATTATTAGACAGTTAGCTGCGGCTACTGCCTGCTTGGCATGGGGTGCTCCCTTCCCTTCGAGGGTTTGCTTTGAGCACTGCCCCATCAGGCAACTGAGGTTCGCCCTTACTGCCTTCCCCCAGGCCAAGGGGACTTTCGTGGGTCAGATCTCATCCAAGGCTTCTGTACAGGGCGCGGTGGTGCTTCTACGGAAAGGGTCTCTGAGCTTGTCTCCCCTGGGGGGGATCAGTGGCTCCTCCAGTCCTGGGAGTAGAAGCCTGTCGTGATACACTGCCCTCTCCTGTGTGGCTAAGTGTATCGGCTCCTGGCAGTTTTAGTGGATAGATAGCCGCGGCCTCTGTCTGCTTGGCATATTTTTTGCTCCCCTCTCCTTGAGGGTTTGCTTTGAGCATTGCCTGTTGGGCGGCTAGATGCGCCCCTACTGATGAGCCTTGTTAAGCCGGCAGTGCTCCCCTCTCCCTGAGGGTCTTCTCATTTCACCGTTTCTCAACGGTACGTCTAAAATCCATTTTTATGGTGAGGCCCACACGGTTTTGGGCGCTTTCTCAAATCCATGTATATGGTAAGTGCACACGTTAACCTTTGGGCACTTTTCTAAAATCCACGCTGTGGTATGGAAGGCACCGGTGTTCTGCGTCCATTCTAAAATCCTTTATGGTAGAGATTCACGCGCTATTGCCCGTACCCTTTCTCGAGATGGTCTAAAACCCGGTTATCTTGGGTCCCTCTCCAGAGCTTCTGCCAGGCTAAAAGAACGGTATTACGCGCCCTAGTTCCGGTGTGCATTTTATTCTCGCTCAACCGGGTTGAGCAGGGAGTTACCACTTGCATTCTGTGTTACGACTTCTGAGGGAGTCATGCAGGGCTGCAGTAGCTCCTGTGTGACAGGCCAACCTGGGTATCCTAGGCTTCTGGCCGTATCCCCTTAAAGGAATACTTTGGTTTCCAAGCTTGGGCTCTACCCCGGGCCGGTACCCGCCCCTGCAGGTAAGTTTGGGTATGCAGCCTAAGCTCTGGCCGTAGGGGATATGTCACTGACAGCCGTCACTTTATCCCAGGGGCGACTCCCTTAAAGGCCTAGGGAGTTGGTACTTAGTGCCTGTCTCTCCAAAGTCAGGCACTCCCCTCAGCATGGCAGCGTGGGTATAACCGTTCCCCCTAGCGACCCCTAGAGGACGCAGTTCGAGTTCCTCGAAAGGGAACGTCTCAGGTTACGTATGTAACCCTGGTTCCCTGAGAAGGGAACGAGACACTGCGTCCTCTAGGCTCGGGGCCATGCTTCAGGATGTGAGCTTCAGACGAAGAAGCGGCCGTCCTGCTCTACCGGTGTCCTTTTATACTGTGGTCGCACCGGTAGTGACGCACCGGCAGCGACAAGTCGCGCCGGGAGTGACGTCATAGGCTGTCGCCGGCCAACTCTGTTGTTGTTTTTGTATGTAGACTTCAGACACGGGTCACACTGACGCCGTTCCCCCTAGCGACCCCTAGAGGACGCAGTGTCTCGTTCCCTTCTCAGGGAACCAGGGTTACATACGTAACCTGAGACGTTATGCAACATCCAGTTGTACAAAACAGACCCTCCCACCTCTGATATCCTCGGTAAGAATATCTCAGACTGAGCGATTGAGGTGTTGTGTTGCTGGATGTAATAATGAACGTAGTGGTCGTCATTTACTCCCGACATCTGAGCTGCTGAATATGCAGTAGATTATGTTTGTTTGTGAATGGAATTCACCTCCCAATCTACATATATCTGTCTATGTTCGCGCAAATCATTCGTGATCCAGCTTCACTTACAGCAGAAGTGAGTATAAGGTTTTTTTTTTTAAGAATCTTTGCGATCGCCTTTTCTAATAATGTGCTAGTTAACAAGTTTAGTGACTAAATGCGGCTAAAAGTAAACAGGCTCTTTGCTCCACAGAGAGAAGAGAGGGGCGGGGTGAGCAGAATGAGATGATTTTTGCAGAGCTGATTTTGGCAAGGTAAAAAGGGTGTTGTTTTACACAATCACTGAGTATTTTTAACCAAAGTATATTATAGACTTTTCATTAAGACCCTAAAGAATCATATCAACTTCCGATGACCCCTTTAAAATTTTCTGCAAACAATCAAATTCATTGGCAACACTATTTATATGTACATGTACTGTGTATTTATATGAGCATGTGTTTATTAACATTCACCTTTGTTCCATTTCCTGACAGTGACGACTGCTCTGGATTCTGTTCTCATCCTCATCCAGCCACAGTGAGCAGTCGCTATAACTGCCACTGCGAGAATGCTGGATTATAGTTGTATCTCTGAAAACAAATAAACACATTCATAAACAATCTGTCACATTGTAAGGAATCAAAACTGATAAGCTGATTTATCCAAAAAAAAAATAAATAAAATAAAATCACAAAAATGTTGATACTTCAAAGTCTGTATTGTTTCATGTCTTCATTATAATTATTAGAAAATAAATATTTGTTAATTTTTAAAAATAATTTAAAAGCTGAATTAGTAACATTACATTTAATGAGAAACTTTTGGCATAAATAAACAGATTTACAGCAGAATAAACAGCATGGAAAATTCATTATCATTTACGCAGTGGGAACATTTTGACCGATTAAAACCATGCTCATGCAACTAATTCGCATTATTTGGCAAATAATTGTTAATAAGAATAAACATGTTCTGATCTGCATCTTAGTAATGAAACATGGCTCCATTTTTTACACCTTGAGAATGGGTAGTCAATTTACAATCCCTGACATTTATCAATCATGATGGATACTGATATTTATCAATGGTAAATAAGTTTAAAATTAAATGTCTGAATAAGTTGGACAAAATACATTTTTTATCAAATTTAAAAACATTTATTCATTTGTTCATTTAAGGTACTTACATGACTTATTACAATAACATATTTTTACTAGAAAACAACTCAAAACTCAAAACCCAATATCTTAAGCTATATGAAACATGCAGTGGTTCATATGTTCAGTTTCCAATCTGACAGTCCTCACTGTCATATTTGTCTTTTCACTAATAACAGCACAAGAGCGACCTCTATCTACTTGTAGGTATATAACACACATCATTAGAGAGTTTTACTGCTGTTAAATTAATGATTTGAATGATTTGAAATCTATTTTTTAATTAAACTGGTAAAATAATATAACATGATTTTATGAATTTCATGGATCATAAAATTGAGGCCATTAGAAAGAAAACTGGAACTATGTATCTCCACACTGTATCTCCCCAACATACACCCTCTCTTTACACTCTTTACAAGCAATTTAAATATTTCAGTGTTATAGAACTGGAGTAACTTTAACAAGACTTGACTAGTCCTCAAAGTCAAAGTCAACAACATCTATGTTAGATCCATCACCCACTAATCTACTAAGCTGTGTTCAAATCAGCAGAGAAAAGTTATTTATAAATAATTTCAGTCAAGCTTTAGGCTCTACCATAGTAAAGAGTTTGCATATGTCAGAATTATAAATTACCTGCTCATGTGCCCTGACCACGACTACAACGGGGGCGGCTGTGGCCTAATGGTCAGGGAGTCGGGCTTGTAATGAGCTTGTACGAGCAGGTAATTTATAATTCGGACATTTGCATTGAAAATCATGTAAATTGCATTGCATTCACATTTCTACTATGTTAGCTTAGTAGATTAGTGGGTAATGGATCTAACATAGATGTTGTTGACTTTGACTTTGAGGACTAGGGAACTAGGGAGTCGGGCTTGTAACCGAAAGGTTGCGGGTTCGAGTCCCAGGTCTGGCAGGGATTGAAGGTGGGGAGAGTGAATAACCAGTGCTCTCTCCACCCTCAATACTTTGACTGAGGTGAGACCCTTGAGCAAGGCACCGGACCCCCAACGGCTCCCCGGGTGTGGGTGTGTGTTCACGGTGTGTGTGTGTGTGTGTGTGTTTGTTCATTACTCACTACTGTATGTGCGCACTTGGATGGGTTAAATGCAGAGCATGTGTCACCATACTTGGCCACACGTCACATCCTTTCCTTTCCTTAACTACATTCTACTACTGTAAGATCATACCACTGCCTTTGATAATATAGACTACAACATTGTGCTGGAAAGGTTTGAGAGCCACTTTGATATTTGTGGGCTGGCATTATCATGGTTTAGATCCTACCTAACTGATTGTTATCAGTTTGTATAAATCAAGAGATATCAGATCACAAACCAGTTTGGTACGAAGTGCCAGAAATATCAGTATTAGGTGTCCTGCTTTTGTCGACTGTAAATGCTTTCCATGGGGAACATTCTTAGGAAACATGGAATGATTTCAGTGCTGAGATCATTGATTGGATAGCTATTAATTTCTTCCACCTGAATTCTGACAAAAAAAAAAATGTTTGAATTATAGGACCAAATCCCTCTAAACAAAAGATGCTACAGTATAATCTGTCAACTGATAGTACCGTTGTATCATTTTCTGCAGCTAAGAGTCACATTGGCATTGTTTGTAGAACAGATTTTATTCACTTCAGAAATACTATTAAACAACTATAGCCTGCTCTATAGCTAAGCTCCAGTTGATTGAAAATGCTAGAGTACTTTCTAGAACTAAGAAATATTATCACATCACATTTCATCTGCTCTACTGACTACCTGTCAGATTTTGTATCAATTTAAAAATTCTGCTAATTACTTACAAAGCATTAAATAGCCTAGCTCTGCAGAATTCATACAGTCTTTCATCATGATATAATCCATCATGGCCACTACAATCCACAAAATGAGGTAGATCTTTTTCCAACGTCAATCTTGCTGTGAAAACAACAGATGCTACTTTTGTGTCATTGTGACTTTAATTACATTAAAATGCTTAGCCGCGTGACACTGAAATATTTGCTACACAAAATAAATAAAATATAGCTAGATCTAAATTCTGAGGATAATTTATACCATATTTCATTATATCGCCAAGCCCTATAAACCCTCTATGTTAAAATAATAGGGCATTACAGATATAACAGTATGACTTTCATTACAGCTGCTTGTAGAAACTGTAAAAGAATATTAGAGCATGAAATGAGGCGTAAGAAATGTAATACTTTTCATTGATTGTTTAAAGAAAAGAAGTAATAAGAAGTGATTGTTTTTTTTTTTTTGTTTTTTTTTTCAAAATAACAGAATCACTGATGCAAGTTTTATCAAGTGTAAGACCAATTCAAATACTGCTGCTAAGGACCTCTACAAAACAAGTCATTTAAGTGTTTATTAAGTTCAATAACTTTGTAAAGTTAATCCATTATGAAATGCGTTTTAATTCAGCTATAAGCAGCTCTACAGAAGACAATGGTGTTATATTATTTAGCTTGAGTCAGTTCAATGTTGATTTAGTTCAGTTAAATAACAGTGTCATTGTTGCACTTGTGCGTGACACACTATGACAGATTTTGGTTGGAGATGGGCGTGATGGATCCCTGTAACTCACAGAATCATTTAACTGACTAACTGACAGTATAACAACAAATGAAAGGAGAAAAGAATTGGCCTCTAAGAGCAGATATTAGCTGGCCCTGTCACTATCGTTTCTCAAGCATTGAGCTAAAGTGATTTTCCGTGACAGCTGGAGTTTGAAATGCAATGCTTGTGTTATGGAAATGTGCACTGCTGAAATATGCCTTGGCATTTTGGAAACAGGACAAAATGAATCAGCACATGCATTTGTGCATACAAGTTATTTTTGCATCTGTTTTCAGAGTTAAATCATAAGTCAAGAGTTTATAGGTAAACACCTAAAACATGCAGAAAACATAATATGAGTTGATGAGAGCATATATAGAACCTTTCTTTCAAACAATGGTTTGGTCACCTTTGGCTTTCTCACTGTGGGCTCTGAGACAGGATTTTCTTTAAAAGTGCAAATAAAAATTGACTTCACTGTGTATTTATATAGATACCTGGGTAAACATGCATGTGTGTGCACTGACCTCTGTGCTGCGGCTGTAGCTGCGGCCTCCATGGCGAACTGTCTCATTGCGCTCTCTTCTAAGTACTTCTGTTCCCAGCGTGTCATATCAGCCTCCAATCCCAGAATTCTTTCCTCTCTCTCCCTTAACAGATCCAGTAGCGCAGGAGCACTGGACTCACACATACTAAGGGGAACACCTACACCAGCACGCTACACACAGGGAGAAACAATGGTAATGAGTTACGTTTTATTATTATACAGAGCCCTCAACACCGTGAACAGATCCCATGTAGGGACTGTAATGGGGCGAGGTGGGTTAAGCTTCCTAGACCCCTTCAAAAAGCAAACAACCAAGTTGTTCCTGCCCACTGATTGCCGGGTATAGGAGTGTGATAGGCTGCTACACAGCCCTTGTCCAACAGCTCTTGCAGGAAGGACAATATCAGAGATATGTCACAGGAAGCTGGGTCTGCGCTGCAGGTCGCGTGTACCATGCAAAGAAGACCATTTAAAGGCTTAGAGGTGTCTCGTAGACGGTGCTCTAGCCTGAGAGATTGTATTTAGTACACTCTCAGGGAGGTCCGCAGGCTCCCATAGAGAGGCCAAAGGTGCAGAGCCCACAGCTTGGACTGGAGGTGCCATATCATTCTGTTCGCCTGAGAGATTAGGTCCTGTCTCAGTGGAATGGGCCATGGAGCTGCTACCGGCAGCTGAGACAGCTCTGCAAACCAGTGTTGGTTCCTCCAGAGCAGAGCTACTAACAGAACCTTGTGCTCTTGTTTCCTGATTCATCTGATTACCTTCGGGATCAGGGCAATCAGGGGAAAAGCGTAAAGGAGGAGGTTAGGCTAGTTGTGGGTCAATGCGTCCATGTCCCTCGAGAAATAATTTGTGCAATGAGAGTTGTCTTTTGAGGCAAAAAGGTCAACCTCTGCCTTGCCAAAGATCTCCCAGATTCTACGAACTGTTTGCGGGTGGAGCATCCACGCTTCTGAGGGGACATTGCTCCGAGGTAGCATGTCTGCTCCTTGGTTCAACCTGCCAAGCCTGTGTGTCGCTTTTAGCGAACGCAAGTTGAGCTGAGCCCATTCCAAGAGGCGCTCTTTTAGAGTAAAGAGGCGATTTGAGGAGAGCCCTCCCTGGCGATTTATGTATTACACTATCGTAATTCTGTCCAATCTGACGAGGACGTAGTGTCCCCTTAGGTCTGGCAAGAAGGTTTGAAAGCCCAAACACACTGACAGCATTTCCAGCAGTTGATGTGTAGCCGATTTTCCTCTTTCGACCAGTGGACAAAAGTTGGTTTGCCTTTGCACAGTGCTCCCCAACCTATGCTGGAAGCATCTGTCGAGACCACCTTCCTCCTGCAGACCATTCCCAGGGGCACACCCCATTTCTTCCACTGAGAGTCTTTCCAACGGGCCAGAGCTGCCATGCAGGCCTGGTCCACCCTCAAACGAAGGCGTCCAAGATGCCAAGCATGGGACAGAACTAGCTGTTTAAGCCAATACTGCAGGGGCTGCATGTAAAGCAGGCCCAGCTGTAGTACCGGAGACGTGGAGGCCATGAGACCCAGCATCTTCTGAAATGTCTTGAGGGGGCAAGAGGCTCTGATTTTGAAAGAGGCTGTGAGCTGCTGTATAGCCAGTGCACATTCTGACGTGACTGTTGCCCTCATTTGGGCCGAGATGAAAACTGCTCCCAGGAATAATATCCATTAGCTGGGAGACAGTGCACTCTTGGCAAAATTGACCCTAAGCCCCAGGCATTCTAAGTTGCTCAGGAGGAAAGACCTGTGAGAGAGTAACTCGTCCTCTGACTGGGCTAAAACGAGCCAGTCATCGAGCTAATTCAGAACGTGGATTCCCATCAGTCTCAGAGGAGACAGTCCATGCACTTCGTAAAAGTGCGAATGGAAGGACCGTGTATTGATATGCTACTCCATCAAAGGCAAATCTCAAGAATCATCTATAATAGGGGGCTATCTGGATGTGAAAGTATGCATCTTTCAGATTCAGAGAAAACAACCAGTCCCCTGGGCACACTTGCAAGAGGATCTGTTTCAAAGCAGTCATCTTGAATGGCCGTTTCAAAAGGGTGCAGTTCAGGGATCTGAGATCGAGGATGGGCCGTAGGCCACCATCCTTTGGGGATGAGGAAATTACAGTTGTAGAAGCCTGACTCACTCTAAGCTGAAGAAACCATTTCTTACAGCTCCTTTTACCAGTAAATTCATTGTAAATTCATCAGTGTGCGTCTTTGCTCTGTACCAAGATGGAAACCACACCGCTGAATAGTGGGGCTCTTCGAGCAAATTAAAATTAATAACCTTGTTTTATTATCCCCAAACCCCATTCTGACACTCCCCCCGTTCTGATGGCCTGCCAGGCCTCGGCCCACACGGCAAGGGGTTGGATTGACTCGAGTGGTAGGTCGCCGTGCAGGGACTTAAGACTCAATACGCTGTCATGGCGGTAGTTTGCTTGGGCATATGCTAATGAAAAAGACATGCCCAGCTCAAATAGAATTTCCGTCACTCAGTGTTGAACGGAGGAATGGAGAACAAGCTCAAGCTTTTTTTTTTTCTTTTTTTTTTCTAAAGGAATGAAATCTGAGGATCCTATGGCGATTTGTTCACTTATATAGCAAGATGTCCCCACCCAGTCTGGCGGGCTTTGTCACCATTGGTTCGCTTTTAATTCACTGCACAAACCAATGGTTGTGTAGTTGCACTGTGTTACTGAAAAGGCTTCAGTCATCAGAGAAAAAGGAGTTTTCCCCATAGCGCCTTGGCAGACACAGTAGGAGTGAAGTATTGATAGAGACCTACAGTGTTGAACAGCACATCACTGAGCACGACTGAGCACATCAGTTCAGAGAGAGCTGGAGAAAACTGCCTAGCAGTAGAAACATTGTTCATTTATGATACAACTTGTTATTAACTTGTACCTAATTGTTGATCAGTTAGATATACTGTAAGAAAAAAGTATGCTGAAAACTTAAAAGATATATTTTTTCATAGTTTTCTGCTAGGACATTATCAGTTAAGTATAATTTAAATGCGTAATTTAAAAAACAGGTAAACGCCTGTGAAAAATCAATACAGAAAATTTCTTCATATAAAATAGTGCATTGTGCCACATTTTTACAAAATTTTCCTAGGGCCCATTCACACAGAATGTGTCTTTGCATCTAAAACGTGAGATGCAGCGATCAGGAATAATTTTAAACAAACATATTGCATCAAGTTTTTAATTTCTATTTTCACAAGTCACATGTATTTCTACAGCACTTTATTCAATACAGATTGTTCCGAGGAAACTTCACACAGCTCTACAAAAGTCAGTTCCATGTTGATTCAATTCGGTTCAATAACAGTGTAGATGTTGCCAAGTTCATAAAATATGAAACAACATCAGAGTCAGCTCTACAGAAATCAATAGTGTCGTTATTCAGCTCAATTTATTTCAGGGTTGATTCAGTTAAGTTCTCTACTGGCCACAGTCAATTTTGGCTTGCTCACTAGGGGCTTTAGGAAACTAAAGCACAATTTTCTATGAATCTGTTTTAAAAATGTATTGCGTACTGTAAAACAAAGAACAAAAATAAACCCCCAAAAATATATAATATATAAAGTAGAAATGCCGCCAGTTGAGTAAACCCTAAAATTGGCAGGAGTTGCTACTATAATGAAGAAGTTTCAATTTTACTAGCCTGTTGCGTTCGCAATGACTCCAGTTCTCTCTCCAGGCGAGTACGCAGACGTCGTTCCAGCTGCTCACGTTTCTCACATGCGACCTGGAGTTGGGCTAGTGCCTGCTGCAACCGTTCCACCCGTTCCACGTATTTCTGCTTTTTACTCAGCTACAGCACACAGACAGATAAAAAGAGATTTACTTGACAAGACTGACATTGTTTAGTGGATGTTTTATATTAAGGTCACTCCTTAATCCATATCATCATAATTTAATAATAACTGTTTTTCAAATAATACATTTTTGTCAGTCCAAGGCCAGGATGTCTTATTATTTGTATAGCACTTTTTAAAAGACACAAAAATAAGATGCAGGATTTGTGCCGTGAATAGTGTCACAAGTCAGTCAAAGTGGACTGAGGATTGGTGTCTTCTGAGTTAATATTTTTCCTATTCATTCTTAATTACACCCCACCAAACCCATGACATGTCTATTAAAACTGACCGGGCTCATGGGAAACAAGCAAACTGCTGCTTCCTTCTAAAAACTTTAACAACTAGTGTTACTGTTGGACACAAAAAAAAAGTCAAGTCAAGTTACAGCTGTTGTTCCCGAGTCCAGTCAAGTTACATCTGCGTTTCCTGAGCCAAATCAAAATACAGCTGCGGTTCCTGAGTCAAGTCAAGTCACAGCTGCCGTTCTTGAGCCAAGTCAAGTCACAGCTGTCGTTCTTGAGCCAAGTCAAGTCACAGCTGGTCTTCACGAGCCAAGTCAAGTCTCAGCTGGCTTCTACAGGCCAAGTCAAGTCACTGCTGATCTCCATGAGCCAGGTCAAGTCGCTGCTGATCTTCACGAGTTAAGTCAAGTCACTACTGATCTCCATGAGCCAAGTCAAGTCACTGCTGATCTCCATGAGCAAAGTCAAGTCACAGCAGCTCTTTATGAGCCAAACATGTTCCGGCCATGTTTAGACTCTCTGCTTCCCCTGTCACGGCCACAAAGGCCTGCCAATGAACTCTCTGCCTGTCCTGTCACGGACACGAAGGCCACCAACGAACTCTCTGCCTCTTTCCTTGTTACTCTATCTGCCTCTTCTGTCCCTGTTCTCCCCAGGTCCCAGTCCATGACGCGGGTGCCGGAGGGCTCCTGCGCCTCCTGCTCCGCCCTGGTGGGCATCTGCTCCTCAGTCCCTAGGTCCTCCACATGGACCTGGCCCTCCAACCCAGATTGTTTTGTTTTATTTTCATAGTGTGGATTACTTTAAAATATTCTCTAAAACAGAAATGAGTACACTGGTCATCTTATTAAAGTTATTCAGTCAAGAGCAGTGTGTGATTTTTCCTTTTTTTTTTTTTTTTTTTTTTGTATGATTAATATTAATAGCATAGAAAGCAGCAGGTATATTAGGTAGTCACTTTAAGACAATGCACTGATCTAACATACCAAAACACATAGAAATGTCCTATTCACACACAGCATCTTACAAGAGCAGCTTGAACACTGTCTATATCAGGGGTCACCAAACTTGTTCCTGGAAGGCCGGTGTCCTGCAGAGTTTACCTCTAACTTTCCTCAACACACCTGCCTGGAAGTTTCAAGTATACTTAGTAAGACCTTGATTAGCTGGTTCAGGTGTGTTTGATTAGGGTTGAAACTAAACTCTGCAGGGACACCGGGACACCGTACAATGGAAGTGAAGCCCATATTCTTTTCATTTAAGTCGTGATGTGTATTGGACTGTTTTCAGATCCAAGAATACTACATCAACAAGATATATATAGATATATATATATTACTGTTCAATCATTCTATATATATATATATATATATATATATATATATATATATATATATATATATATAGAATATATATATATATCTTGTTGATGTAGTATTCTATATATATCTAACACCATTGCTGAGCATTTTGTCCTTAAATCTGGAGTGTACCAAAGAGTCTTACCAAACAGTCTTGGCAAAGACAGTCTCAAAAAAGTGGTGTGAAACTGCCCATTTCCTGCCGTCACAAACATATTACCAATCCCGTAAACTTGCAGGGTGGGGCTTTTCATATTATTATCTTCACTGGTCGTAGATCTGTATTTACAACAACTGTTAATTTCATCAGTGCAGTGGACCATGAGAGGTGTCTACGTTAGACAAAATCCTTTCACTGCTCAAAATGCCAGAGCTTTGCTCAGTGCTGAGTTATGCAAGAATTCATTTTCATGAGAAAAAAAAAAATGTCATTTTGATTATCAAAGATGAGTTCTAAGGGGTAAAATTAGTGACCGCAAAGGGTTAAAGTCACACAGCTCATATCTTCATAAGTTACTGAAAAACACATATTTGCTAGATATGCATATATGTAGTATTGAGTGACTTTCTCACATTGCGTGTGACAGACAACTAATTGTCCAATACAGTTCTGTTTAAGCAGCATTTTCTTATCATTTTGATCACAACACTGTTATCGGTAGTATAATTTCATTCAGTTTGTAAAAAGCATAAGAGTGGTGAAAGCAATGCTTAAGTTTATATTTACACAAAACAGCTAAAAAAAATCCATTAGGGTAATCCTACAGACTTACCTCCTCCTCTAGTTTGAGGACTTTACTCTGAGCATTATTTAAAGCCTGCTCTAAGATCTCAATGTGTCGCTGCTGATCCTCGTTGGCTGATCGGAGATTGGCTGCCTCTATCTCTAATTTTTCCAAATCTTTCAGGCTTTCTCTTCCTGATGGAGAAAAAAAAAGGAATTTGATTTGCTGCAGATGTCCGCACTTCCAGGCGCATGCACTACATAGTTAAACATCAACTCTAAATCAAACCCATAGACAGATAATATTTATTGCAAGCATTGTGATCCCACTAAACTTGGAATGGAAGTGCATTGTCTGTTTGATTACGTCATTAACTGATTTTTATCATAGATCTCTGCCATATGTACATCAACTTGACAAAGTCACCACTAGTAAGCTACTACTTAATATATTGTAGAAACCTTTTTTTTCTGTTAAAGAAAAAAAAAATCTGTAAAGCTGTTTTCCAACGATTGTATCATGAAAAGCACTATACAAACAAACTTGAATTGAATTGTTTGGTTATGTCAACTTTATATTCTGTATTCATCTAGCTTTGTGTAACAGGCCACAGTTGCAGAGAGAGAGAGAGAGAGAGAGATTTGATTGCAAGAGGGGAGGAGGTACAGGACATTAAGGAAGGGAAGCAGGAAATGATTTGGGTCGAGCTGCTAGATACATTTTTCTAACAGCAAACAGACTTAGCAAACAGTGTATCAAGCATATTTGCAATGTTGGGGGTAACACATTACAAGTAACTTGAGTTACGTAATCAGATTATTTTTTTCAAGTAACTAGTAAAGTAATATTACTTTTTCATTAACAAGAAAATATCTGAGTTACTTTTTCCAAAAAGTAACACCAGTTACTTTATGTTTCCTTTACATATTTAAAAACATTTTATTAACCAATGTCTTTGCTGCTGACCTTTGTTAATCCAATTCAACTATACTAATAAGCAAAACTTATTTTAGACATTTGTGCTTATTTTTTCTCATTGCTGAATAGTGTTGAATTTCCTTCTCCTACAGTTCTACTGTACAGACGTGAATTTACTTTTCTTTCAGCTTGAGGCTCATTTAGCTTGAGGCTTATATCACTTTCTGGTGTGAAAGGGATTTTACATTTGCTAAAAATCTAACCTTTTATATTAAAAACAAACAAGCAAGCCCTGCCCAAATTTAAAAAAGTAACACAAAAGTAACGCAAAAGTAATCTAACACATTACTGTCCATAAAAAGTAACTAAGTAACGTAATTAGTTTTTTTTACTTTTTAGGGAGTAATGCAATATTGTAATGTATTACTTTTAAAAGTAACTTTCCCCAATACTGCATATTTGTGTGGTGATGTGCAATAAGAAGTAAAATCTCACTCTGTGAAAGATACAAGTGTCCGTCATCCTGTCCCTTCAGCTCCTGACTCGCTAGCTGTTGATTGGCAGTTTCCAAACGGTCTGAAAAACACATGAAAGAAAAAAACAAAGATCTGCCACAGGACCCAACAACAGCTAAAATAAACTAAATCAACAAAAAAAAAAAAAAAAAAAAAAAAAAAAAAAAAAAACACCATATAAATAAATAAAATAAAAAAAAACTACCAACTCAAAAAGTTCAGCAATGAAATATGATCCATTTTGAATAAAATGCAGGTTCTAATCAAAGCATGCCATTATAAACAATCTCACCTCTCAAGTCTCTGTTAAAATCATGAAGACGCCTGATCTCTGCCTCTAGTTTATTCCTCATGGTTTTTTCCAGGGCATCCCGTTTGGATGAGCTCTTTACTAAACTCTCATGTGCCTCTGACAGGCGCAAAGTCTCCGCCTCCAACTGGAAATACAGCATAAACTCGAATTAATGCTGCATCATAGTATAAGCATACCAATGTCCTCCTGTCAGTATGCTGTATTACAGTAATACTGGGCAGTATCCTAACAATATTTTCAATATTACTTTGCACAATTCCATATTTGTATTATAAGAGCACTTCAGAGTAAATAGCCTTTAATAATGAGAAGTTTAAAATTTTCAGATCCCCAAATTCTGTTTCTGCATTGCTTCTAATATTAAAAGATATACAGACAGGTGGACAGAGAAACAGATAAGTACCCGCTGTAGTTTCCTGGCCTTCTCATTTTGCTTGTGAAGTTCTTGTCTAAGGCTTTGGTTCTCTTCTTTTAGGATCTCCAGCATCTGCTTGGCATGTTTTACCACGGCAAATGTTTCCCCTGGGAAAGGCTGCCCAAAAGGGGCCACACAAGAAAACAGCCCCTGGGTCACAGATCCAGTCTGAGCTGGAGGAAATGCCAGGGACTGAGATAGGGATATAGCCTGATACTGTTGCTGAGAAGCCTGTGAGGGCAGGATACAAGTCTCAGAAGTCATGGGACTGGTCTGTGTTTGGTGCTGTGATGTAGACAAAGGACACTGTCTAAAATACAGAAAGACAGTGAGTAAAATGTGAGAAAGAGAATGTGTTAACACCTGTTCTTTAATGCTTACAGGTGATGTGTGTACATTTTTTCAAACTTAAAACAGTTTATCATACACTGTACAATAGACAGTAGTTTATTTAATGCAGAGACAACTATAAACAAGTCACTGGTGTTGCCTTACATTATAAACACTGGGCAACCTTAAAAACATTGTTAGTTTTAATGGTCCATGTTTGATTCAGCCAATGAGATGTAATAATCCTGTACCCATAATAAGCTGTTCAAGGGAATTTGGAAACCATTATTTTTGCAGTTCTAATCGGTACTGCTGGTGGTGCAGAAATGACACAATTCACCTTTAAGTGTCTGTTACCGTTACCTTGCTATATTTCTAAGTGGCACTGTCTCCAACATGGCTGCTGTCAAGGTATCACTGCTGAAGTGGCCATGTTCCAGAGAGTCTGAGTTGGGGTGTAATGTGGGCGAAAGCATAGTCTGTACCTTGAACTTAAAGGGATATTCTGGGGGAGGACCTCTTTGATCCAAAGTCCACTGTGGAGATTTTAAGGGTGGTGGTGGAACTTGTAGGGTACTCATTGAGGTCTTATTAGTTAGTGAGAGAGAATCAGCTGTATTATCAGTCCCACAAGCAGCAGTGTCTCCTGTGCAAGGTGAATTGGATGATCCTACACTTTGCTTAGCTCCACTACATTCTAGACTGAGTTGCATGATCTTTTCACTTAGAGAGCGAACATGACCCTGTTTCAACTCTGCCAGACCTTCATCACAAAGAAACGTACCACCAGTGCCCTCTTGCTGGATCCATGATTGACCCTCCAAAAGGGCCTTCATGGGAACCGCTGAGAGAGAGGTGTAAGAAGACGAAAGTGAAGGAGGGGAGGACAGTGAGTGTGTGTTAGAAAGTGATGGCAGACAGAAATGTGAGCTTGCAGGATTGTCAGACATTGTTGACAATTGTTGCATTTGCTGAACCGGGTTGTGTTGCTGCTGACTTTGGTGGACAATGATTTTATGGCCCTCTTTGTGAAAGTCCTGGTCCTGATTTTGTTGAAAATTGTTTGAAAGCTCATCTGGATTTTGAAGACTCTGGTGGCTGTGGCCAAGGATTTGGGACTGAAGGTCTGTTGGACTTTGCTGCCCTCTGTAAAGCTGAGACTGGATTTTAGCCTCCTCGTACGATGGAAGCTCTAGGGTGTCAAACCCAGGTAACGTCTGCGCAGTTTGGACTGCTCTACCTGCACATTGGCTCACACTACCAGTTTTTTCCATGGAGCTGCTGTCCACTTGATGCTCCTGACCTTGAGGTTCCTGTCGAGACTGAGACTGCAGGGGCATAAGCTGATATGAATGGGCTGCTTGACCCTCCTTTTGAAGGAGTAGGTTTTCTGTAGATGTGGGGGTGCTTGGCATCTGAGAACTGTCGTTTTCTACCCCTCCTCTGACTCCACTTGCTCCGTATCTAAGATGTTCTTGCATAAGCCTATGAAGCACGGTTCCAGATGCACTCTCCTCAGAACCATGCATGTCTGCTGCTGCACGGGTAGGCAATAGGTATCACAGATATTTTCAGATGGATTGGATGATGTTATCTGCGAAAGGAAAATTATTAAATTATTATTCCAATACTGCTACAAAAACATCAGAAGAAACTTATCAAGATTTTCTTCTCACTTAAGAAAATATATTTAAAAGAAAATGAATCTGCTTATGGACAGGGACATGACTAGACCCTGGCAACTGGCCTATAGTCCTGCATGGTTTTTTCAACATTTTCAAACAATTTTTTTTATTTCAAACACCAGTGTGCATTGTGCAGCGCACCCTGCTTCATGGGGAGCATTTTAGTATGCATCAGTTTATTATACAGACTGGCAGATTCTAAAAAAAGATGGTTCTTTGAAGGTTTTTTACAAATAGTAACAGTTCTATTTAGAACTATTTCATGCTGAAGAACCCCTTTGTGCTGAAATGTTTCTTTCTGTTAGTGTTTAGAGTTTATTCCTGCCTTTTTGTTTTTCAAATCTACAACTGTCAAAGCCACCTCATTACTGATTTTTTAGAGCTCAACCATCCAACTAAGACTGTCAGCACACACTCAACGGGTAAATGATGTAATTCTCAAAATGTCCATAGATGTCCATAGATTTTAACTTTTGAACTGTAAGAAGCTGCAACACAAAATATATACATAATGTCGGACATGAAGATCACAGGGGATTTTGAAGATATTTCACTGATATTTCTTCATTGTATATATTTTTGTGTTTCTGTTTATTTCTTTATGTATTTATTCATGTTCAGTGTCAGTTATTATGTTTCATGTATTCAGCATTGTGCTACAATAAAATGCCATGTCAATAAAAAACAGAAGTACCTAATTAACACAGCTTGCCATTTTTTATGCAAAATCTACAAGATATTATAAGAGGCTACAAAATATTATAAGACAAGGCACACAGAGGGGTAAAACAATATTAATAAACAAATACAACTAAAAATAATAATGAAAATAAATGTTATGCATGTTAGAGCTTTAATTTAAAATTGACTTTTAAATTACATTCTCACATTGTGAATGTGGAGTGTGAAGTGGAGGTGACAGCACAGGTGTTGTTGACTTACCAACTAAGCTGGATAAAATTACAATGAAATGTAGTGTCTTTATTAGCAAATTTTAATAAAACAGCATTAATTCTTAAAACTGTAAAACTGAAAACATTTGTTTATTTATTATATTATTATATTGTTATTTGTTTTTACGTATTATTATTATTATTATTATTATTATTATTATTAATGAATCGTGACGTCATGACTCATCTTGGCTGCCCTCAAAGTGAGTACATTAGCAGCAAATTTTCATTTTTGACTAAACTATTCCTTTAAGCATTTAAAGCAGCAGACGACCTCCATCGCGCTTATAATAAACAGAATGTAATGTGTGCTGTATATCGCTTTAAATCTTTAGTTTTTTTTTTTTGTTGTTTTTTTTTTTAAACTGTTTAAAAGGTTTTGTCAGGTAACCTAAAATGTGCATCATTTAATAACATCTAAATTAACCGGTATTATTATAATATTAACATTATTAACTTTTTTATTGTAATATTTAATTTAACTAAGTGAACTTTACATTCGCTTAGATCAACAAAACAATATTCAGAACAGAAATACCTGGCATCTGCACATTTTTTTCATAATATCTAAATAAAGCAAAGCGATTATATGAATAATGAACAACAATATAACACAAGCGAACTGACTGGAGGAGTTAACAGGGAAACGTACCCGAGAAACCAAAAATAGAACCACCAGATGAACTTCAGCATTACGTAGCCAGCTATTAAAACCCCCCATCGCAGACAGGAAGCATGAAACATTACAAAACATTTAGAAGCATATGTATTCACTTAACAAATAGACTATAGTTTATGCAGCCATAAAACGTTTTAAACGGGTATATTTTACTAAGTAATCCATTGCATCTGAAAATAAACTTTTTCAGTAAGGTTTATTAGTAAAGAAACCCTACTTGGCACATGCAGATTTCTAAACTCCAGATGAGAGCTGGTAAATATGAGTCACGCATCACGTTACATTGATCACATCATCCGCTACATTTGAATCCACTGAGGAAACTTTGAAAAACACGACAGAGAAGTTAGCAAAATATTGTGTCATATTTACCCAGCGAGATCCTGACACGGATTACTCAATCTGTCAAAGAGTAGAGTTTTTGTAAGTGAATTTCCCGGGACTCTCTTTAGCTGATTGGAACTCTGCCGCTTAACACATTTGACTGACTCGCAACAATCATGTCCATTCACTGTGGTATGGCAGGAATGTGTGTGCCCGGACCGCTAGGCAACATGCGCTCCTGGGTCCTAGCACCAGTTTAGGCTTTGGGGATACGCGCGTGGACATGAATATTTTTGCTTGACCCTCCAATTAGTGTATGGAAGCCCGCCTCAGGGAAAGAATAAATAAATAAATAAATAAATAAATGAATAAATGAATGAATGAATGAATGAATGAATGAATGAATGCAATGTCAAGTTACAGCAAAATAAGAAAATAAAAAGATTACACTTTTTGTCATGCTTCTGAAATTAGATACAAGACAAAATAGATTCAGTGAGGTCCCACAGATGCAATCCCAAGATGCATTTCTATAGAGAGAGAGAGAGAGAGAGAGTGAGAAAGTGAATTACAGAAGAGAAAGAAAACTGTCACATATATATGAAAACATACACACACACACACATACATATATATATATATATATATATATATATATATATATATATATATATATATATATATATATATATATATATATATACATATATATTGTTGCCAGACGTACGATAATTATCATTTTTGTACAGTAATTTAGACCTCTGTATGTGTACGATCACTAATGAAAAAAAATCTAATAATGTAAGAATTTCAGAATTTTGTGAAACTTCAAATGGTGGTCTTTGCAATCACAGGGCTTCTATACAAACTCATCTAGCTGTGGTTCCTATACATCTACCATGCCCTGCTTTTAATCCAACAAGCATTATGTTGCTGTCCGTGACGGCATCAAATCTGTACCACAAAAGGACCCCCTCAACATCTGGCAACACGCAGGATTCCGATGACAGCGACTCAGATGTGGAGTTTGGACCGTCTACATAAATGGCTGTATTCAGTACAATGTACAATAATTTTCTTCCAAATACGATAATTTTGAGCTTCTGGTACGATACTTGGACATTTCCAATTTGGCAACACTGGTGACAACATATTTCCTATTGCTATGCTGGATGCAGGACTGCCCTAGAGATTTCTGAGAGTGACAGTACCAGAGGTGAAGGTACATCTTTGAGGGTGTACTGCCTCAGATCAAAAGTGAAAAGTGATGTGCTCTGAAATTGTGCTCTGTATTTAACCCATCCAAGTGCACTCACATAGTAGTGAACACAAACCCAAAGCAGTGGGCAGCCATTTTTGCTGGGAGCAATTGGGGGTTCAAGGCTTGCAACACATATAACACAGACGAGACCCAACAACAATAAACAGAAAGAGAGCAACTTATGCTACGTTCCATACAACTTCATATTTTTCCCACCTCCTACTTGAAAATAATGACTAGAATGACACTTGAAGTCGGACATCCGACCTGTGAACTCAGGGCAGATCGATCAACTGATTGACGTCACTGCTTCCAATGAGCATAGTGTAGAGCTCCCTTGTGTCTACACATCAAGTTTATAAAATGATAACTTAATTTTTGCTTTTTGTCATCTGCTTTCAAAACAAATGGCAGCATTTTATGTTTTTTTTTGTTTGTTTGTTTGTTTTTTTCCATTTTTGGCATAATTGACACAAAAACACAAAATATGTCATGGCAAACTAGACTAATTAATGACACACATCTGAAAAGAGTGACACAATTAACACAATGAAGGGGAACAGTGCAAGAGGAAAACAAAGTCCAAACTAAATGACATGTGACAGATTGCCCCCTCCCAGAAGGCTTGACCTTGCTATTAATCTACAACAATAAATCTGTTTCACTATAAATACTTTTTAGCTACAGTAAATGAAGTCTTTGGGAAAACATTTATTATACATCTGAAATAGATGGAGTCACCACATAACTAATGTCTGTAATGTTAAAAAATATACAGTAGTCAAAGGGATTTCAAATCAATGGACTTATTAAATACAAAATAGAAAACACTTCAGGTTAATGATCCTAATTCAACACTCTGAAAGGGACTACGAATTATCTATATAAATATAAAAATAATACAAATTTACATAAAAATTAAAAATACCAAATTATTACTTGACCTCTGCTGAAAATATGTTTTGGTGTGCTAAAGTATTCATTGGCACGGCTCACTATTCCCCCGTGGTCTCTCAACTAGTTAGCAGACTTTGGTAGCGCTTCTTTCGCTCACTCGCTCTGTCTCTTGAATTCCTCAACCACACCTTTATCTCACTCTCAACTTCAGGATTTGGCTGAAAGGAGCATTTTAAATCAGCCTCTGAAAAGCAAATATGCCTATATCAGGGATCCTCAAATCTTGCTTGTGAGATCCACTTTCCTGCAGAGTTTAGCTCCAACTTTGATTAAACTTACCCACCTGTGATTTTCTAATGCTCCTGAAGACATTGATTAGCATGCTCAGGTGTGTTTGATTAGGGTTAGAGCTAAACTCTGTAGAAAAGTGGATCTCATGAGCCAGATTTGAGGATTCCTGGCCTATATGAAACAACAGATTCTTAAAAGGTCTCTTTTGGTTTAAGCTATTCCAATTTAACTGAGTGGCTAAAGAATGGCCAGTCAGTGTTGTTAGTATTCTCCTAGGTGCATTACAGGGCTGCCCACACAAAATCTGCATGGGGCCCAAAGGTACAGAAGTTGTTCTGGGCCCAAATGGGCTAGCCAACACTGGGCCATCTTGGGACTGATGTGGTCAGTCCGATAGTGTGGGCTGCTCACAGAGAGCCCGTGGTTAGCCCAAAGCTGTGGGCCCCACCTGGGCAAGCCCGCACTGGGCCTGTTTAGGTTTGGTGTGGGCTGACCCCAGTCCACTCTGTCCACAAAAAGCTAGCATGGGCCCCGCAGGGACATGTTTGCAGGGAAAGGGCAGGTAGCCAGCAGAAGAAACTGGTGGAGGTACTGGAGGAGGACAAACTCCCGGGAGGAGCGACATCGAAGATCCAAAGAGCCACAACAGAGCCGTCACAGTGATCGCCCGAGATGTAGATGGGGATCGAGAGGCCAGAGGGAAAGCTGAAGCGACTGAGGAAGAAGGCAGAGCCTGAGGGAGGGCAGAGCAGGCCGTAGCCAAAAGGAGTGGAGGGCTGGAGAGCAGCAGACGGCCCGCAAGTCCGCAGCGTAGGCATGGCAAAGTCCGACCCAGGTGTGGCTGTCTGACCGAGGGCTGTCTGGCGAGACTGAATGGCCGATGGTCGGCTCTGGAATCAAGGGTAGGAGGAGTGCAGATGCAGGAGTCATGATGGCATGACATAAAAGGACTGATAGGAGAACAGGGATGGCTGAGGTCTGAAGAAATAACAAAATCCAATCAAAAACAAAAAGTCTCTTAAAGCAGCTTGGAGAGGAGGTGGGAGAGGAAGGCTGGGTGGGACCACTGAATCAGATTTAGGTAGGCTTAGAGCAGTGATTCCCAACCACGTTCCTGGAGGCCCCACAACACTGCACATTTTGCATCTCTTCTTTGTCTGACACACCCATTTCAGGTCTTGGGGTCTCTACTAATGAGCTGATGATCTGAATCAGGTGTGTTTGATTAGGTTCTGTGCAGCGGGGTGGTGACTGGCTGGGCACTGGGTATGGAGTGGGGCTGGTGACATCCTCAACTGTGAAGGCTGATCCACAGGAAACCATCACCTACTCCACATAGTCAGGAAAGCTCCCTCAAGGAGGTTCCCCAGACAACTGCACTCGAGTGGTGTTGTTAAGTCCCATGCGCGGAAACGTGCAGAGACAGTTGTCCGGGAAAGCAGTTTGGTGGGCAAGACAAAATTGCTTTCACTTTTGTAGGTAAGGTCTTCTGTCACATTTACTGAGTTGATAAATACATACAAACACAATGATAAAGATGAGCAGTCAGAGGGAAGGCTTGCCACAGACATAACATAGATGAAACCCAACAACAATGAACTGAAAGACATCAACTTAAATACACAACCAGACTAATTAATGACACACCTGAACAGAATGAGACAACACAATGAAGGGGAATGGTGCAAAAGGAAAACAAAGTCCAGACTGAATGACATGTGACAGAAGCTTTGTGTGTTTGTGTGTGTCTACATTGATTTCAATTAAGGAATTCTGTAGAATTATAAGTTAAAGGTAACTAATGACAAAAGGACAGTTTAATGGAAACTTAACTTTAACTTTACTCTGTCCATAGTGCAGTTGTCAATATCTCCCTTTACCGAAAAGAAGTATACTTTAAGTTTATTTTAGTAGGTATACTTAAGTAAAGTTGAAGTATATTTTTAAGTATACTTTATGTAGTAAATATACAGTTATCAGTGTACTAGTAGTACACTTGTACGTGTACTATTTTAATACTCCATGGAACTAAGTATACTTTTAAGTGTACTTTAAGTATATTAGTAGTAAACATTGACTACACAATTAGTTTAAGTCTGTTTTTAGTTTGTACTGAAACTACGCTAAAAGTGAACTAACAGGTAAACTGATAGTTTACTAATTAAATGCTTGCAACATTTTTAGGACACTTTGAAGTATAGTCTCAGTACACTACTGGTAATTTTTTTTTTCGCTTGTAAACAAAAACATTTTATTCTAGCTTCCTGCATTTTTTTTTATAAACACTTGAATGTGAAGAAATAAAGAAATAAACAAACAACATTTTGAACAAAATGCTGAAAAAAGAATGATAATCAAAACTTAGATGGAGTTGATCAACACCCCAAAGCTTGACAGTCATTATTATCTCTTTATAAGTCGACATTTTATTTCAATAACCTAACACAGATGCTGTTATATTTGACGTTGTTTTATGTCTGATGATCATGTTAGATTACACGTGGAAGCATCTGCTCTGCTTTCGGTTTCTTCTTCGCTTGTATTTTGAGAGGGGTATTACTGCAGCCTGGAGATCTCCAAATGGGGGTGGGAACTCCAAAACGGGGTGGGCGCTCCAAAATAGGGCGTGGCTTCCTCCCTTTGACAGACAGGCACATGACACGCATGCGCAACTTTCCCCCCCATTCCACTTAAACGCAAACTCTGCCCCGCAGGTGATTCTAAAGATTTTATTGGTTGTGTCAATCACAGTGTTGATTTCCTACACTATGCGACACAATGCTAACCCCTAAACCTACCCCACACCTTACCCTAACCTTAACCAGTGAAACTGACTGCACAGCGGGATTGGCGCTGAATAGCGTGGCAGATAAACAGTTAATAAGTGTAACGGATGGGGTCAGGACAACGGAGTTGGGGATCCAAACGCAAGGCTTTATTTTCAGACGTAGTCAAGACAGGCAGGGTCGAACACCAGCAAACAGTATCATCAAAGAATAATCCAAAAGCGTAGTCCGAAAAACAAGCAAGGGTCAGGGCAGGCAGCGAATGATCATAAAACTAGGAAACAATCAGGGTCAAAAACACAGGGGAACTAGGAAACTAGGAAACTAGGAAACACGGAAAGATAAACACTGGTACTAGGAAATGGCGATACAATAATCAGCAAACTTGAACACTGAACAAACAGCTTATATAGAAGACCAGGAGAACACATGACAAAACCAACCAATGAGAACAAGACACATATCAACAAGGAACCAATCAGGACATGACACACAGACAAAGGTGGCACATGACATGATCACATGAGGTGCAAGGGACACATGGGAAATGGAGTCTAAGAAACAAAGGCAAGAGTCCGGGGAGGAGTGCCCTCCAGTGGCGATCACAGGCACTCCAGCTGGCAATCGTGACATAGCCCCCCCCTTAAGGAGCGGCTTCCAGACGCTCCTAAAAAAGAACAGACAAGAGTCCATCAGGGAGGCGGAGTGGAGGCAGAATGGGGGGAGGGATGGAGGGCCAGGTCCATGTGGAAGTGTGAGACCTGGGGACTGAGGCAGGACCGGCAAAGCAGGGAGCCAGGGCAGAGCAGGGAGCCAGGGTGGTGCTGGCAGGACAGGAGGAGCCGAGGGCCACCAGGGCGAAGCAGACGGAGAATGAGCCCACCAGGGCGGAGCAGATGGAACAGGAGCCCACCAGGGTGGAGCAGGAGGCACAGAAGCCCTCCAGGGCGGAACAGGAGGCGCAGGGGTCCACCAGGGCTGAGCAGGAGGCGCAGGGGCCCTCCAGGGAGGAGCGGGCGGAGCTGGAGCCCACCAGGGCAGAGCAGGCGAAGCAGGAGCCCACCAGGGCGGTGCAGACGAAGCAGGAGCCCACCAGGGTGGCGCAGACGAAGCAGGAGCCCACCAAGGCAGAGCAGACGGAGCAGGAGCCCACCAAGGCAGAGCAGACAGAGCAGGAGCCCACCAGAGAAGAGTCGACAGAGCAGGCAAGTCTGAAACACAGGACACCGGTAGAGACAATATCGGACGTTCTGGGAACACATTAATAGGTTCCTTAGCTGTGACTGGGCAGGCGGAGGGTTCACACGCGGCCTCCATGGCTGTAACAGGACTAGTAGAGAGTTCATTGACGGCCTCCATAGCCGAGACAGGACGGACAGGGATTTCAGGAACGGCCTCCATAGCCGTGACAGGGCGGACAGGGATTTCAGGAACGGCCTCCATAGCCATGACAGGGCGGACAGGGATTTCAGGAACGGCCTCCATAGCCGTGACAGGGCGGACAGGGATTTCAGGAACGGCCTCCATAGCCGTGACGGGACAGGTAGAGAATTCATGGGCTGGGAATGTGTCACAGGGCGCTACCACCGTGCAAGGAGCAGATGCAGCCGTCCCCATTTCATGAGGTTCTGCGGCCTCAGCCGCCGCCTCTGGGAAAACTGCGACGACCCCTGTAGCCATGGAGGAAGCCGCAGTAGACAAGGCTGCCTCCAGAGGTTCTGCAGCGTGAGCCACCACCTCTGGAGACTCGGTGGTGGTGTACGCGGCCCAGACACACAGGAGAGCAACTCCCAGGATGGGAAGTGTCGTGGACAGGGGAGTCAGTTCGTGGGTAGGAAGCGTGAGGTGAGTTGGCTTGGGGATGTCCGCAGAACGTACGGATGACAGCGGTGGATCCTCCAAGCTAGATGCCAGACTAGGATGGCGAACGACTGATCTTAAATCAGGTTGGGCGGCTGAGACGTGACTTGGCTCTGGATGCTCGGGCGAGACGTGACTTGGCTCTGGACGCTCGGGCGAGACGTGACTTGGCTCTGGACGCTCGGGCGAGACGTTGTTTGACCTTGAAGGAACGACTGTGACTTGACTTGGCTTTACTGGAACAACTGTGGTTTGACTTGGCTTGGAAGGAACAGCTGTGACTTGACCTGGACTTGAAGGAACAGCTATGACTCGACTTGACCTTGCCGGAGCAGCTGCGATTTGACTTGACCTTGCTGGGACAACTGCAACTTGGCTTGACTTTGTTGGAGCAGCTGCGGCTTGACTTGACTTTGCTGGAGCAGCTGCGACTTGACTTGACTTTGCTGGAGCAGCTGCGGCTTGACGTGATTCAGGAGGTGCTGTAGTGTCTTGACTTGACTTAGGATGTAAAACTGTGTCTTGGCTTGAAACAGGATGTGAAGCTGTATCTTGGCTTGACTCAGGAACCGCATCTGGAAGGGTGGCCATGATGGGTGCAGACTCAGGAGCAGAAGTCATGACGTGAACAGGCTGTGGCTCGGCTGACGTTACGTGAACAGGCTGTGGCTTGACTGAGATGGCCTGAGCAGGCTGTGGCTTGGCTGACGTAGCATGAGCGGGCATTGGCCCGGCTGACGTGACGTTAGCGGGAGCTGGCCTGGCAGACGTGGCGTTAGCGGGCGCAGGCTTGGCAGACGTTGCGTTAGTGGGCGCAGGCTTGGCAGGCACTGGCGTGGTGGCCATCTTGGCGACAGGCTCTGGAGTGGCGGCCATCTTGTGCAGTGGCTCTGGACGGTCAGACGAGACATGACTTGACTCGGGAACAACAGCAGTAACTTGACTTGGCCCATGAAGAACAGCTGTGACTACACTTGGCTCAGGAATGACAGCTTTGACTTGACTTGACCCTGGAACAACAGCTGTATCTTGACTTGACTTGGAAGAGACAGCTGTAGTTTTGCTTGGCACTGGAGAGACAGTTGTGACTTTACTTGACTCAGGAGATACAGCCGTGACTTGACTTAACACAGGAACAACAGCCGTAACTTGACTTGACACAGGAACAACAGCCGTATCTTGACTTGACACAGGAACAACAGCTGTAACTTGACTTGACTCAGGGATGGCAGCAGTGATATGATGGAGTGTTGTTGTAGCCGCCATTTTGTGATCGGGCTCAGGGTTGGCAGCCATCTTGTGAATTATCTCAGGGTTGACTGCCATCTTGTGAGGTGGTTGTGTGTTGGCGACCATAATCACTGGACATGAAGGTGGCCATGATGGATCAAGCTTCGCTGCCGCCGGAGCTTGACGATGTTGCCCCCCCCAAAAAAAATTATTTGGGGTTTCAAAGTTATCAGCTTCACCCACAGTGAAGGGAGAGCCACATAACCAAGGAGTGTAATCCATGATATCCCTCAGACTACCAATAAATTCCCCTCTGGGTAATTGTGATTTTGTGGGTTCATTAAGTCCAAAACGAAACAAGTCCTTAAACAATACTTCATCATACAGTGGTACTTCATATGACAACTCACAAAACTGGTGAACATATTCCTCAATGGATAGGTATCCTTGTCGTAGATGAAGTAGCTGGTCGACTGGGTCCATGGTTGAGCTGGTTGTTGAATAAAGCCGCTGGATCCGGGTATGGCTGATTATTCTGTAACGGATGGGGTCAGGACAACGGAGTTGGGGATCCAAACGCAAGGCTTTATTTTCAGACGTAGTCAAGACAGGCAGGGTCGAACACCAGCAAACAGTATCATCAAAGAATAATCCAAAAGCGTAGTCCGAAAAACAAGCAAGGGTCAGGGCAGGCAGCGAATGATCATAAAACTAGGAAACAATCAGGGTCAAAAACACAGGGGAACTAGGAAACTAGGAAACTAGGAAACACGGAAAGATAAACACTGGTACTAGGAAATGGCGACACAATAATCAGCAAACTTGAACACTGAACAAACAGCTTATATAGAAGACCAGGAGAACACATGACAAAACCAACCAATGAGAACAAGACACATATCAACAAGGAACCAATCAGGACATGACACACAGACAAAGGTGGCACATGACATGATCACATGAGGTGCAAGGGACACATGGGAAATGGAGTCTAAGAAACAAAGGCAAGAGTCCGGGGAGGAGTGCCCTCCAGTGGCGATCACAGGCACTCCAGCTGGCAATCGTGACAATAAGAGTATGCGTTATGAGATCGTCGGGCCGTTCTGTAACTCCCCAACCGGACCTCACCGGAAAATCTGACCTTTTTAGCTACATCCAGCATCACTACCCACTCCTACCCTGCGAATTCCAAGCCCCCGGATGCCCCCGTTGCTTAAAACAAAGCGATAGAGTAAAGCTTTTCTCCTGCGCTTCACTGGGACAGCTCGCGTGAGAGCTCGTGGGTGATTCCCGGTCATATCATTAACCACTGGCCACGAGTTTTGGGGCTTTGCTCTCACTGAGCATATTTATTTATATAGCATAGTTTATTATATTTCAGATCAACTACAAACAATGTTTAATTTATAAAGTTTAGTTTTGAAATGTAAGTTAATAACAATAGGCTGAAGCTAGAGCCAATGGGGAAAGTTGTTGCGCGACGAGACCCCGCCCCATTTTGGAGGTTTTGCCCACTTTTGGAGTTCCCGCCCCATTTTGGAGATCTCCGGTCTGCAGTTTTATGTACTTGGGTATTTTGGAAATTCTGTACAGAGATGTGTAATAGCACCCCCTACCATATAACAATGAAAAATGGATCCTCTGAGCCCAAGTATGGCTCAAATATATTTAGACGTTTTATAAGTCAAGTAATAAATAAATGTCATTTTAAGTATATTTCTGAGAAGCACATAAAGCAAATTTCTGAGCAGTACATAAAATGTAGACAAAGTATACTTTCCTATTTTTTTGTTTAAAATAAGTATACTAATAGCACACTTGAAGAAACTTGTTTTTTCATAAGGGTCATACAACAGCATGTTATACAGCTGACATAGAGACACAGCTGGCAGCCGTATTCATAAGTTTGAAATGTATTGTACTAGAAAAAAAACTTTTAAGGAGTTGAAGAAAATCATCCAAGGGGAATGAAATGTTTGATCAGGGCAACTGAGAAAACCCCTCAATTTACTGCCAAAAACTTGCAAGATTACCTGATGAAAGAAGGAATAACACATTTCAATGCAGAGTATAAGAAGAAGCATGGCCTTGATGTTGATGACATCTTGCCAAATGTCACTCTTGACCCAGAAGAACGTAGGGTGAATTAAATAGAAGGGTGGTGAATGTTAAAAAAAATAATAATAATAATAAAATAAATAAATAAATAAAAAATGGGTGGAAGTTGAAAAAAGCAGAAGTTGAAAACCATCAGTGATCTGGAACCATTTTCAAAAGAGGAATGGATCAAGATCTCAGTAGAGAAGTGATAGAAGCTTCTAAGCACTTACAGGCAGGGTTTATTGAAAGTTTAAAAAAAAAAAAAAAAACAGATTCTGACAAAATCTGACTTTTGGTGGTTGATTTTGCACATGAATGTTTGGAGCCAGTTAGATTTTTTTTTTTCTCAGTATCACTTAAACTAGGGGTGGGGAACGTTGATCCTCAAGGGCTGGTGTCCCTGCAGAGTTTAGCTCTAACCCTAATCAAACACACCTGAACAAGCTAATCAAGGTCTTCAGGATACAGGTTGGTATTTTTTTTTCAGGGTTGGAGCTAAACTATGCAGGCATTAACTATCTGCATTTCGTCCAGACCGATCCAGCGTTTTGGGAGCCTGAAATTGCTATTTTTTTAATCGGGTCCCAGAGTGGGTTTGTATACAGCACGCAAGGTTTATGTGCATGCTCCAAGTCTTTTGCGTTTTTAGTGTATCTCTGTGGCAGAATTACAGTGCTACATACTGGTCTGGCATTTATACTACATCTTTTTGAGTCAGTTTCAGTGGTTTTGTGTGTACGCAGATATTTCTTGAGACAACGCTGTGTTTATGTCATGAATCCTGTCCGGTCTGCCCGCCACCAGAGGTCGCCTGTGCATCCTACTGAAATTTCACATTACACAGACTGTTGCACCACACCCCGGACTACGTTCCCCATCGTCCATTGCACTGTTTACATGCACCCAATCAGACACTCTATATAAGCCTCGGACTTCCTCTTGCTATTCGCCGAGTATTGTACTGCATTTAGCACTCTTATTGTGTTAGCAACCGTACAGAGCCATTTCTAAGTTATCTAGTCGTTCGAGTCTTGTATCCACGCCTTGTCATCTCGTCTTGTCTGTTTTGCTGCCTGTCTTGGAACTCTTGCTTGTTTATCGGATTACCCTTTTGCCTAGCTCCCTGGATTATGTTTGCCATTGATTGACCCTTGCCTGTGTCACAGATTACTCGTGTTTTGTCCTTATATACCTGTTTGCCGTTGTTCAACCCTGCCTGCTGCCCCCTGTCTCATCTAAATAAAAGCTTTGCATATGGATCCGCCCGCTTCACGCATCTTTCACTCCGTTACAGTTTATGGGATTTTTTTTAGAACGAGGGAAAAAAAGATCAGATGGGGATTCTTGTGGACTGGCCCTCAAACAGTACATAAACAAGCGAAATTTGTATAACCATTAAAGATCAAATGGTTTTAGCAACTTGTTTCTTTTCTGAATTAATCAATGTTTTTTGAACTTAATTCAATTTGCTGATACAGTTCCACTCAACTGTCACTGAGTCTAAACATGGAAAAAATATTTCACCATACCATAGGTTAAGACTAGTTTGGACTACACGATTTTAAATGTCGGCAGATTGCTGCGCTGCTCAGACAACATGACTTGCTCTCCGTCTTGAAGTCGCTGTAGTGTTCACACTATGTTTCAATCAAAATGTGACTGTGAAATACACTATCCTTAACTAAGGATACCTAATATTAATGCTAGCAGGCCAACACACTTGGTAGTGGTGGCTTTCTGACTCAACAATTTCCTTTAATTCTCCTGCTGTGATCCTCGGAGAGTGTTTGGCCACTCAAACTATCCTCCTAGCCGTGCATTAGGACAATATAGACATGTGTCCTATTCCAGGAAGATTTGTAACATTTTCTGTTGATTGGAAATTCTTAATTATTGCCATGATGGTGGAAATGGGAAATTTAAATGCTTTAGCTCTTTTCTTACAGCCACTTTTTAATTTGTCTAATCAGAAATATATTCTTTGGTTTTACTTGTTATGATGGAAGATTAAGGAAATTTGGCTTTTGTGTTCCCTCATATTTATATTCCTGTGAAACATGAAGCTGTGGCTGAATAATTTAATGTTCGTAGCCACCTGGTGTGCTAAAAAATGCAAATATGAATGGGAATATACTTTAGAGATACTTTACTCATAAGAATTTCTAGGGGTACTAATAATTGTGACTACAGTGTATTAGAGAAAAATAATTATTTTCGAATGTGATTTTTACTTCAATCAAAGATTAGATTTTTTTTTTTTTTTTTTTTACATTTCTGAAAGAATGATCAAATGGATAAACAATACAGATTTATTTTCAAAGCCTTTGATCATATTTACAAAGGGTATGAATCATTTTGAGCACAACTGTAAGTAGATGGATATACAGACATTAATCAGAATAATGTTTTGAAAGTACCACAGAGACACAATTCACACTCTTCAGGATGTCCAACTATTAATAGTTTGTCATAGCCACACCTCTGATGTCGCTATACTGGCACACTAGTTCTTTCTCAAATGCTATATAACTGTATGTTATATACACAACTTGTATACAACTTTGTTTCCAGGCAAAATGATAATACAAACCTATGTGTACTGACTCTTGGGGTTGTATAAAGCCAGCCCATTAGATTACAGCTTACTGTGCTACTTATGTTTTTCTCTGCACATTAAACATGGATAGAAGAAAGCATTAGAAAGGATTATTCACTCGCAAATGAAAATTCTCTTTGCCAGCCTACAATATGATACAGGTTTGAACATTTGTATTCGCCGTTTTATCCCCTGTCAGGTACATACCATGTTATTTCATATTTAAAATTGCATGTGGTAAAGAAGTTTTAATACATACTTTGCTGCATATCTAGAGAGTCATGAACGCTTTGCTTAAGCCCTTGAGCAAAATCTTTAGGAATCCAGTTTTCTTCAGGATCTACACTCTGCTTTCTCTCAAACACACAAATGTAGACGACTACATATTTAACAGCAATCTCTATAAACAACTGCAGCATGAACCTAAATCAGCTTACAAAATTGATGATTCACCTTAAACAACTGGTGTATATTTGTATCAAGTACTTATGTAAAAAAACAAACAAACAAAAAACAATCACATTCAAACTCTTAAAAGTAATTATAGCCTTATAATTATAATTATAATCGCTGATTAACCTTGAATAAAAATCAGATAGTTCTGTAGAATTTTCGTAGCATCTTCTCATTGCTGAAATCACAGTTGACAAAGAGCTTATAAAGGCTCATTGTGAAAAGACCAATCAGGAAAAGTATTTCCAAAACATTAAATCTGCCATGGAATACTGTGAAGGTCATCATCAACAAGTGAATACATGTAACAACAACATTCTATATTTTTCATCTGTCTAGGCCAGGGATAGGCAACGTCAGTCCTGGAGTGTTGCTGTCCTGCAGAGTTTAGCTTCCACCCTATTCAAACACACCTGAACAAGCTAATCAGTGTTTTTAGGATTACTAAGGCTAGTAATTTTTTTTTTTTTTTTTCGCAGAACAGCGGCACTCCAGGACCGACATTACCTATCCCTGGTCTAGGCGACTGGGGAGGGTGGCTAGATGGAAGTCATTAATACAATGTCCGGTCATGACAGTACTGTCTGATATGTCCTTAACGCAGTCTGCTTGTATTTATGTTGTTATCTACATAGCACAGATGCTCTGTGGTATTAACTGCCAGTGAGCTTGCTGCTCAACATTTAAATACAGTGTTTGCTGTAGCTGTTGTAGTGCACTTTCAGGAAGCATCTGAAATCAACATCTAAGATACGTGAACATTTGCACATCTGGGCATCCCCATATTTAGCTGTTCACATTATTCCTATGTGTGCAGATATATGCATGTCATCCAATTCAGCTTGTTTTCTTTCACTTAGCAACACAAATATTTTGGCTTGAATTGTTTATTTCTTATGTCTTATGCTTTACTGGGGAGTAATTCATGTATGTTATATGTTCAGCAACATTAACATTGCCCTGTCTATTACCATGCCAATCTGTCAGAGAGTTGTCATGATAGAACCCAAAAAAACTAACAAACAAACAAAAATTAAGCCCATCTGAATTTAGCCAACACGATGGGGAGCCATAATTTTAAAAAGTACACTTGGACTGGACTGCTCATCACCCAACCACCCAACCATCATACCCATGGCGAAGGATCGGAATGCCAGCATGCTATAGGGCTATATATGAGGCAGTATTCAAGATAGAAGGGATCAATAATCATACCAAATACCAGACCGTTTTGGCACAAAACCTGAAGGCCTGTATTGCAAATCTCAAAATGAAAAGTAATTTATTCTTTCAGCATAATAACCTCCAAACTAAATCTCAGTCAACAAAGGAGTGGTGGAAGAAGAAGAAGAGGAAGATGGTGATGGTGGAGGTGCAACCAGGTTATTTGAACTATTTTTTTTTTCTTTTCTTTTTCCTTTTTTCCTTTAAAACTTTCTATTTGTATGCTATTTTCTATTGTTATTATATATTGTTTAATATTGTTAGTGTTTTAATATTGTATTCAAGTGAGAAAAGATCTAGCTTGATATATCTTGAATTCATGTTTTACATCTTAAACAGGGGTGTGTAGACCCACTTTTTTACCCACTGTATGTTACACAAAAATGTGCAATATATGTATAAGACAGTCCCAGTCCCTTTTGAGCATTCTGTTAACAGTAAGTAACATTGCAACTATATGTTAACTAACTCTCAATAGGGTATTAGTAGACTGTCTGCTAATAACACTTTATTGTGATAGTTGCCCAACAGGCATTCTACTGACTGTAAGTAACTTAGCAAATGCATGTCAACTTATTCTAACCCTAACCCTACTACTCTACTAACACTCTACTAACACTCTGATGAGAGTTTGCAAATATGTATGGACAACGTTACTGATAGTCAACAGAATGTGTTAAAGGGACCATCAAAATAAAATGAAACCCATAGTTGGTTTAAGGTGCCACACTTCTGTTTCACTGGGTGATGTCGGCTGTACCATATGTTTTATACTGTGTCGCTTTACTACTTACATTGTGTTTCATGGTTTTAGCATCAAAATTGCATTACAGTAGAATTTTACCTCCAGCCAGCTGCTCAGATTGGCCATCATATTGCAATTCTCTAGAAATTTTACATTTATATCAACAAATTAAAAAGGTTTATTCCTATTCTAGTGAGTGGATTGAGTTACTGATCTGCTTTAGGGTAGAGTGGGGGAAAACAACCCCCCCACAAAATGCCCCCCAGTCTTACAAAGCACTTTGCTTTATACATTTACAGCAAAATCAGACTACAGGCAGTTTTAGTTTAAAATGTAAAAAATAAATAAATGAAATTATGAATTACAAAATTATAATAGCCTGTTTGAAAAATTTTGTTAGCTGATGCTAACTGGCTAGCTAACTAGCTACCTGATGCTAACTTGAATAAAAATATAAAGTCCGAATATTTTTATTCAGCCAACTAGTTAAAATACATTTGATGGAAAAACAAAGGATTTGATGTTCAGAACAGAATAACTACAGTAAGTGCCCCCTGGGGGCGTTTTACCCCACTGACTATGTTTGAGAAAAAGATCTTTCATTATAAAAATATAAGTATATTTTTATTAAATAACATGTACTCCCTATCTACAGGCCCTGCTGTTCTCATATCATATATAACTGTGAGGTTCTACAAAACAACAGGCTTTAAAACACCTTTTTCTTACTTCTGAAATTTAGATAATTTACTGTGAAATCCATTTTCTATCCGGTACATCACCAATGTAAGCTTCATAGTGAATACCTCTGCATCATTCTTGTCAACATGGTCCATAGCTATACAATAAAAATTAATCTTGACTTTATCTTGTGGTTATTTTGGGGAAAACAGAGTGACAATAAGATTATGGAGCTTTATGGAACTTAAATTTTATTAGATTGCAAAAATCTAATAAACAAGCAATAGTTTTCACCTCTGTTTTTCTCAAAATTAATATTTGCATTTACGAGTGTTGCATTTAATGAAAAAGTTGCACTATGGCAAAGTTCTTATATGCATTCATTCTGGCTTTATGAATTGGATCAAAACATCACACTTAAAGACTAATTAAACCCTTAACTTCTTCTTTTACATCTAAATATAAGCCCTGGTAAAAGGGGATTACGTGGGTACACAACCTGGGTACATTAAAGGAGTGTACCATTCTTACACATGCAAAAATAAAACAAGAAATATTTTTGTTCCAAGTCATTAGTATGTGATATGACCAGGAAATAGAACAAAACAAAATAAGTTGTTAAGTGATTAAGCTGAAATCCAAACAGTCAAAATGACTAAACAGAGCATTGTGAATATGCGTGTGAAAGTGTTAAGATTATACACCCTCAAGCAACTGAATTGTCTCTCTGTTATTGGTTATCTGAAATCTAGCAGAATGGGGACATGGGTCAATTTATATTCTGAAAATATAACAAACAGCATTCCACAAATGTAAAGGTGTTTGAAAACATTTGTGCCATGACCATTTTATTAAGCAATATCACATATTAACAACACAAGTCATTCTCAAAACAGTGTCTGCTTCCTATATTTTTCTGTATATAAAAGACTGTAAACAGACATATGTGTTAAGTATCTCTATCACAGTCTTTTTTTCCCAGAAACATCATTTATTCAAAAACAGTCTTCATCATTCAAAATTGCTTGCCTCTCTCGCTTTATCTTTCCTGCCAGTTTTAAAAACTTCACATACTACAAAAGATTTCCTACCTCTTTAGCTGTTCCCGTGTTGCTTCTAATGTTGTTGCAGCTGTCGCTGACAATATTAGCAATACAGGCAAAATATAGACAGACTACTTTGGGCGTTCGATAGTTGTCCTTAAATTGTGAAAAGTGTTTCAATCAAGCATAGAGGGCTGGAACAACTCAGAATTGCATGTTTTGCGTGAGCATTTGTGACACCAAAACGACGCAAAATATGTTGCCTCAATGCATGCTTCTTGTCTTGACATGCCAGTCCAAGTCTACACACACATCCTCTGCCCAGACATGCTTGTTTAGCAAACTCCAAAGGCCTTGGAATGGAAAAAAGGGAGTGTGAGAAAGAGATGTGGGTTGAGGGACATAAAGTCTGAGACACAAATACAGACAGACAAAGGAACAGAGACAAAAATGTCAGAGATAAACCATGAAACCCATCAAGATAAATCAAAATAGGGACATATATGCATATACATATAAATAGTTTTAGAAATTTACTTTATATACTTTTTAACATAAAAACTGTAACCTAACCCAAACTATTTCTGCATTTTAACAAACTTTAAAAAGTAGGCAAACACACACATACATATTAAAAAAAGCGTTTAATCATTACTCACACTAAACAGCAATGATACAGTGATTGAGAGGGTTGTGGTTGTGGTTGTGTCAAGGGTAGCATATGACCTTAAGAACTCAAGGCTTGCTAAGCAAAACTTCATCCCATTGCTTTCTTGGGAAGAAAATGGCACTGATTAGGTTTCTCCAGAGGGATTATGAAATGTGCCAAGTAACACAACAACACAAAAAACGTCAAAAAGTCAAACTTGATCAAATTTCACACAGAACTCAAAAATAGACTGAACAAAATAATTGGCATTTTGTCAAAATTGTAAGAAATAATTGCGTTTCAAGCATGCAATGCTCCTGTAATTTGTATTTAGACACACCTGTAGCAAGTAACAGGTGTGGGCAATAGAGTAATCACACTTGCAACCAGTTAAAATGGAAAAAACTTGACTCAACCTTTGTGTTGTGTGTCACACTGAGCATGAGGAAAAGAAAGAAGTGTAAAGAGTTGTCTGTGGATTTAAGGAAAAAAAAAAAAAATGTGGAAAACATGGACAATCTCAAGGCTACAAGTCCATCTCCAGAGATCTTAATGTTCCTGTGTCACTGTGTGCAATATGATCAAGAGGTTTACAGCCCATGGCACTGTAGCTAACTTCCCTGGACATGGACAGAAGAGCAAAATTAATGAAAAAATTACAACGCAGGATTGTTTGAATGGTGGATAAAAAACCCCGATTAACTTCCAAACAAATTCAAGCTGATCTGCAGACACACGGTACAACAGTGTCAGCTCGCACTATCCGTCGCCATTAGGGTTGGGTATCGAAAATCGATTCTGATTCCAGAATCGGATACTTAAAGTCAAGAATCAGATACTTATTGTGAAATTAAAATTTCGATTCCGCCTATGTGCGGTTCTTTTTTTTTTTTCTTTTTTTTTCCATCTGTGAGGACCCAACCTAGAGATCTGCCAGGACCTCGCTCACTAATCTAAGCGCATAGCGCTCCAAAGAATGGCTGCACTTGCGATCAAAAGTCGAAAAAGCAAAGTATATTTATAATAAGCTAAACATGTTGCAATAGAGGTGTCACCACCAATATGACAAAGCATTTTAATTTAATAGATTGTTAAAGATAACAAACACGATTCAAACACCAACGTGATTCTATTCCTAAATTACAATGGTTCATCTGTTTGATTCCTCAACCTTTCTTCTGTGCAGCGTACGACCAGTGTGATTTGAACATTCAAATCTATTGGCCTAAAGAGAGCCACTGTCATGCAGGCTATATGAATGATGTATATGAACAGTTTCACAGTCTTTTCAACCACACAGTTCATTATTTCTGTGTTACAAACATTCAAATAATCACAGAAGTACTGGGATAAAAGTTCATAGTCCAGATATAAACTCTGATATGTACGGTAGACATCAAAATAGAGTAAATCATCCTTTTGAAAGTTAATTTGACATTCCAAATAATGTTAAAGATTTATCGAATACGTCGTTATGCCAGTAGGTGGCGAGAGGAGGCTGTTAATAATGTATTTGTCTTTGATCATTCATTCAAAAATACTGATTCATCCATAATGAACCAAGTAAATTTGAGTGAATCACTGAATCATTCACCTATAAATTAGGTCTATATGTCATTTTGTTTAGTTGTCTAAGGTTTTTTTTTTTTTTTTTTTTTTTCCTTCAAAATCGTAAGAGAACCACAAATTCAACAACAACAACAACCCAATTTATCCAGAATCACGCAGCTCTATTTTGCAAACAGCTTTTAAGTGAATCTTGTTTTTATGTAGCCTGTTGATTTTTTTTCAGCTTTTTTTTTTCAATTGATTTTTTTTTCAGTATTCAGCTGCAACTAAATGTTTAGCAAAAAAGAAACAGAATAAATATGCTTGATATCATCTTTTATTCACATTGGAATTGAAACTGGGAATCGAAAAGAATCTGAATCGATAAGCAGAATCGGAAACGGGATTGATAAAATTCTAATGATACCCAACCCTAGTCGCCATCTGAATGAAAAGGGACGCTATGGTAGGAGACCCAGGAAGAAACAAAGGCATGAAAAAGCAAGACTGGAGTTTGACAAAACTTATGTGACAAAACCACAATCCTTCTGGGAGAACGTACTGTCGACAGATGAGACAAAAGTAGAGCTTTTTGGTAAAGGACATCATGGCACTGTTTACAGAAAAAGAAAGGAGGCCTTTAAAGAAAAGAAAACAGTTCCTACAGTCCAACATGGTGGAGGTTCAAAGATGTTTTGGGGTTGCCTTGCTGCTTCTGGCACTGGATGCCTTGACTATGTGAATGGTATCATGAAATCTGATGATTACCAAAGAATTTTGGGGTGCAGCGTAGTGGCCAGTGTCAGAAAGCTGTGTCTCCACCAGAGGTCATGGGTCTTCCAGCAGGAAAATGACCCGATACACACTTCAAAAAGCACTCAGGAATGGTTACAAACAAAGCGTTGGGGAGTTCTAAAATGGGCAGCAATTTGAATCCTATAGAACACCTGTGGACAGATCTCAAAACAGCAGTTGGGAGAAGGCATCCTTCAAATCTGAATGACCTAGAGCAGTTTGCAAAAGAAGAGTGGTCCAAAATTAGTAAGAAATGAGTAAGAAACTCATTCATGGTTACAGGAAGCGAGTTATTTTTTCCAAAGGGGGTGCTAACAAATATTAAGTTAAGGGTGCCAATAATTTTGTCCAGTGAATTTTTGGGGTTTTGTGTGGAACTGTATCAGATTTGACTTTTCTTCATTCTCCCAAAGGAGAAAATCCCTCAGTGGACTTGTATTTTTACCCGATCTTAACACCTGTTGGGGATTCTGTAGAGATGAGCTGAGCTGAGCAAAACTCCCCATTAAAGACCAGGGCATTTAAGGAGGTCGTCCTCCAGGAGTTAAACAGGACAGATGTGAAAACTGCCAGTTGCCAAGAAGGGTCAGAGCAATGTAGTTATGGAGGACATATTAAGTACTAGAATATTACACTTTGTTGAATTAAATCTAGGGTGTATTCATTTCTGCTATCCCTCATTTAAACAAAATTGGTTAAAATACTTATTTTACAGATATCATTGGCATATATTTCTCTGTTTTTATTAGGAATATGTTTCAATTTTCAACATTTCAATTTTGGCATCTTTCTATGAATTATATGAGTGATAATTAAGAACATTTATATATAATATATATATATATATATATATATATATATATATATATATATATATATATATAAACATTTTTTATATTTAATCAGAGGGGGTGTACATTTATGATATATATACAGTGCACATAATTATTTATTTCACACATATATATACACAACACTGATACATTTTACCATCAAATGGCAACACTGAAGATGAAACAAACAGATCTCAAACTAAACATGTATCACTCTTTTTCTCCCAGTGGCCATTTTTAGCTGTCCAAGAATTCAATGGGCTCCCACCCTTGACCATAATTATACATCACTTCTTGGGTTTATATGTGCACATTCCACATTATTTGGTCATGTGGATGTCTTTACTTTACTTATTTGCCAAATTGCATAAATTTGTATAATCACATAGAGAACACAATATAGTCTTCAGAATTTGTAGCATTATAGCATGTCAAATATGTATAATTTAAATTAAGCACAGTCTAAGACTTGTAAATGAAACAAAGTGAAAAGATCTGTGCCATCTGGGGGGGAAAGCCATTGAGTGTCTTCTTACGTATATTGTAATACATATAGAATTTTAATTTTAATTTTTTTTTTTTGTTTGTTTGTTAAGCAGGTTGAGTATTATTCAGAAAATACCTGGAGTAAATGTACTTTTCAGAAAGTGAACATTTCAAGGACAGTGCTATTTGGCAGTCAGAAACTTCCCGGCCTATCTCCAATAATAAAGTGCTGTAAATGAGTAATCTATGAAAGGTTTTGTATTTTTTCAGTATGTGGGTATTGAGTTATGGCAGGTGCCCAGAAGTATAAAAGGGCACCTGCTGAATACGTCACCAACTTAGTTGTCTGAAGGAGACGTAAACAGACAGGCTGAAGGCATGGCAAGGGGACACAGCGTCCCATTCCCTCTCGGGGAACCATTTGTAGATGCGTAACCTAAGACGGTTCCCTTCTAGGGAACTTGCGCTGCGTCCTCTAGCAGACACTATGGGGAACAAAATGCCAACTATGCCATGCCGAGGCACATGCCTGTCCACCTGGCAAAGAAGTGACAGACATACACCAAGACTTTCCTCAGAAAGGGACCAAGCCACTGATGCCCCAGGCCACTCACATATCCTGGCAGAAATAAGGAACCCAATTTCAGATAAAGGGGAACAACCCAACCAAGTTAAGAACACAGTCATCCTCAGATAGCTACGCTATGTGAACAATACTAGCCTGGATAAACAAGGCCACGGAAAATACTAAACTAGAAAGTCTCGCTATTAAGTCTCGCTACTTAAATCCCGGTAAGGAGAGTAGCTGCTGAGCTAGAACACAGCTATCCTCAGATAGCTATATCCTAAGGGTCTTATGAAGGCCCGTAGACCAGAATAAACAATAAACCTATTTGCAAAGCTGCCCAGACCACAGAGAGTGGGCTATCCACTTACAACCCTAACAGGGGAGACTGTCTAGGCAAGGGCTCATATAGCTATGTACCTAGGAAGGGACTACAAGAAGGGGACTGACTCAAACTACCCAGACCACAGAGAGTGGGCTGTCTACTTACAACCCAAAGAGGGGAGACAGCACTGTCTAGTTAAAGGGCTCAAAGAGACCACTACTTAAACCCCCTATCACCTAGCTAGGACATAGCTATCCTCAGATTGCTAGGTTTTAGGAAAGGGGACTAATGCAATTGCCAAGACTAATTATTAGGGGTGCTCCAAATGATCGGCTACCGATCACTAACGGCCGATCATCGCCGGTAAATTTGGGGTGTTCGATCGGCAGTCTCTAAAAAGGCCAATCTCATAAACCGATCTAAAGCTCATGACTCGCCTGCCGTGAGAGGTTTGGCACGTCATGCAGCGGCACCGTCTCAGTTTCTGTTCGGTGCATGTAAAACAATTATAATGCTGAAGGTGAGGTACAATCGATATTTCTTCATTAAATAACGGAATTTGAAAACCTTATGTGAGATGTAATTTCACAAACAGCACAAGCAGTTCTCTCTCTTTCTCTCTCAAAAGTGCGCAAATGGCTTCCAATTACCACATTGCGTCTGACTATAAGCGAGCTACACAGTTTTGCACAGGGATCATTACTTGCACAATAGAATCATTGTCGCATTGTCGCTAAAGTTTATAAATTGCATTTCTGTTTAATTCTTTACAGTGTTTAACCATTTAGCACTCTCTCCTGGAGACTGGGCGCTCACGCACACTCGAAGCGTACACACATAATGCCATGTTCACATAACTTTGTTTGCAGTGCGTATTTTTTCCGCGATCATGTTAATGCATTAAAGCGTTCAAGCTGCACACGGTTGCAGTCTAGTAGTTCGTTTCGGGAGTGGTGCGTCCGCAGAGATTGTTTCCGCACAGAGTCTGTGCTGCACATGCAGAGTTAAAGTGACAGCGCATTGTTAGCGGTAAATATGAACAAGGATTGACACGAAAATTCATAATTACACCATAAATGCATATAATTAAAGGCTACTATTTTTCATAGTCAACACATATGGGTTTTTGGCTAGGTTTAAAGGAAAAGAGCACTTTTAGATAAGACAATAATAGATGGCACTCGTGGAGGTAGGAAAACAAAGTTATTTATTAACAGCAAGATTGCTTGTGAAAAAGATTTAAATACAAAAGAAAAGGCAGTAGAACTGTTTCTGTCAATGGTAAGTTTTTAATTTAAAATGTTTGTGATAATGTAAGAAGTTTAAATATTTTGCATTAGTATTAAATATATTTTATATATTTTAATATATAAATCTAGAAGTAAATGCTGAATAATGTGTTGCTTGTATTTATTGCGTTTAAACACGTCTATAAAAGATTACTGTACTGTATTACTGTACTGTGTAAAAAAAGAATCACAATGCTGAAAAAGCATTTTCAATAACAATGTTTGGATTTGAAATCAAAATAATGGATAATTGTGTTTGTAGAAATCAGGCAATTGTGCAATAACTGCACAATTATAAAAACAAAAATGCACTGCATGATCAAACATTTAGAAAAATATCTAAAAAATGCTCCCCTTAACCCCTCAAATTAAAAAACTCGCCTCTCACAAGAGCCAACTAAGAGGCAAATTCCCCCGTTTAAAGAAAAAAAAAAAAAAAAAAACAGGCCCTGAATAAGTGTCTAAACATCCTGATTGGAGTAACACTACAAATAATTCTACATGATAAAAAGAAGGCTTTAAAAAGATTGGTATCGGTGATCAGATCGGCAGATACTGCTTCCTGTGATCGGTGATCTGCCTCAAAAATCCTGATCGGAGAACCCCTACTAATTATAAGTCTAATTATAAGGGGAGCAAACACCATGCTAGCACACTTACTTTGCGGACCAATAGGATTGGCATTGTTTCACATGTGCTTGAGACACTGGTCATGCTGGCAGCATTCCCCATAGTGCCCGCTAGAGGATGCAGCTCGAGTTCCCTAGGAGAAACATCTCTTTCTATTCCTCATACTTTTTCTCCATTTTCAGGAACTTGTTAAAATGTACCAAATACATTACCTTTTTGTGTATACAGCATTGTTTAAAGGGGTCATCGGATGCAAAACTCACTTTGTTTGAACATAAATGTGTGCTAGCAGTGTGTGTGCACAACCACTCTATCATGATACATTTTTTTTTATTAATCTTTATAAATAATATCCTCTTTTTCAAATCAAGCCATTCTCAGCATCTTGTCTGTGTGATGTCACAACAATCCAGGCCGCTCCCACGATAATTGATTGACATGGTCGTCTTACCTTAGACCCACCCTGTGTTGACTCCAGTGCAGGGGAAGACAAGAATGTCTCAGACTGAGCAATTGAGGTGTTTTGTTGTTGGATGTAATAATGAACATAGCAGTTGCCATTTATTCCTGACTAGGGTTGTAACTGTATGATGGTCTACCATGGTTTAAATGTGCACCGTTATCATACCTTAAACAATTGCATATCTACGGTTTAAAAAAAATTAATGAAACAAAAATCTCACCAGCGCATATGCAACTTATTTTTGCTCGGCTACTTGACTCGGCATTTACTTAGCTTCTTACATGCACATGCAGTGAATAAAATGGTAGAGACGGAGATTATATCTAATCTCCATCCCTTGCCGGAAAAAAGGTTTCATGAGTTCACACTTACATATAATAAACTAAGTAAAGGTTATGCATATTGGGCGTGCTGTCTGGGAGAGGGCTCCGAGCTTGGTAATCATTCCTGAGCCACGGCACTGCCCCTGACCCGGGGGAGGGGTCCAAGCTTGGCATTTTAGCCTGGACCCAAAGCGCTCCCCCAAAGATGCTATTATTGCGGGTCAGCAGCCAGAGTGGGGCTTGATAAGCCCCCAAACCTTGCATAGCTTAGGTCTGAAGGGATGCTAGACATTGCTTGTAGTAGCAGCACTGTTGCGGCATCTGAAAGAGAATATGGCTCCTGTGAGAGCAGGTACAGTTGCGGCATCTGAAAAGAGAATGTGGCTTCTACGGATGCGTACACTGCTGCGGCATCTGAAAAAAGAATGTGGCTTCTGCGGAAGTGGGTACTGCTGTGGCAGTGGAAAGTAGAGGTGAGTGGGAAATAGAAATGCAGGCTCCTGCGGGAGTAGGTACTGGTGCAGCAGTGGGAAAAAAACAGATAAGGCTCCTGCAGGAGCAGACACTGCTGCGGCAGTGGGGAAATACAGAAGAAGGCTCTCGTGGGTGCAGACACTGCTGTGGCAGTGGAGAAATACAGAAAAGGCTCCTGCGGGAGCAGACACTGCTGTGGCAGGGGTGTGGGGTGCTGATGGGATGGTTGGAGTGGGGATGGGCTGTTGTAGGTGGATTAGGTGATGTTTAAGAGGAGTTGGCTATGGAGGGTCTGAAGTTCAAGTGAACAGGGTTGGACTGGCGTTAAAGGGTTCAGATGATAAGGGTTCGGTGAGCTTCTTTGAAATGGAAGCGGTCTGACCGTATATAGGTCTTGAAGGCCTATGGCTTCTGAAAAAATCTGTGTCCTGATGCTGCTGGCTACAGGGGGTGGTTCCAAGGCGAGAGTGTTTGGAGGGATGGGTAAGGGCATGGCAGAAGGTAGAGAGAAGAAAAAAAAGTGAGCATGCGAGGAGGGAGGAGGTAAGATAGCTGCCGGAACAGCTTGCGGAGGCATCCTCGTGCTTGGGACAGCTCCAGGAGCAATAGCTGAGGAAAAGGGGGGCGGGGGTAGAGGGGGAAAGTGGGCGTTTTAGCAACTGTTTTTTTTTTTCCGGCGCTGTGGCCGGAAGAGCCTCTGTGAAAGGCTGAGCCAAGGCGGGAAGTGATTGAGGCTTTGCTGTGGTGAGAATTGGGACGCGGCCCAGGCTCGTTGAAGGCCTGCTGTTGTGACCCAACAAGATGGATCATGTGCGAGATGATGGTGTGTTGAGCGAGACGAGTTCGGGCTTTGTCCACTTTCCAATCGGAGGAAATGTTGCCGTGGCCGAATGATACGAGGATGCAGTGGAAGTTGGAAGTTTCGTCAGTGGAGGCGAGGTTAAGTCTCGGCGTCGGGGAAATCGTCTGGCTGGTCGAGTAGAGCAGCGGCCGCGATGGAGCCTGGGGCTTGAGGATAGGTCTCGTTGTTTGTACAGGGAAAAAATTGGGTCTGTGATATAATAGCAAATGAGCAAACCGAATGCTGAAAGACTAGAAATAATGAAGGAAAGACTGCTTTGATTATTTATAGGGGTTCTCTCTTGTGCTGGTTGGATAGATGGTGTAATTGCTGATGATGAATTGGCCGTGTTAATTATCTGCGTGTGCTGCTCTCGATATTTGTTAACAAAAAGCACTTAAATCTGCAGTATGGGAATACTTAGGTTAAAAAAAAAACAACACAGGGTTGAAAAAAAGCCATGATCAATGGAGCTCAGAAATTACGATTCACCATGGCAACAGCACCCAACAAAAAGACTTCCGCATACTACGGAATATATATCATTATAATATCAGAGGCAAAAGCTGGCAGAACAGTACGTTTTTTAACTAATACGGTTTGTATTCATTTTCACGAGCAAAAAAGAAAAAAAAAAATGTGGAAGCAGAAAAAAAGGAATATAAAAACATAATTCAATCAGGTAAAGCTTCAAGTGTAAAAGGTTCATGGGTGTAGGTTACATGACTTTACAAACATTTGACATTTAATAAATATTCAGTGTCTAGTTCAAAGTGCAGCGGCGTTTGCCACATAGTCTAATGCCCTTTTCACATAACTAAATGTTTTCTAAACCAACACTGACATGCTACATTTCTTAATTAAGCTAATGAAATAAACATTTGACTTCTATTCAGCCAAAAGCAAGAAGGCAGATTCGTAAAATGGGAAGAGAACCTGCACCGGCACCACTGACAGATGAAGAGAGATGGCTACAATACCAATATTAAAATTTGACAGTAAGAAAAAAAAAATATATATATATATAATTTTTTTGCTTTTGTAGGCAATTTGTAGGAAATAAAGATAAAATAAATTGTGAATATTTTGTGTTTATTTAACAGCCGTGGTGGTGGTGGTGGTTATGCATATATCTTGCGCTACCCTTCCATCTGGCATCCGGCATCTTTCCATTCCATACAGTAATCAGCTTCATTTTTTAGAAGGTGTGATAGTGGGAATATGCGTGTCATCAATGCATCCAACCACACTGGAAATCCTAAAGGAAATTCTAATTAATAGGTACTTCCAGAGGTCACAGCAAGATGTTAATAAGTGAACTACCGCTCAAATAAATATGCATGTTAATATGCCAAAAATAAAATAAATAAAATAAAATAAATTAATAATAATCTTGTTTCCATTCGCATTAAGATTATTTTTCTTAACCCACTGGCAGACAATTTTACATGTTCCCCCAGGAAACAAGACTAATTATCGTATGTAATTTTTCTTGTATAGAAAATGCATCTTGATTTAAGAATTTTTAGATATTTAAACTTGAAATAAGGCAAAAATCTCAGCAATAAAAGCATTTTTGCAGTATGAATGAATGAATGAGGTTTAAACTTTGCTTACACTTTAAAAAGGGGGAGGAGACCGAAAGAAACTCTGGGTTTGCCAAAGAAAACCTGCTCCAGACCAGGTTAGGTTCACAGAGTAAGTTATTATGGTAACTTACTGAGAGGTTTAGTTTTGTCTTTTATTGGAACAGAAAACCCTGAGTTTCCCTTCTCTGGGGTTAACAGACTCTGAGTTTCCAACAAAACTCACTTTCTGGAATACACCTCTGCTCTGAGAGAAAACCTAAATAAACATTTCCTAGTTTTATTTAAGAAAAACCATTGTCAAATTCACTCTGAAACTCAAAGGTCCGCTACAACCCGTCAAAATAAAAGTTTGATTAAACTTGAAGTTATAGAGGCGCGGGCTCTGGACGACGCTCAGGTGGAGCGGGCTCTGGACGGCTGGACGGGACCAGCGGAGCTGAAGGAGACTCAGGAGGGCTGGACGAAACCAGCAGAGATAAAAGAGAAGGAGAGAGGATAGGGGAATTAAACTCCAAGGGGAGCGCCTGGTCCATAATGCTCCCAAAGTATATGTGGCTTGCCACATGAGAGGCCGGTGGGCTTGAGCGCGGGGGATTCACTTTTTTCCAGGGGTAATCGATACTGCGTCACCAGGCGGGCTTGGCCTATTTGAGAATCTGCATAAGGTCACCGATCATGTGCAGTTTGAGAAAAGCCATTTGCTTCAGATACCGTTCCCGGACGCAGGGGTTTCGTGTCAAATAGATTTTATATAGTATAACTCCAGAGCTTTTGTGTTAAATACCTTTTATATTCATATACAGTATCCTGAAATACCTGTCCGGGATCGCAAGGGTTTCGTGTCAAATACATTTTATATAGTGTAACTCCAGATACCTGTCTGGGATTGCAGGGGTTTCGTGTCAAATACATTTCATATTTATATACTGTATCTTGAAATACCTGTCCGGGATCGCAGGGGTTTCGTGTCAAATACCTTTTATGTTCATATACCGTATCTTAAAATACCTGTCCGGGATCGCAGGGGTTTCGTGTCAAATACATTTTATATAGTATAACTCCAGATACCTGTCTGGGATCGCAGGGGTTTCATGTCAAATACCTTTTATATTCATATACCGTATCTTAAAATGCCTGTCTGGGATCGCAGGGGTTTCGTGTCAAATACCTTTTATATTCATATACAGTATACTGAAATACCTGTCCGGGATCGCAGGGGTTTCGTGTCAAATACATTTTATATAGTATAACTCCAGATACCTGTCTGGGATCGCAGGGGTTTCGTGTCGAATACATTTTATATAGTATAACTCCAGATACCTGTCTGGGATCGCAGGGGTTTCGTGTCAAATACCTTTTATATTCATATACAGTATCTTAAAATACCTGTCCGGGATCACAGTGTTACGTGGAGTGAAAGACGAGAGGCAGGCGGATCCATATGCGAGCCTTTATTATTGGGACGAGACAGATACATAGTCGTACAGGCAGGGTCAAATCGGGAGCAGACAGGAATGTAACAGGCAATCGTAGAGAATAATCCAATAAACCAGAGCGAGAGTCCGAAAGGCAGGCGGCTAGACAGTCAAAATAAGAAAACCAGGCGGGAAAGACAAAACACAGGGGACTAGGAACTCGGAACAAGAAACTAGGAAAACGCTAACAATACAACAATACAACAATCCGTGAAGTGCACTGGGAAGGACCGGGGCTTTTATAGGACGCCTGATCACGGGGGCTGACGCAATCAGTGCGGTGGAGGATGGGAGATGCAGTCCGGAGTGTGGTGCAACAGTCAGAGTGTGTAGGTGAGGTGAGAGTGACATCTGGTGGTGAGCGGACAACGGGACACCGACCAGATTCGTGACACACAGGGGTTTTGTGTCAAATACATTTTATATAGTATAACTCCAGATACCTGTCTGGGATCGCAGGGGTTTCGTGTCAAACATTTTATATTAATATACAGTAACTTGAAATACTTGTCCGCAATCACAGGGGTTTCGTGTCAAATACATTTTATATTAATATACAGTATCTTGAAATACCTGTCCGGGATCACAGGGGTTTCATGTCAAATACATTTTATATAGTATAACTCCAGATATATATCTGGGATCGCAGGGGTTTCGTGTCAAATACCTTTTATATTCATATACAGTATCTTAAAATACCTGTCCGGGATCGCAGGGGTTTCGTGTTAAACATTTTATATTAATATACAGTATCTTGAAATACCTGTCTACAATCACAGGGGTTTCATGTCAAATAATTTTTGTATTACAGTAACTTCAAATACCTGTCTGCAATCGCAGGGGTCTGGGTCAAATAATTTTTATATTACAGTAACTTCAAATACCTGTCTGCAATCGCAGGGGTTTCATGTCAAATACCTTTTTTGCTACAGTAACTTCAAATACCTGTCTGCAATCACAGGGGTTTCATGTCAAATAATTTTTATATTACAGTAACTTCAAGTACCGGTCCTGATTGCGTACATTTTCCACAGCTCTTGTCTGTGAAAAAAAACCCTTATAATTATCCGTAATTCCATACTCAATTTAATTTACACAGAAAGAACATGCCATGAAGACGTTTGATGAACTGGTTGATTTAAGGCTTACAGGATCTTCTCATGAATCAAGAGCATAATAAAAATTTTTAGAATTAATAGTGTTAACATAAATACTGTTGCTTGATCATGTACCTGTCTGAAAGTGAGTGGCTTTCCCTGAGAAAGGAAGTCTGCATATTTACAGGCAAAAACACCGCAGTCATTGCCATTCACCTGTTTAGGAATTGCCTAGACAGAATTTTAAGCAGAACATTTTGCCTTAAATTGACACTTATTTCAGAAAAGAGCCATATCATATCTCATATCATATATCTTATATCATCTCATATCTCATATATCGTATCATATCATATGGTGTCATACTTTAGTTCTCATTCGGCCAACAGTCCACCTGGAAGCCTCCAAGACACAGCCTTTCTTGAACCTGTACTCCTCTGTGATGTACTTTGTTAAATAAAACAGATGCACATCCAGATATTAAAAGAAGATGAACAATCAAACCACAAAATAACAGCAAAAATAAGGAGACACTCACAACAACATGTGACAGATCTCATTATGTCTCTGACCTATTAAGTCATAGCACTGTATGGTCTGGGATTTGAAATCAATTACCTGGTGGTAAGAAGCAATATAGGCAACAAGTTAAAGACAAACTGAAAATCATAGATAGTGTTTTGTACTTTTCAAAAAATAAATGTAAATATTAAAACTGAAAAATTTAAAAAGGCATCCTAACTCATAAATTACTTAATTACTTACAGCCAAAGCCCAGTGCATGCCTAGGTGCAAAGGAACAAAAACAAGATAAAAGAGGATGAGATTCACAGCTTTTGTCCAGTTCTTCACTGCGGCATGGCCTTCACCACTCTGAAGCTTTGGGAAAAAGAAAGTGCTGAAAGAGAAGACTTTAAGGCTTCCCACCTGATCACGGTTTCTTTTCATCAGCAAGGACAAATAGAAGTTGATCATCTGAGAAGTAGAAGAGGGAAAAAAAACAACAACAACAAAAAAAAAAAACACAACAACTCATTATTGGGAATGCATGAGATTGGTGACAGCCAGCATTAGTGTTTCATGATCATCAGTGGTCTGATTACATTGATACTGTTGGCAGATACTAGTGTGCAGCAATTTACAGATGAGGTACTCACTCCCGTCTTTCTTTCTTCAGTTCTAAAGAAATTTTGAGGAAAACATTTCAGGAATGTTGCCCATAGAGTGGACTTCTGTGGTGCCCGTGAGTTTGAATTGCCAAAATGCAGTTTAAATGCAGCTTCAAAGGGCTCTAAACAATCCCAGCTGAGGAAGAAGGGTCTTATCTAGTGTAACGAAAAATAAAAATGTACAATTTATACAATTCTTTTTAATCACAAATGCTCGTCTTGTCTAGCTTTGCAATGCACATAGGTACTATGTGTAATCCAGGTCAATACAGTTAGGGTATGTCGAAAAACTCCCATCTCATTTTCTCCTCCAACTTCAAAATCATCCTACATCGCTGCAGAAGTACCGACCCAGTGTTTACAAAGTGAACGTGCAAAGATGAAACGCCCTTTACAAAAAAAAAAAGGTAAAACAGTGATATAGGACGATTTTGACGTTGGAGGAGACAATGAGATTTTTTTTAACATACCCTAACTGTCTTGAACCAGAGTGCAAAGAGTACACATACACATCGCAGAGCTAGACAGGACGAGCATTTGTGGTTAAAAAGTGTATACATTGTATGTTTGTTTAGAAAATAACATTGTTTCACTAGATAAGACCCTTCTTTCTCGACCATCATTTAGATCCTTTTAAAGCTGCATTTAAACTGCATTTTGGAAGTTTAAACTACATAGGGAAAATTTCTGAAATGTTTTCCTCTAAAAAGTATTTCTTTATGACTGAAGAAAGAAAGATGTGAACAACTTGTGAATACATTACCTGTAAATTTTTGTTTTAGAAGTGAACTAATCCTTTAAGTAGAACACACCTACTAATCTTTCGGGTAACACTTTATTTAAAGCCCTTATGTCTAGTGCATTATAAAACATAAATATAATGCACCTTATAATGCATTGTATGAATAATTGTAATCATGATTACAGTACATTTCTATTCACTGAACACACCTTTAGAAAGTATAGTGTTAGTTTGGTAAGTGTTACCATCTTTTGTATGCCAGTGCATCAAATGGAAATGAAGTACAGAAAACAGTAAAGATTTATAAGGTATGAGACATTATAAAATATACGTGACCCTGGACCACAAAACCAGTCTTAAGTCGCTGGGGTATATTTGTAGCAATAGCCAAAAATACATTGCATGGGTCAAAATGATCATAAGGATCTAAAAATCATAAGGAAATTAAGTAAAGATCATGTTCCATGAAGATATTTTGTAAAATTCCTACTGTAAATATTTCAAAACTTAATGTTTGATTAGCAATATTTTAAAGTTATCCAAATGAAGTTCCTAATAATGCCGAATTTCTTAATATTTTGATTTTGTTGCACCCTCAGATTCCATATGTTCAAATAGTTGTATCTCGACCAAATATTGTCCTGTCCTAACAAACCATACATCAATGGAAAGCTTATTTATTCTTTCAGGTGATGTATAAATCTCAATTTCAAAAATTTGACCCATATGACTAGTTTTGTGGTCCAGGGTCACATACATTTCTCAATGTTAATTGATTTTTCATTATTGTAAACCAATATTGATTCTAAAATTCCAAGAATCAATTTTTTAGTCTATCCTGTCTAGTCAAAGAACAAACAAAACATTGTAGCGTAAACATACAATAAATTGCAAAATTGCAAAAAGCTTCGTTTTGTTACATTTTCTATACAAGACGAAGTGTCAGCTTTACAATTTTATCCATTTTATTACCAAATTCAAACAATACAGTGCTCTTTAATGTAGTGTGACAGATTGTGTTGGTATTTTATGCCTGAATCAAAATCAAATGGAATCATTACATTTATGTCAATAACCAGGCCTAGTGTGCAGTGCAGATTCAGGAGTTTATTCAAAAAGGAAAGCAATTTCAGAGGATAACCAAGATTTGATTTAATAAATGATTGAGGACAAACCGTTTATTCCATTTTTCTTTACAAAAAAAAATAAAAAATTAGTACAGTGATGCATTATTCCCAAGAAGCTAAGGCATTTGTCTTAGTAAAGTAGGTCAAATTATTATTCTAACTCTTACCTTGTCGTTAAGCCCGCAACCCTCCTTCAGTGTGGCCAAGTCACTCTGCGTAATACACATTTTGAAGGCTGTGCTAATCACCAGGTTTGGGTATTGTAGTGCCAGAATATCCTTCACCTCAGATGCCATGTCCTACACATGAATGGGGGAATTTTAAAAATAAAAAATAAGCTAAAATAACCTTGATCTACAGACAGACTTTATTTACAAAATACATACATTTCACTGTCACATATCACATATGTCACATTTTACCTCTGTCAGCCTGGGCAAGTGGTCACTATGGTACACATGAGAACACCTGTCACTGTGTGTTATTGTGGTTGCTTTTGTCATTTCTTCTCTGGATGGATCCACATCACAAGCCTTTTTTATGTCAAGACAAAAGCACAAAACAACTTGATACATTTCAAATGAGTTTTTTAGTAAGAAAGCACAGTAGGATAAAGTGGTGTATATTACCTGAACAGAGCTTTTGTCCATTTCTGTATCTTCTGGGATATTTGTTTTGGATTTTTTAATGGAGATTTGCATCTTCTGATAATGAAATTAATTGTATTGAAACATCACATTTACATGAGAAAAAACACAAAGGCATTTTAAACAATTTATAAATGGATGCTGACACCAGGTACTGTATGAGAGAAGATGGACTGCTCACAAAATGTTAAACGGGGAAATGAGTTTAACACATTAATTTACCTAAAAATGAAAATTCTCCCATCCTCATGTTAACCATTGGAATGCAAATTAAGATTTTAACTTTAATATTTTCCCATCATTTTTGTCCATCTATTGAAAGTCTATGAAATCAAGGCAAACACACCTTCATTTGAATCTGTTGGCACCATTTTTTTTTTCTTGGATGTTTTTGCTTTAAATTTCTTCACACGGCTTGGTAAAGCTCTAAGGTTTTTCTTGATGGATTCTTGCTGCTGGAGAACCAGGCCATCTTCCTTGGGTAAACTGGATTTCAGGGTCTCACAAAGACCATGAACAACTCTGGAAGCAGTCTTGATAGAAAAAAAACAACAAAAAAACCCATAAATAAATAAATAAACAAGCTAAAATAACCTTGATCTATGGACACACTTTACAAAAAATGTATTTTCAACATTTCACTATCACATATCTTACCTCTGTCAGCCTGGGTAAGTGCTCACTATGGTACACATTTGGTCCCCACAATGTAGCAAGAACAAGTACGCACACACACACACACACACACACACACACACACACACACACACACACACACACTCACACACACGCACACACCAATTATGGTACATGAACTTCACTGACTTATTAACTATACACTGTACTATATCTGAGTTTGGAACAACATGAGGGTGAGAGTGAAGGATGACAAGCTTCATTTTTATTTTCATTTTACTGTATTCCTTTAAAAAAACTTTAACAACCATTGTATATGAATAATAAAAACAAAAAGTCAAACATACCTTCATTTGCATCTACTGGCACTATTTTCCGTTTTCTGGATGTTTTTGCTTTGACTTTTTTCAAGCGACTTGGTAAAGCTCTAAGGTTTTTTTTTGACGGATTCTTGCTGCTGGAGAACCAGGCCATCTTCCTTGGGTAAACTGGATTTCAGGGTCTCACAAAGATCATGAACAACTCTGGAAGCATTCTTTATAGCTTCTTTATCAGTGCAAATATAGGATATGTTATGCAAAGTCTTGAGCTTGTTCAAGTAGATGCCGCTGATCTACTGCTACTCGTGATGACTGTGATTCACTGCTGTATGTCTGCTTCCCTGTGCATGGTACAGGACTATCAAAAACTTCAGAGAAGAGGTCTTCTTGAGTGCTGATTTCATTGCTCTTGGGATCTTGTGTTAAAGCAACGTTGAAATCCAGAGTTATATATGGGCTTTGACGGTACTCTGGGCTAAGGAGAGTCACCAAGTTCTACTTTGTACCATGCAGAAGTTGTGTCACTCTTGACCTTAAAAGATTCCTTTCCAAGCACCTCTGTGTGCTCTTTGGAATAGCTGGAAGCTGCCTTGATACTGTTCAAGCAATGTTTGACAAAACTTCTGGGTCTGTCTTTCAGGAATGCTGGAACAGCTGGATTGTAGGTCTTGCATTTACTACTGTAGATGAAGTTGAGTCTACTGTATGACAGCAACTGTTCTGGGACAAACTCACACACTAGCATTTCAAGCAGAGATGAAAGACTTTCTGTGGTAGAAAATCTGAGGTAGAAGCTCTTCAATGATTTATTGAGTGCCTCAACTACATTGTTGGTGGTGACTGCCACAGAGAATCCATGCGGTGCATAGGCCCTACACCACCTCTGGAAAACAAAACAACAACTTGATACAAGTAGGTTCTGAAGAAAGAATTGAACATAAGTAAGCAAGCACAAAGAGAGTGGAAGTGCTCTAAATGCCTGCCTGTCCTTTTACCTTCTACCTGTCTAAATGTACAACAATTGAACATGAAATGTGGAATACAGAACATGTCCAGTGCAGTACCTCACCTCCTGAACACATAACCACCTTCTATCAACATAATTTCTGACTTCAAGGGATTTGTAAACTTTGCTCTCCTTCAATCTTTCAACCTCCCTATCACAAGATGATTCACTTGGGGCGCTAGCTATGTCACGAAGGTGGTCAAGTAGTTCTTTTTGATCAGAGGAGGACAACTTAATCTTGGCTGTCAGGGAGAGTACAGGGGAGATTAAAAGTCATTGGAAAAGTGGTACAACTTAGCTGTATTTTATCATTTACTTTACACCTGAAAACATTAATAAAATAATGCAAATATACCTGGACACCTGCTTTTAATAAACAAGCTTGGCTATTCCAACAAAGCCACTGTGCAGTGCAGAATCAAGATTTGTCCACACAGAAATTACTGGTATAGCCAAACCTGTTAATTAGACAGGACTGCCCACATACTTTGGGCCAAATAGTGTGCGTAAACTGTATCTTATATCTGTTATTAATAAATAAATAAACTTAGTCTGTACTGGTGTACTGCTAATCATGAGTAAAAATAGCAACAAAATTTTTATTGTTACCATTAATCAAGTCTTTCGGCTATATTTACACACAGAGAAGTATATTTTAAATGCAGTGCAATATTTTATATATTATAAATGCAAGTTTACTTCAACCATATGACTTTTTACATGTTTTAAGATAGCACTGCTTTAATTCAGTATTTCCCCTTTAAGAGGGTGGGGTAGCGAGTGCACGGAGAGAGTGCATGGCAGTAGCAGATTAAGTGACTGTGATGAGAGACTACACACCGCATTATCCAAGCGAGAGTTACCGAAGTTGAAGCAAATAGTTTACTCATTCTTTCTGTGGTTCTTTGTTTTCCATGACATTCTGACTGGTTTCTTTCCTTGGCTTATTCATTGGATGATGCAAATGGAACTTGAGTTCTTCAAATGGTTTCTCCAGGAGTGAGTTCTTCACGGCAGACATCCTACTAGCTGCATCAACTCTTCAGTTATAAACCTCATCTTCGTTTTTACTTTACTAAGACAAATGCCTTAGCTTCGTTAAGAGTTGAAGTCGGGGTTACACCAATATAGTGGCGAGCCAGCAGCCAGGAGAGCTTTGGTTAATTGTTACCTGTATTGATAACTACTCTAGTGAACACACTTTTTTCCCTGAATTTGTTTTTCTTTTTCATTGTTTAAGAGCGAGATTTGCATTTGTCCAATTTATTTTTGATACTCATTATATTCCCTAAGACAAAACATGGATCTTTGTAAACATTTTGATGTACATGAACAAAACTGTTTGTATGTTACAGGGGTAGAAAAAACTTGAAGCAGTGAGGACATCATGGGTTTTTTTGAGGTACATGGGGAAATTTCAAAAGTAGTCAGAGTCCCCGATGAGCCAGAGCAGCCATCAGGTAGACTTCTCATTCAGTATTCATCTGAGAGTTCCAATTTGAAAATCGACCCTGATAGTTTAGGAGACCTGTCAAGCCCAAAAGATCCTGCTGTAACATGGCATGTGAGAACAGTTCGTGATATGAGCCAACAGAAATTAGGCAGGGAACTAGCACAAAGATATTTAGATGAACTGAGCACTATCCCAGGAAGTGGCAGAGCAGCATTCCTACTTGCTCTACAGAAAGAGCTTCAGAGTGTCCAGCTTCATTCAAGTGACTTGCAAGCTGCTGAGGCAGGTCCACATACTACTGTTCACAGTCTTCATGATTCAGGAAGAACCAATGTTGAATTCAACCCTGCTGAGTCAATTGTAGCTAAAGCTACAGTTCCAAACTTTTCCCCCTCATATGTGCCACAGAGCCCTGTGCACGTTGACGAAAGCATGTTCAACCCTCCTCAGATTCAGAAGGTAGTTGTGGAGCATCCGTAATGAGTCTTCACACTCACCTTTGAGGCAGAGCCGGATCCGCACGTTCTCTGGCAGAATCCCTAAGCCAAATGGGGAGGTTGATTACGAGACTTGGCATACTCAAGTTGATCTTCTGCTTTCTGACCCATCTTCATCAGATTCTCAGAAAGTGAGGATAATCTTAGAAAAGTCTGTCAACCTGTCAATGTAGAACCCGAGTCCTCGCAGAAGTGCCAAAAGGATGAAACTCAGAAACTTAAAGGAGAAATAACTGCACTGAAGAAACAAGTTGCGTATCTGTCAAAGAAAGGTGAAACAAAAGAGTGTGAAGTTAAGTGTGTAAGAAACTCTAAGGAGGACGCAGTTACCGGTAAATGTCTTGTAGCTAGCTCCAATGCGACATCTGATTCTAATCCCATGCCAAGGCCCTGGTTCTGCTTTAAGTGCGGGGAGGATGGACACATTGCAGGCCGCTGCAGTAAGGAACCCAACCCTGAACTTGTTCGCAAAAAGAATTCACAGCTAAGGGAAAGATGAGAGAAGTACAGGAAATTGCATGAGACATCTCAGTTTTCTTTAAACCTGTAGCAGTTCCTGCTGCGGGACACCCAGGAGCTGCCAGTCTTTTTAACCGTCCCACATTGATGGTCCATGAAGCTGGCAAATATGCTAGAGAAAACCAAGGAAATAATATGTTTAAAGATGAGTTCTTGCCACAAGGTCTCATTGGTCAACGTTGCATTGCTTCTGTTTTTGTCGAAGGCATTGAGTGTGAGTCTCTTTTAGACACAGGGTCTCAAGTCACAACTGTTTCAGAGACATTTTACTTGACCCATTTTCCTTCCCTTCCAATTCAACCAATTCATGCTTTGTTTGCGGTTGAAGGTGCTGAAGGTCAGCACGTTCCCTGCCTTGGCTACATCCAAGTTCTCATAACCTTCCCTTGTACTGTCATAGGTGCAGAGATGGAACTTTCTTCTCTTGTACTCGTTGTTCCAGATTGTCACTTCAACAGTAGAGTCCCACTGCTGATTGGAACAAATGTTCTTGACCGCCTGTATCAGCAGGGTGTAGAGAAAAAAGGGTCCAAGTTCTTCCAAAATCCCAGTGCCAGCAGTGACTATGCTTTGCTTTTTCAGCGTGTTGCTCAAAATTATGAGAGTGGAAAGCAATCATTTCAAGTTAGAGTTCCAGTGAAAAATCACATCACTATCTCTGCCAAACAGAAAATCTGTATCCCTGGACAAGTGAGGATAAAGAGAAGCATTTCAACAGCTTTATTTGTTTTAGAGCAACCCAAGACTTTTCCCTTGCCGGGTGGGCTATTAGTGGAAAATGCTGTGGTGAATGTCCCATACCGAGCTTGTTCCAAGATTCCTGTCACTCTGAAGAACATGACTGAACATGATATTACTCTTCATCCCAAGCGTGTGATTGCCGAGATGGCAGCTGCTCATGTTCTTCCTTTGAAGCCTGATGTACTATCTTGCTCTAATCAGTTGTCCTCTGGGAAGTTGGTGTTCAATCTCAATGACTCGCAGATTCCTGAAGAGTGGAAGAAGCGTATCTCTGATAAACTAAATTCTTTACCAGAAGTTTTTGCAGTTGATGTGTTGTCATATGACCATACTACTGCAGTGAAGCATCACATCAGACTACAGGATGAGACAACTTTTAACAAACGTCCAAGACCGATTCTTCCAAGTGACAGAGAAGCCGTTAGGCAACACCTTAGAGAGCTCCTTGACGCTGAAATTATCAGAGTCTGAAAGCCCTTTTGCATCTCCAATTGGGCTGATTCGCAAGAAAAAGGGACAAATTAGGCTTTGCGTTGATTACCGTAAGCTTAATATGCGCACAATAAAAGATGCATACACCCTACCCAATATAGAGGAGACTTTCTTAGCACTCAGTGGTGCTAAATGGTTCTCTGTCATGGACCTTAAATCTGGATACTACCAAGTCGAAATAGCTGATGAAGATAAGCACAAAACAGCTTTTGTTTGTCTTCTTGGCTTCTTTGAATTTAACCGTTTGCCTCAAGGTGTAACGAATGCGCCTAGTACTTTTCAGAGGCTCATGGAGAAGTGTGTAGGAGACTTGCATTTGAGTGAAGTACTTGTGTTCCTGGATGATCTCATTGTCTTTTCCAAAACACTTGGGGAACATGAAACCCGGCTGATGAAAGCATTGAATCGTCTAAAAGTGTTCGGGTTAAAGTTGTCTCCAGACAAATGCCAATTCTTTAAGTCCTGTGAAGTATCTGGAACATATTGTGGATGCTGATGGAGTTCACACAGATCCAGAAAAGATTTCAGCTCTGAAAGATTGGCCTCGTCCTTCAACCAGGCGAGAGCTAAAATGTTTCCTAGGCTTCGCTGGGTATTATCGGCGTTTTGTCGAAGGTTACTCTAAAATAGCCAAGCCATTAAATTGCCTAACCGCTGGGTATAGTTCTCCAAGAAAGAGGGGAAAGATCTATAAAAGAGAGAAACCAAACACTCCTGTCAATCCCAATTTTCCCCTTGGTGAAGAGTGGACAGTTGAGTGTGAAAGTGCATTCAGAACTTTGATAGACAAGCTGACTTCTGCACCAATCCTTGCCTTCGCAAACCCGCAACTTCCCTATGTCTTGCATACGGACGCCTGTAGAGAGGGGTCGGGCACAGCTCTTTATCAGGAGCAGGAGGGCAAGCTTCGTGTGATGCCAGTAGGGGACTCTCCAAAAGTGAAAGGAATTACCCTACCCATAAACTAGAATATCTAGCCTTGAAATGGGCTGTCTGTGAGAAATTCAGTGATTATCTCTATGACACTGAATTTACAGTACTCACTGACAATAATCCTCTGACATATGTGCTAACCACAGCGAAACTTGATGCTGCGGGACACCGCTGGCTTGCACAGTTATCCACATACAGATTCAATAAAAAGTATAGAGCTGGATCTGCCAATAAGGATGCTGACGGATTGTCTAGGAGACCAGAGAGTTCGCCAGAGGAAGATGATGCATTCCTTGAAGAGGAGAGGGCTATTGAAGACTTAAAATGGCGGCTATGTGAGGAAACAGAGGTTATTTCCACCGAAACACTCTCTGCACTGTCTGACCGCCATTCAGTTGTGTTGTCAAGCAAAGTTTCCGATGCATCAGAGGTTGTTCTTGCGGAATCCTTGGCTTTAAATGCTTCATCTGTCCCTGAGAGTTTCGCCTGTCCAGGTTATGAGACCATCCCTGGAATGACCCGTGATGACTGGTACCGAGCTCAGAGAGAGGATTCATCTTTGAAAAGAATAATTTCTTTTGTGGAACTAGATCAGAAACCTAACTTCCGACAGACCAAGCCTGAACCCCTCGAAGTCAAGTTGCTCCTGAGAGAGTGGAACAGGCTTGAACTACAAGATGGAGTGTTATACCGGAAGTGGACTACTCATAGGGCCGTGCTTCACCAGATAGTTCTGCCTCAGCAGTGCAGGGAAAGAGCCCTGAAGGGTGTTCATGATGAGGTAGGCCATGTAGGCTACGAGCGTGCCCTTGACCTAGCTCGTGCTAGATTATTTTGGCCGAAGATGGCAAGGGATATTGAGGACAGATGCCGTACCTGTGAAAGATGTTTCAGAAGTAAAGCACCCATGGAATCCATACAGACGACGTTTCCACTTGAATTAGTGTGTATGGATTATTTGTCTCTTGAGCCTGACAACCGTGACATCAGGAATATATTAGTCATCACCGACCACTTTACTAAATTTGCTGTGGCGATACCGACGAAAGACCAGAAAGCTAAAACCATCGCAAAAGCATTCTGGGAAAATTTCATTGTTCATTATGGGTTTCCGAGTCGCCTTCTCAGTGATCAAGGAAGGGATTTTGAATCCCACACCATTCGCGAGTTATGTGCTCTCATCGGAGCTAATAAAGTGAGAACAACACCTTATCACCCACGTGGCAACCCGGTCGAGAGGTTTAATAGAACACTCCTCAGTATGCTTGGAACCCTTGAAGAAAAAGATAAACATCACTGGAGAGACTTTGTGAAACCCCTTGTACATGCGTACAATTGTATGCGGAATGACACCACAGGCTATTCGCCCTGCGAGTTGATGTTTGGGCGCCAGGCTAAACTACCAATTGACCTTGTTTTTGGTATCAATCCTCCAGGTGAAAGACCCAAAACTCACTCCGAGTATGTAAAGAAACTACGAGAACGTCTTCAGGAGAGCTATGAACTGGCTTCTGACAATTCCCGCAAAATGAGTGAAAAGAACAAGGCGAGGTTTGATTTAAAAGTCAGAGCGGCTGAACTGATGCCCGGTGACAGGGTCTTAGTGAGAAACTTGAGCTTCGGGGGTAAGCACAAACTTGCCGACCGATGGGAGAAGATGGTCCACACTGTGGTCAAGAGAATTTCAGATGGTCCTGTTTACGTGGTGAAGCCGGAGAAGAGCAGTGGTCCCTATCGGACTCTTCATAGGGATCTCTTACTGCCCTGTGGGTTCTTGCCTGCGAGCCCAGAAGAACAGATGCCTGAAACAACTTTCAAATGTGAACAGGTAACGTAAGATGAGGACGAGGGCTAGTACTTAAGTGCGAGAGGGTGATGAATGTGAGGAACATTCTAGTGATGAAGAGGAAGGTTACTTTCAAATCCCCATTCCTGAAATAGTCACAAGAAGTCCTCTCATTAAACGGGTGGACGATAGGTCACATAACTCTAATAATGTTCCTGTGAAATCATCAGACCAGTTGAACCCTCATGCAGTTGAGTTTGCTCCACGTACTTTACCTATGCTGTTGAGAATCTGTTGAGATTGAAAATGACCCTGATTATGTAACCACTGAAATCCCAGAGGAGATGGTACCAGATGCCAGGGCAGAATCCCAAGAGTTGTCCCATAGTTCAGTTGACACTGAATCCGCACCTCTCAGACGTTCAGGTCGAGAAAGACGGCCACCTAAGACATTAGAATATGAGGAATTAGGGAAGCCCATATTACTTGCTCTTACATCATTTTTTGATTCCCTGGGAAACATTCTCGCTGCTAGTCTTGTTAACACGCATGCAGGGACTCATGCGGTTTAGAGGGGGAGAGTGTAACCCTTGACACTTTTTACATGTTTTAAGATAGCTGTGATGAAGAGTCTGAGGCAGGCGGATCCATATGCAGGCAGTTTATTAAACAAATCATGGTCAGACAGGCGAGATCGATAACAGCAAACAGAGCAATGTAGAGCAGACAACACTCAGTCCGATAAACAGGCTTACGGTCAGGGCAGGCAGCAGGAATCACAAACGGTGTAGACAATCCAATGGTCAGGGCAGGCAGCAGGAATCACAAACGGTATAAACAATCCAATGGTCAGGGCAGGCAGCAGGAATCACAAACGGTATAAACAATCCAGGTAATAAACAGTAGATCCACAGAATGATAAACGCTCAGAATTGCAGCCGGGGCAAACAAGACTTCGCGAGGATCCCGAGCGAACCTTCCGCTTATAAAGGGGAGATAATGAGCAACACCTTAGAAAGCAATCTTTTGTAGTAGAAGTGATGGTTCTACCATACTTGTAATAAGGAGTTGAATTGACAGTTTTCGTTATTTGGAGTATACACAAGACTAGGTAATGATCAGAGATATCATCACTTTGCTGCAGAATCTCAACGGCATTGACATCAATTCCATGTGACAGTATTAAGTCTAGAATATGATTTCGACAATGAGTGGGACCTGACACGTGTTGTCTAACTCCAATAGAGTTCAGAATGTCTATAAATGTTGCTCCCAGTGCATCGATTTTCATTATCAACATGGATGTTACAGTCACCCACTATTAAGACCTTATCTGTAGCCAACACTAATTCAGATAGAAAATCAGCGAATTCTTTAAGAAAGTCTGTATGGTGCCCTGGTGGCCTGTATACAGTAGCAAGTACAAACGTCCCGGGGGCTTTATCATTAACACTTGTTTCTCTGGATAATGTTACATGAAGCACCATTACTTCAAACGAGTTATACTTGAAGCCCGCTCTCTGAGAAACACTGAAAATATTGCTATGAATTGTGGAAACACCTCCCCCTTTACCTTTTAGACGTGGCTCATGTTTATAACAGTAATCATGAGGGGTAGACTCGTTTAAGATAATGTAATCATCTGGTTTTAGCCAGGTTTCTGTCAAACAGAGCACATCTAGGTTATGATCAATAATCATATCATTTACAAAAAGCGCTTTTGTAGAAAGGGACCTGATATTCAATAAGCCAAGTTTTATCATTTGTTTCTCTGTATTATGTAAATTTTTTATCTGTTGAACGTTGATTAGATTGTTACTCTTAAATTGGTTTGGACGTCTTTTGTATTGTCTAGCTCGGGAAACAGACACAGTCTTTATAGCATGATATCTAGGTGAAAGGGTCTCTATGTGCTGTGAAATAACTGATTTTGGTGACGTGAGGCGGCTAGCAGACAGTCGGATTAGCCTGTCTGTCTGCTTCCTGACCAGGGCCCCAGTTAGTCAAGTGCAAACTCTAAGACTATATGCCATATTACTAGAGAGAAGAGCGGCACCACCCCTGGTGGGATGAAGACCATCTCTTTTCAACAGGTCAGGTCTGCCCCAAAAACTTGTCCAATTGTCTATGAAACCGATGTTATTCTGCGGGGACCACTTAGACATCCAGCCATTTAGTGACGACAGTCTGCTATGTATCTCGTCACCACGATACGCAGGGAGGGGGCCAGAGCAAATTACAGTGTCTGACATCGTACTTGCAAGTTCACACCCCTCTTATTTTTAGTGATCTCCGACTGGCGAAGTCGAACATCATTTGTGCCGACGTGAATAACAATCTTACTGAATTTACGTTTAGCATTAGCCAGCACTTTTAAATTTGCCAAGATGTCAGACGCTCTGGCTCCCGGTAGGCATTGGACTATGGTGACTGGTGTCGCTATTTTCACGTTCTGTACAATAGAATCACCAATAACTAGAGCACTTTCATCAGGTTTCTCAGTGGGTGCATCACTGAGTGGGGAGAACCTGTTTGATGTTCTGATCGGAACGGAAAAGCGGTGTTTTGACCCGCAACTATGCCGTCTCAGAGTCACCCACACTGTCAGAAAAAAAGGTACCGCAGGGGTACAATTTTGTTCTTAGGGGAACAAAAAATATAATGGTACCTTTAAAGGTCCACAATAGGTCCTTAGGGTACAATTATGTTCCCAAAACAAGTTGTAAAGGTACAACTTTTCAGATTCAGATGTGAAAGGTACATTTTTGTACCTTGGATTTATTTTATATTTATATATTTATTGGAAGTTTAGCCCTAAGAGTAGGTCTAACTATGTGTTTTTATTTTTTGTTTATTAATTTAATGTGTGTTAACTCATGATAACATCAAGACACTTTATAAAATTACTTTAAATGTTAAAAATATCTTTTCAAACCATGTACAAAAGCCTACAACCACTTGTCTCCTATACCTGTAAAATGAGACAGATATAATTAACAAACATAATGCTAATGAAATTATTAAATAAAATATTTTGAATAACTGTTGATGTTTTTTTGTTGTAATATTATAGTCAGAAAATCTTTTTTATTAAATGTATTTTCCATTTTTAAATGTTGACCTTTGCGTTATTTTTTAAGACGCTGAATGAAATTTGGAATAAGGACAATGCGGAATGGCTACGTTTAATTACACTCAAGTAATTAAAACTTGCTTACGCAGACGTAATTGTTGTTGTCCCTTTAAGAAAATTTCCCTCGCTTGGCTCGAGTCGTTCAGTTCAGGGTATCGAGTATGCTGGCGTGCTCGGACAGAACCTCTAACGGTTTCAACGCGAAGTCTGTTTTGGAGTTAATATTTCTCAGGTAAATGCCGATTAATGTTATATAAGCTTATTTTTACACGTGTGTTGCCATGTTCGGTTGATTTTGTTGAACTTGGTGTTTCCCCTGCTCAAAGCCCGTTAAAAGTTCTTGCGTCAGACTGGCTGGTGTACGTTGGCCTACAGGATGGAGCTGGCTAGGATGTCTACAGCACACTTAATAAAGGAGTTAATTCAATTTGGTATCGAAGTGTTGTGCGGTCAGTGACTGCTCGGGAGGCGTGGGATCCATTTGCGACATGTTTATTGACAAACTCGTAGTCGGACAGGCAGAGTTAATCACCGGCAAACAGAGCAATGGGGAAAGTCCAGAGAGTAAACGATAGTCCAGGCAGAAGGTCGGGGCAGGCAGCGATAAATCAAACACGATAAACACAGTCCAATCGGCAACGGAAAAACACTAGAAATGAAAACGCTCAGAGTGATAGTCAGACTAACCAAACTTCGCAGTGAGCGCCTCCAGCCGGCGGCCTAAAATGGCCGCCAGAGAGGAAGCGCTACGGGTGACCCGGAACCGGAAGAGAGGGCCCCAGGTACGGCATGGTGGGATATGTAGTGAGTTAGAACTCCGGTGAGGGTTCCCGCTGACAGCGGTTAGAGGGAGCCACAGAGACCGCGGTGGTGACAGAGCCCCCCCCCTGCGAGCGACTCCTGGCGCGAGGAGGAGGCCGGCGCCGGGGTCTACCTCTTCCACGGGGGGCTGGTCGATCTGGGTGCGACGAGTGGAAGTCGGCGGTGAGGGAGGGGTCGAGGATGTCCGTGGCAGGGACCCAATCGACCAGATACTGAAGGTGACCTCGCCGGCGCCGGGAGTCCAAGATGGCTCTAACTTGATAGACCTCCTCGCCGTCGATGATGATGGGGGGAGCTCCCTGGGAGGCGGTCTCGTCTAGGATCTCCCTTCCTTCCGGACTGTCAGCGGGCTTTAACAGAGAAACATGAAAGGTGGGTGAGATACGGTATTCTGACGGAAGTCTTAATCTGAATGACACTGGTGTGATTTGTCTAATGATTTGGAACGGACCCACGTACCTGGGGCTTAATTTTCTGCTTGGAAGTCGAAGGCGTAGGTCCCGGGTGGAGAGCCACACCCATTGCCCGGGCTCATAAGAAGGGTTGGGACGACGTCTTAGGTCGGCTTGGGCTCTGGTGCGACGGATGGCGCTCTGCAGATGGACGTGGGCCTGGTTCCATGTCTCCTCACTCTGCTGAAACCAGGAGTTGACCGCGGGTAGGTTTGAGGGCTCGCCGGACCAGGGAAAGAGAGGGGGCTGGAAGCCAAGGATGCACTGGAATGGGGTGAGTTGAGTGGAGGGTTTGCGCAGGGAGTTCTGGGCGTATTCAGCCCAGAAGAGATATCGACTCCAGGTGTTCTGTTGATTATGACAGTAGGTGCGGAGGAAGTGGGTCAACTCCTGGTTTAGTCTTTCTGCCTGTCCATTGGCCTGGGGGTGGTACCCTGAAGTCAAACTCACATTAACTCCGAGGAGGCTGAAGAAGCTTGACCAAAGACGTGAGGAGAACTGGGGCCCGCGGTCGGAAACAATGTCTTCTGGGAGGCCGTAGAGTCTAAACACCCAGTTGCACAGTAACTCAGCGGTTTCCATGGCAGTGGGGAGCTTGGTCAGAGGGATGAAGCGGCAGGCCTTCGAGAAACGGTCTATTACGGATAGGATGGTGGTATAACCGCTGGAAGGGGGAAGGTACGTGACGAAATCGACGGCTATATGGGACCACGGGCATTGTGGCACGGGCAAGGGCTGCAGCAGGCCGGCGGGTAGGCGGCGCGGTACCTTCGAGATGTTGCATGTGGCGCATTTGTTGATAAATTGGATGGTGTCAGTACGTTGACCTGGCTGGAAGGGGGAAGGTACGTGACGAAATCGACGGCTATATGGGACCACGGGCATTGTGGCACGGGCAAGGGCTGCAGCAGGCCGGCGGGTAGGCGGCGCGGTACCTTCGAGATGTTGCATGTGGCGCATTTGTTGATAAATTGGATGGTGTCAGTACGTTGACCTGGCCACCAAAACCGATTGCCCAGCAGTTGCATTGTGGCCTCTATTCCAGGGTGACCTGAGCTCGGGGTGTGGTGTACTTCGGTGAGTACTCGTGGTCGGAGGGCGAGCGGGACATAGACTAGGTTCGGCGGACACTCAGCAGGTGTGGGATCTTGTACCTGGGCTTCAGTGATTTCCGTCATGAGGTCCCAGGTCACAGGTGCTAGTATCATGGAGGGAGGCAGTATGGGTTCAGGGTTGTCAACTTGGGGTTCGGGTTCGTGGAGGCGTGAGAGGGCGTCGGCCTTGGTGTTCTGGGAGCCAGGCCTATAGGTGACAGAGAAGTTGAACCTCGAGAAGAACAATGCCCAGCGAGCCTGCCGATGATTCAGGAGCTTGGCCGAACGGAGATATTCGAGGTTCTTGTGATCCGTCAGCACGGTGAAGGGGTGCTTGGCGCCCTCAAGCCAGTGCCGCCACTCCTCCAGGGCTAACTTGATTGCTAATAATTCGCGATTACCCACGTCATAGTTCTTTTCTGCAGGGCTCAGTTTATGTGAGAAGAAGGCACACAGGAACATCTTGGCTGGTTCTCCCTGGCGCTGTGAGAGCACAGCCCCGACTCCGGTGCTCGAAGCATCCACCTCCACCACGAAAGGGCTGTCGGGGTCAGGATGGTGGAGAACGGGTGCGGTGGTGAACCGACGACGTAGCTCATCGAAGGCCTGAAGTGCCGATTGGGACCAGGTGAGGCGTGAAGCTCCCCTCTTTACCATGGCGGTGAGAGGCGCTGCCACGGAGCTGAAATTTCGGATGAAATGACGGTAAAAGTTTGAGAATCCAAGGAACCGTTGGAGTTCCTTGAGAGTGGTTGGGCGCGGCCAGTTCAAGACAGCGTTGACCTTGCGTTCGTCCATAGCAACCCCCTCAGGACTGATGATATATCCGAGGAAGGAGACTTTGTCTAGGTGGAACTCACATTTCTCCTCTTTAGCGTACAGCTGGTGAGAGATGAGGCGTTGCAGAACGGCCCGGACGTGGGTGACGTGTTCGGAGTAGGAACTTGAGTATATGAGAATGTCGTCAATGTAAACGATCACCCATCTGTTGAGCATGTCGCGGAATACTTCATTGACGAACGCCTGAAAGCATGATGGACTGTTGGCCAGCCCGAAGGGCATCACCAGGTACTCATAGTGCCCGCTGGTCGTGGAGAAGGCGGTCTTCCACTCGTCCCCGGAGCGGATCCTGATGAGATTGTAGGCCGACCTCAAGTCCAGCTTTGTGAAGATCTTTGCAGAACGTAACTGCTCCAGGGCCGAGGGAACTAGAGGAAGTGGGTAACGGTATTTGATTGTAAGTTCGTTGAGGGCACGGTAATCGATGCAGGGACGGAGGCCTCCATCCTTTTTCTTGACGAAGAAGAAACCTGCGGATGCAGGGGAGGTGGAAGGCCTGATGAAACCCTTAGCCAGCTCCTCTTGAATATACGTGTTCATGGCAGCTCCGATCTGCATGGGTTCCGGTGCCGGCGGAGACATCGGCGGAGACATCGCAGTAAATGGGCGGCCGGGCTTACGTGCACGCATGATGTTGTCGACTCGGATGGACAGCTCGATGTACTGCTCCAACGGTAATCCCTCATCCCGGCAGGCCAGCTCTACCTGCAACTCGGCGTTCAGCCCCTTCCTGTAGTGGAGCTTGAGGGGACCGTCATTCCAGCCGCTCTGAGCCGCAAGGGTGCGAAAGGTTAATGCGTAGTCCGCCGCGGTCCTACGGCCTTGTTTCAGCGCCATGATCTGTTCGCCCGCCTCACCGTTCTCCGAGCTTGGTTGGAACACTTCTTTGAAACGTTGCAGGAAGGCTTGAAACGACGGGAAGGTGGGCTGATCCAGCCGCCAAACCGCGGTGGCCCAGTCCAAGGCTCGTCCAGAGAGCAGGGAACACACGAAAGCGATCTTAGCCTCATCTGTCGGATATAAATGTGGCTGCTGGCTGACAAAGAGAGAGCACTGCAAAAGAAATCCCTTACTTTTGGCGGGGGAGCCGTCGAATTTCTCAGGGAACGCCAAGCGCGGACTGGCGGCAAACGCCTGCGCCCCCGATGCAGGCGTGATCGCGGGCGGCGCCGCGGGTGGCGGCGTGGCAGGTGGCGTTAGCTGGAGGCCTTGCAGCGCTTGCACAAGCTGCCCCGTGAGATCGGTGAGGCGATCCAATTGGTGCTGGTGCGCCATCAAGGTAGATGCTTGTGCCGACAGCTCGGTTGTTATCTGATGAACTGTCGCGGGACTTGCCGATGGTGTCGCCTGGGCGGTCGCTGGATCCAATGGCGGCGAAGTTTTCTGTTGTGCGGTCAGTGACTGCTCGGGAGGCGTGGGATCCATTTGCGACATGTTTATTGACAAACTCGTAGTCGGACAGGCAGAGTTAATCACCGGCAAACAGAGCAATGGGGAAAGTCCAGAGAGTAAACGATAGTCCAGGCAGAAGGTCGGGGCAGGCAGCGATAAATCAAACACGATAAACACAGTCCAATCGGCAACGGAAAAACACTAGAAATGAAAACGCTCAGAGTGATAGTCAGACTAACCAAACTTCGCAGAGAGCGCCTCCAGCCGGCGGCCTAAAATGGCCGCCAGAGAGGAAGCGCTACGGGTGACCCGGAACCGGAAGAGAGGGCCCCAGGTACGGCATGGTGGGATATGTAGTGAGTTAGAACTCCGGTGAGGGTTCCCGCTGACAGCGGTTAGAGGGAGCCACAGAGACCGCGGTGGTGACACGAAGTCACTGAAGAGGAGAGAAAAAAATTTGAAGGTGAGTATGCGGTTACATTTTTTTTAAAGTCTCGAGTGTTTTCTTGAGGATTTTCCCGGTGTAATGTTAACACCCTTTAACTTATCCGTTTATCTCTTTAACTAACTCTCATACCTTGTTGCTTAAATAAAAAAAACCACCACGTAATATATTTGCAATATTAACACTTGTACGGCAATTAGTGATTAACTTTTTAAATTCTGAGGCAGTTTTTCCCGCACGAGAGTTGCCCAACGTACTTGTTATACAAAGCAAGTGAATAATTAGGTAAAAGGACAACAGCCATGCTAATATTTATTTGTTACAAACATGAGAGTAGATGTTTGTACGCGGGGGAGTAGTCTCCCTCACTTTTAACCTCACATTTTTTTCCGCTAATGTTAGGTGTGTTCACGGAGAGATTTACATGGGCCAGTGTGAATAAATCTAGATTTAAATGCAAAGAGACAAAATCGTCAGGTCATGCATAGACTTTTTATTTGTATCCAAAATGAGGGAATGTGTACATTATGGATTGAGCGCTGAACACTCTTAGGCAGTGTGTTTTTATTCATACTCAAAGCCGGAGGGTGCTCTCGAGCAGAAAGTACAAAACGGACCCAGAAGTAATAACTTGTGACCTGCCAGGAAATCCCTAATATGGATAAAGTCATCTAGCTATAGCTGTAGCTAAACTGAATAATAATAATAAAAAAAAAAAAAAACAGAAACATTTTGGACTAATAAAACAAATAGGCTACTTGACAATAAATACACATTTGCAACCATATATGTTTTTTTTTTCCATCTCCAGGTAATAAAGTATATGAATACTGCAATGCTACTTAATATAACATTTATTACAGTTTAAAATTATAAAATTATAAAATATATATAAAATATATATCTTATTCTTTTTTTTTTTTTTTTTTTTTTTCCGGCCTGTCAGTAACACAGATAACACATGACAGTGTGTATGTGTAGCTATGTTATCATCATTCACAGCCTTTTTTTTTTTAATGTAATTAATTAATTTAATTTTATATACCTTTTTATTTAACCATACTATGACAGACAAGACCGGGGGACAGAGAAAACAGGAAAAAAAAAATAATAATAATAAATAAATAAATAAAAAATAAAAAATAAAATAAAAATTGGGGAGAAAGTCAACAGAAGAGGGGGAGAGAGAGAGAGAAGAAAGGAAAAAAAAAAAAACAAAGGAGAAGGAGGATAGAGATAGAGAGAAAGATCAAAAAAAGATAATCTGCTTCCATACCTGCTGACAAAAAGAGAAAACAACAGAAGACACAACAGCAGAGAGACTGCAGCAACAACCAACATCTATATAAATCACAGTAAATACTAAATGTTAAATGTTATTGTGCGGCACACATAACTAATATTACAAAATATGTTTTGAAGCAACAGCAGATCAAAACAGTGTGTGTCTGTGAGCACCTGTTTTTACACCAATGTGAGTGCTTGTGTGTACACCTGTGTGCACACCTGTGTGTGTGAGCGCGTTTGTGTTCATAAGGTTCTTCCATGTAAATGTTTAATAGTGTGTGTGAGGAACCACAGCCCCGCCCCGCAAGGTATGAGGCAGACATGGGGGAGACCCGGGCCCCAAACATCCGGAGGCCCCCCCGGGCACGAGAGTCCCAGGAGAACCACCGCAGGGACAACCGCGGCCCCCACCCAGAAAAGGGCAGAGGAGGGCCCGGAGGGGGGTCATCCGGCAGCCACAATGCAGACATCCCAGGGGGCTGTGGCGGCAAGCCCGTAGGCTCCGCCGGCAGCCGGCCACACCAGAGCAGACCGGCCCTGGGCCCGGTGATCCAAGGGCCCCCCACCCCCCAGCCGGGGCCCAGCAAAGCCAGGGGGGCCAGGCCCCGCCCAGCAACCGCCGAGAGCGGGCCAGCGCTCACCCGAGCATCCTGCCCCGGAGCGAGAAACCAGCAACGCACCGGCGGCCGGGGGCATCCTCCACCGGTAGGGCGTGGTGGTGGGGTGGGGGGGCCTGAGATGATGAGTGAGGCGGAGTCTAAGGCCTGACCTGACACATGGACATAGACAAACAGGCACACATATATACAAGCATACGTTCCCACCGTCATGCACGCAAACAAATATTCACACTCGCCCCACATGTAGACACACAAAAATGGACACAGTACCCACAATCACACTCCCCATTTGTACTCTATACTCCTGGATCCAGGCACCACTACCCTCAGAGGGGCAATCAGCGCCAGACCCCGGAGCTGGACCCCCTTCACTCTGGCGTGGAGACAGGAAGACCACCCCGGTCCCCCGCACCAGCAGAGAAGACCACCAGCCCAAACCCCGACCGGATGGCCAGCTCGTCCTCACAGCCCCCAGCCCCGGACAGAGAACAGAGAACAGGGGTGTGGAAAAAAAAAAAAAACGAAAAAAGAAGACCCCATGCCTCACCTCACCCGCTCAAATGTAGTGTTGGTGTGTGTTGTTCTAAAGTGCTTTAAAACAGGGGAGGGGCAAGACACTAACCACCCTCCGCCAGCTCGTGTCAAATCGGCCCCTCCCCAAGAGCCCTCAATGTCTATGTGTAACTTAAAATTGAGAAGTGGGCACCGGCACCAGGGAGAAGGCTGAATGAACAGACCGCCCCCTGGATGCCATTCAGTGTGCCCACCCCCAAGGCCCTATATGTATGTGTCATGTGACAGTAAGTAATGGGAGTGTCTAAGTTGTGATGTATGATTGAGATGCAGGTGGCCACGAGGAGACAGAGGAGTACCACCTCCCCTGCATCCCAGCGACACACCCGCACCCCAAAACCCTACCTGTATGTTGGAGTGATGGAGCGGGAGAAGGGAAGCATTAGGGATGGGGAGGAAATCATTGGAGGGGGCAAAGTACCCCCCCCTTTGGAGCCAGCTCCCCCGCTGACCCCCATAGGCACCCCCGTTGCCCCAAATCTGCCCAGGGCAGGGGGCCCAGGCCCATCCAGACCAGGGCCCACGGCAGCCCGGGACGGCCCACCAGACCCCACAGCAGAGGAAAAACTACCCCCACCCCATCATTCAGTCAACTCCCAGACTACTGAAGGAAATAGACACCCAGGTTAAGTCCGTCCTCCGCCTATATTGGCCCCCCCCCCCGCAGAGTGGATACTGACAGATGGTAACAACGTCCCTACCAGCTAAAGAGGCCACCGGATCCACCGACGCGTCAAAGGCCCCCGCACCAGGGCCGAGCCCAAGCGCATGCACCAACCCACGCTCCCGGTGGCACACCAAGCAGGACCCAAGCCCCCCAGGCCCAGCCGGAATCCCAGCCCGGTGGCAGAGCGGCCCCAGAACCCCAAGCCCCCCCCCCCCCCGGACCTACCCCGGAGCAGTACGGCTGCCAGGCCGGCAACCTACGTCCGCTGGCACAGGCCTCCCCAGCAGCGCCGCATGCAGCCGCCAGAAAAACAACACCCAAGAGCCACCAACACACCATCCAGGCCAGGACCGCAGCCCCAGCGCCGAACCCCCCAAGAAACCCACCCCCAGGGAACTCCCAGATGCCCCCAGCCCATATGGCCCCCCCACGGCGACAACAAAAACCAAAGCTGGACAGAACCGTGACCCCCACTCACACTAGGTGATGGAGCTGATCAAAGGAGCCCAGAGAGATTGATCTAATGTGGCAGCAGAAGCTGTTTCAAGACTAATATAGTCCAACAAACGATCTCTATATTGGTTGATATTAAGATTATTTTTATTTTTCCAGTTCATGAGGACAGTCTTCTTAGCAATGCATAAGGCGGTGTAAGCCATGTGGATTGAGTTACCTTCTGTAGTGACACCATCTAGGTAGCCCAACAAGCAGACTGATGGAGAGGCTGGAATGGAACATTTAAGACACTTTGATAAGTCTTCACAAATCCTGTACTAGAACCTCTGAACAGGTGGACAGAACCATAGAGCGTGGATATAATTGTCAGGTGTATTGCCTTAACAGTGTGAGCAGTTGTTAGAAGCTGTAGAACCCATCCTGAACATCCAATGACCTGTGTAATGCACTCTATGCAGGATTTTGTATTGTATTAATTGTAAACTGGGATTTCTAATCAGTGCAAAGGTTTTTAAACAAATCTGAGACCAAAAATTATGGTCCCAGCTGACTGATAGATCTGCCTCCCATTTTGTAGTAGGAAGCGATACTGATTCATCTATTTTGGAAAGTGTCCTGTATATTTTAGACAGTAATTTAGGGGTTTTGAGATTAAGAAATTCTGCCACACTTGGTGGTATTTGTAATTTGATATGATTAGACTTGAATTTTCTTTTTACTATAGATTTAACTTGTTGGTATTCTAAAAATCTGTTCTTGTTAATCCCATATTGTTTAACTAATATGTCAAAGGGAATAAAGTCCGTCCCTTCGAATATATGTTCCAGGTATTTAATACCTTTACAACTCCAATCTGTGAAGTTTATCATATTATTGTTTATTAATAAGTCAGGGTTATTCCAGATGGGAGTACGTTTGCATGGGATTAGTGAAGACTCAGTCATTTTTAGAAACTCCCACCATGCTGTCAGAGAAGAGCTGATACTGATGCTTTTGAAGCATACGTGTCGTTTGATGATCAAGCTAATGAATGGCAGATCCGAAATCTCTATATTATTGCATAATGCCTGTTCTACATCTAGCCAAGGCTCATCTAAGAGGGTGTGTTTTAACCACCCTGAAATGTGTTGAAGCCTGTTAGCTAAGAAGTAGTGGTGAAAGTTAGGCAGATCTAGTCCTCCTTTATCCTTGGTCTTTTGCAGCGTTTTTAAGCTAATACGCGGGGGTTTACCTTTCCAAAGGAATTTAGAGATGGGGGAGTCCAGAGATCTAAACCAGTCAGGTGATGGTTTGCTCGGGATCATTGCAAATAAATAATTAATTCTTGGCAAAACCATCATTTTAATTGAGGCGACTCTTCCCATGAGTGATATGGGTAGAGACTTCCATCTGGCTAGATCATCTTCTACCATCTTTAAAAGTGGGATGTGGTTTAATTTAATTAAATTAATTATCTTATTGTCTTATTCTGTGATTTAAAAATACAGGTAAAAATGATATAGAATATAAATTATTGGTTATTATCCAACAGTGTATTTGATTTCTTATCCAATTAATAGAAAAAGCTTCAAAACTGGTTTAGTACATGCTTCAGTTTTGATAGGTAATTAAAATGATACTTTTCTTCTTTTTCATATTATAGACAATGATGTGGATGGAGAGACTGTTGACATTGGACTGACTGAGTCAATGATTTCATTCCTCTTTGAGGGATCGTTTAAAAAACAAGCAAAATTTCATCGATTTATTCAGCAGATGAAGAAGACAGTGACATTAACTCTTGAACCTGTGCCTGTAGAATCCCAGTCATCAACCGGAGCAAGGTAATTGCTGTTTAATAATATTTCATTTGTTTCAGAGAGCTGTTCTAAAAACAAATCTTAAATGTAGCTAGGTTATTTCCCATGCTTCCCTATATGTTGCTTTACTGTACTTCTACTAGTGCTTAGTTTATCAGTTTCTTGCATCTGTAACATAATGTATTAGAGGTGCTCTAAAATTTCAATCATTTTCTTTGTCAAAAATATCAACAAAAAATACTACTTGAGCAGATAAGATAACAGAAGCTTTGACATGGAGAAAAAACAGAGTGCACAGTCTCAGTCAGTCTTTTCTCACCCAGAATTTTTGGTGCATCACTATTATTTATATTTACTGTATAATAATTTATTAGGTTACCACAGTTTATGAATTGACAACTAAGGATGATCAAGTAAAGGGAAGAGCACATATTTTAAATAACACTTGTTTGGTAAAATTCTGAATTCTGTTATTGTTTGTTGACATAATAATTTGTCTTTTCAGGACTGAAAATGCTGCTTTACAGTATTTGTGCTATTTTATGTATGACTGCATCATTGCAGTGTCTAATTATTACTTTCCGTTTTTGCCATAGTAATATCAGCCTGTCAACAGCTTTTCCTGCAGTTTTTGAAGTTTCGAAGTTTCCATTTGACGTTCAGGCCAAGTTGGACCGAAAAGAATGCCGACTAACGTCATCAGACCGAAACAAAATTATTAGAACATTGTATGAAAGCATGGCTCAGTACAAAATGTAAGTATTTCTCATTACCTATACCAAGGTTTTAATTGCTTACATTCAGTTTTATATAACATTTAATGCTACACTGATGTGTTTAAATATTTTTGTAGGTATCCAACTAATGAAGAGTACATTCAAGTGGCTAAGGCCCTGACTCTGAGGTATCCCTTTTTAAAAGACAAAGAGGGCAATGGATATGTAAGTAGCTGGTTTACCTTTAATGTTTACTCTTGGTTCTTGGTTCATGCAGTTTATTATTATTATTATTATTGTTTTTTTGTTTGTTTTTTTAATAGCACACTTGGCACATGTCTCTGAAACGCAAGTTTAAATTTGAACGGACACCTTTGGCTGACATTGAAGAAGTGAAAAGGCTTAAACAGAAGTTTGGTCATTCAAATAAGTCTCTGCAACCTGAAGAAGGCAGTTCAAGCAAACAAATTACAAGGCCTTTGGTGAGAGCATATTTTTATAATATTTTCACCAGTGTATTGCTCTCAAATTAAGTGAAAAGAAGCAACATTTTCATTATTCTCTTGCCTAGAAATTAAAAAATATCTAAGGATGCACCAAAATAAAAATTCTTGGCCAAAACCGAAACAGAAAAATTCTAGATGCACAGCCTTCCTCAGGCGGGTGAGAAGGCCCGGCATCCTGGCCCGCAGCCATTTCCATGCGGCTCACGTCCGGACCGCGGGTCCGGCAGCTCGTCCATCCTATCGGCGGCGCTCGTCCCTTTACGCACCCTTCCTGGACCCACGAGGACACCAGCGTGCATGCACGGGGAAGAGACGGGACTCCTGAGGAGAGGCGCGCTCGGCATTTTAACAGCGGCGGTGATGAGGCTTCATTCACATCAGGTGTGCCTCATCACACGCCGCCAGACCTGGATGTTTCAGCGCCCCTCCTCCTCCCACACGCCCACTCCCGTTGGGAGCCTGGTGAAGGGCGGCGATTACCGACGGGGTGAAGCTGATAGTTAGGGGGGGAGGCAGCCGACTCGTCACAATTTTTACATATTTGTTTATCACATCTTATGTTCCAGGAATGGATTTTAAAGCAGCACTTCTCATGTTGCCAGCCTTGTTCATAGAGAAACTTGAACATTTCATTGTACTTGGAGAGGTGCGTACATAGTACTGTTTTGTATTTCTGTGCAATTCTTAAACCGTATTTATTGTGGCCATATACAAATGGGTGAATAATAATTATCTTAGTCTTTATGCATGTTAATTTTCTCTCCGTCAGTTTAGTCAACTGCTGAGAACATTTGACTGATACAGAATCTGTTTTGTGCTTTGTCATTTAGAGTGAACCATCTTCACCATATCCAACTGTTCAAGTACAGGAGACCACTGACTGGAAAACTGTGATTACAAGAAGAGTCACTGCAGTCATCAGAGTTGATGGGATCGAGATCTGCCGGGCGAACGGTGTGGACGAGGGGGCTCTTGCAGCATTTTGTGCTCATTTCGTCTTCAATTTGACATATCCATCTCATTTGAAGAAAAAAAGGAAAAGGAAAGGAAAGGACGTGACGTGTGGCCAAGTATGGTGACCCATACTCGGAATTTGTGCTCTGCATTTAACCCATCCAAGTGCACACACACAGTAGTGAGAAGTGAACAAACACGCACACACGCACACCGTGAACACACACCCGGAGCAGTGGGCAGCCATATCGCTATTGCTGCGGCGCCCGGGGAGCAGTTGGGGGAACGGTGCCTTGCTCAAGGGACTCACCTCAGTCGTGGTATTGAGGGTGGAGAGAGGGCTTTATTCACTCCCCCCACCTTCAATCCCCGCCGGACCTGGGACTCGAACCCGCAACCTTTCGATTACAAGCCCGACTCCCTAACCATTAGACCACGGCTGCCCCCCAGAACACCCTGATGTTTCTTCAGTGGTATATTTTGAAACTTACTGTGGATGGAGATAAGCCTCTACCTACACCAGTAACCAGAATAATCAATCTCTTACAGTAACATCAGCAAAAATGCCCCGCCTGTTCAGTTGCCCTAAATGTTCTCGAAGAACATTCACAATCATCAAATTAATCCAGCACATTGGACTCATTCATGCACATGAGCCAAATTTTTCAATAACTTGTGGTCTTAATGACTGTCAGAGATCATTTACAAAGTATGTGTCCTTTAGATGTCATGTTTACCGAAAACATAAAAATACGGTGTTACAACAGACTACTACTATGACTACTGATCCTCTGCCTCTGTTTGAGGAAGTTGAGGAAGAATGTACTACTGATGTTGCTTTTTCAGCACCCCCAAACATGAACGAGCTGTTGCAGCAATTCAGAGAGAACCTTTTTGCCTTCATTTTGAAATGCAGAGAAAAAAATCACCTGCCTCAGTCAGTGCAGCAAGAAATTTTGGATGATGTTAATTTCCTCTTTAGTTTTTTCAAAGAGAACTATGACGAATTTCTTGCATATCATCTAGAAAAAAATGCCTTTGATCTTGCAGCATGTCCAGAACTTCAAGAAGTGCTACAGTCCCCAGACTTTTTTTCAGAGTCCTCAAGACTTGTTAGGTCTCCACACATGTTAAAAGAGTTTTGTAAAGAAAAATTTGAGATGACTGAACCCGTACAGTACACACTAAGAGACTCAAGTGGTAACAAGACTGGAAGTTACTCTTATGTCCCTATTTGTGAGGTATTAAGAAAATACTGTTCTCATGAGGACATATGGGACCAAATACAAACTGAGCTGAATGTAGATGTAAAAGATGAACTTGTTCTACATAATTATCGAGATGGACTTCATTTCAAAAACCACAAATTCTTTGCAGGTAACCCACAAGCCCTAAGATTACATTTTTATGAAGATGAATTCGAAGTATGTAATCCACTGGGGTCTAAATGTAACAAGCACAAATTATGTGCAATTTATTATACTGTTGGAAATGTGGGTACAAAGTATTGCTCTCAGTTAAAACATATTCATTTAGCTTTACTTGTCCGCTACTGCCATGTGAAACAATTTGGATTAGATGAAATTTTGAAGCCATTGATAGATGATCTTAAAAAGCTTTCATCAGATGGAATTAATATTATTGTTGATGGTTCGGAAAAAAATGTTTGTGCAGCTGTTGCAGTTATATCTGCTGATAACCTTTCCTCTCACTTAATAGGTGGATTCAGTATGTCTTTTAATGCTGGTAGAATTTGTAGGTACTGCATGGCCACACATGGTGACATTAAGAGATGCTTTAATGAATCTGACTTTGTTTTAAGAACTGCAGATGTCCACAGATACCACTTAGAGTGTGTAAAGGAAAATCCAGACACAAAAACCATTTATGGTGTTACGGGAGGCTGTCCTTTTGACAAACTAGAGTACTTTAATGTAACAACGTCACTACCTCCGGATGTGATGCATGATTTTCTGGAAGGCATAGTTCCTTTAGTGTTGCGCCTTGTTTTAAGTAAAGCTCACAGAGACAAAGTCATAACCATACAAGAGTTCAACGAAGAGCTGAGAAACTTACTACTGGACAAAATGATAAGAAAAATAAGCCTGCTCCTCTTTCGGAAAAACTTCTAAAAAACTGCAGTATAGTAGGATCTGCCTCACAGAAATGGTGTTTATTTCGCCTGCTGCCCTTCTTGGTAGCATACAGAATTCCTGAGGGCTGTAGCTACTGGCATGTCTACTTACTTTGTCGTGAAATTTCTGACATTGTAATGGCACCAGTTGTAAAAAAAGAATGGCTTCCCACTCTTGATCTCTTAGTTTCTGAGTTTTTGTCTTGTACAGTTAAAGAATTTGGTGATGTTCTCACTCCAAAATGCCATTACTTAATCCATTACTCTCGTTTGATGTCACGTTATGGGCCTTTGCGTTCTTTATGGTGTTTAAGGTTTGAAGGAAAACATCAATATTTCAAACAGGTTGCCAGCACGTGTAGAAATTTTGTTAACATTTCATCCACTTTAAGTAACCGACATCAACATAGACAATGTTGGGAATTGTCTTCTGTTAATATGTTAGGGGAATATGAGAGAGTTGCTGGATGTTGTGTGAGCACACCATTTCGATCTTTGCCTTTGGCTCTACAGCATTCAGTGAAAGTGAATAAGTACAGCCATGTAAATTTTGAAGGCAAACAACTTCAACGAGTAACAGAAGTAGTGCTTAATGATGTCAAATACTGTGTTAAAGATGTGTTTACGGTGGGGCATCTGCATGCAGAAGCTGTTCCATTGTTTTTTCAGATTAAGTACATTCTTAACATTGACACAGACTGGTTATTGTGTGGCAAACTGTTAATTCCTGTTTCCTTTTGTCGTCATTATTATTCATACTGTGTGAAATGTGAGAATGAATGGACTGTCCTCTCACCAGGTGAAGAGGTTGATTACCAGGCGTTAGATACCTACAATGTTGATGACAAGTTATTTATTAGCACTAGATATTCTTGCTGAAGACAAACTGCTGTAAACTTCAAAATGTGCAGTAGTTGATGTAGCCTGTGTAATAAGATGTATATCAATGTTAAACAGTAGTTATTTGTATTTGTCCAGTTGAATTTGTAATGACTGCACAGTGGACAATTTCCTGTACACCTATTACCTTTTTTTTTATTATATATATTTTTTTTAATTTATGTACATATATTTTATGACTGCTTTATACTTGTTTGTTAAATGGTCTGGTGAGTTTTGAGTTTTTCACTGAAGAGCTTTTTTTTTGACATCTGCTGTTGTGAGATGTAATTAATTAAATCTTTTTAAAAGAACATTTCTTAATAAAATTGTGTATTTGTTAGCCAAGGTATTTATCTGTTTATTTATACATGCACACGGACACCAAAAGAATCAAAATGGTTGGGACAGTATCCTGAGGATGCTTTTAATAAGGTACACTATATTTGCCTTCATTGCAACTGTGTACAATTGTTCCTTGGGGTACAAAATTGCCCCTTAAATGGTACAAAGCAAAACAACAACGGTTGTAGATGAGAATAGAAACCAAAAATAAAAGTGAATGGCAAGCTAACCGGCTAACACACTGTAGGCACGCTGCACTCTCGGTTGTAGAATAAAAACGAGCGATCAACGAGAATGAGGGGAAAAAAGAGAAAGCGGTAGTAGACGTGAATAGAGACGTGAGTGGGAACGCAAATGGCAGGCTAACCGGCAAACGGAATGCTAATGCACAGCACGGCGTTGCACTCGCGGTTATAGAATAAAAGCGAACCATCGGATTAGTTTGATGGAAAATATCAGAAATCTTGTGAGAATAAAGCTATATTTTATCACTTTAAACAACAGAAAGTAATAGTAAGATAGAGATTTCTACAGAAAAACGAAGCTCCAGGGAGCTACAAACGCACACCACTCTGCAGCACGTTGGTCAGACCGTCCGCCGTAAAGCTCAGTCTGCTTGTACGAACGACAAGAAGAAACAAGGGCAATGCATATTTGGTTGTTCTGTAAGTTGCGTCAAGAAGGACCATATCTCCATAGCGCTTAGGTAACTCTTGTCGTTGTGCATTCTGATGAATAAACAGAAGAGATAGCTTCTTCACAAGAAACTTTCTTGTGTCGATACACTCCAAATCAGAGTCTTCTGCATCTGGAAATCCTTGTTTTTCCACTTTCACTTCAAACTTCACAGCTGTCTGCTCAATGTTGTTCTCTGTACATTTCTGAAAGAAAAACATGGCACTTGGATCTGTTAATTTCTATTCATCAATTTTTTTTTCTACCTGCAGTTGATCAAAGCCAGAATACTTTCAAGAAACTAAGGCGTGATGCACATGGTTTTGGATAACATGGCTTGAAGGGTAGTATGATGGGTCTTGTGGATGTGGTACAACGCTTCCCATTTCTGAAGGCTCTTTCTGGACAAAGGTTTTCAGAACCTTCTTCAGGAAAGGGACTGAGGTTATTCCAAGTGAGACATATTCCTGTATTTTGTCACGTACCATGTAATGAATGTTATTTGAGAAATGACAGTTTTGTGAAGTGTTGTGGTTTTTGTGTGCTTCTGCCAAAGGTATTTTGACATGGATGATTTCTGAAGTGATGGTGGTGTTTCCTTTTAATGACTCCAGAACACCCTTAATTGCCGCTTGTTTTTCAGTCCTAGAACTTGTTTTAGTCACAGCAAACTGGTCATATCTGTGAAAAACAACACTTTTTAATGCCTGTTCGATAAATATCCAATATGTTCAACCACTCCTATATGAGACAACACAAGAAATATGCATTTCATCATTAAATAAATAAATAAAAACTTTAAAGCAGTGGTCAATTATAGCATTATCATGGGTGCATGTTTTTAAAGAGTCAGAAAAAAACAGAAGAAGAAACATCAGCATTTGTCAAAATAAAAACTGGGGCAACTAAGCAAAAAAAACAAAAAAAAAACAAAAACAAAAACGGACTCATCAGTAACTTTCAATCTAAAATGTATTCTAAATTTACAGAAAAATGTAGGAACAAAAAAAAAAAGAAAAAAAAATCACTTGGCCTTATAAACACGTTAAGATGAAAATTTGTAAGCATAAGTGTAACGGGACTCCAGTGAAGCGTGTTAGATCCAGATGCGAGCTTAATTAAACACAGCGTAGTCAAGACAGGCAGGGTCGATCTCCAAACAAACAGTAATACGAAGGCAAGACAAAAGCGTAATCCAAATAAACAGGCAGAAGGTCACAATCCGAGAGACCAGTCCAAAGTAGCAAAATAAACAGGGCTAGGCAAAACTATGGCAAAAAACAGGACAAAACTATGGCAATGAAACAAAACCGTGGAAATGGCAAAAACAAGGCAATGAAACAGGATAAACGCTTGGTAGAGTCCACACAGGCAAAACAATACTTCACGGGGCCTGTTTGGTATGGGCCTCCTTAAATGGCCACCAAACAGAAAGTAACCATAGAAGCAGCAGAGGGAGCGGTAACAGTCAGTCCATGGGTGAGGGCTCCCTCTGCTGGCGTGACATTACAATAAGAAAAGGTACGCTATAGCTTAAGCTGTAAAGCAACTCTGCAAAAAGACACAAACATGGCTAATCAGAGGTCTGTAATGTCTGCATAGTAGGTGTTTATTGTGTTTGAACGTGTTTTAAGGATGCTGTTTGTGGCATTGCTAATAGATCTTGCTGTGCGTGTTCTCGTTTTTATTGAGTGTCATGTTTGCTGAGAGTTACAAAAGAAAAGGTGTGCTAAATGCCCTGATATGGACATGGTTTTGGTGTGGTTTTTGTAAATTACTTACCTCAGGCACACAGTTGCTTATTTAGAAAACTCAGAATTCATCAACATTAGAATGAGGATAAGAATAAATTAATGTACAGTGTACACATGTTGTGGATTACACAAACAGTTCTTTTGAGAAATTTAAATGTGCAAATAAATATGAATTGTATACACATTGAATGAGAATCACTATTCCCACTGTTTTAAAGCCATTTTAAGTTAAGCTATTTTAAGTTAAGCCATTTTAAGATTTAAGCTATTTGTATTCAAAGGATTAATAAATATTGAGTATTTTTTAAAGAGAAACAGCTTTTTAGTTCACCTAACATTTTTGCATATCCAAATTCCCTTTTAAAGATGTGCTCCTGTCTACATATTATGTACACTGTATATTAAGCCATCCTAATGTAATGCTTACCTTACTACATATCCGATGTAAGTTTTGCTGGGCAATCCACTTTCTTGCTTTTTTGAATATGGAACCTTTTTCTTCTTGTGTATTCATGTTCAGTATGCTGGAGAATGAAAGAAAATATAGCTTTAATTGCATATTTTTAGCGGCAGACACTAGCATTTATTTGTGAGTGAACAAATATATATACATTTTCATAAGGCATATATCATTTTGTAAGGTGGACAAGTTTCTCATTCTGCAGACTGACTGCAGTAACCCTGTCTCCCTGCATTAAAAAAAACAAAAAAAAAAACAACAACAACATTGGATCGAACATTTTATGTTTAAATGGTACAGAATAGTCATGTAGACAAATATGAACTGTGCAAATGTATGGATTTCTTACATTTTAAAGGCAGACCATGTATCTTAGAACATTTATATAATGGGCGAGTACACCATGAATACATCTTTCAGACCGTATTTGTCTTATCCTGAATACTAACAGTACACCTGTGATAAGTGTTCATATATTCAAGCTACTTTAGACCAAGCAAAATGCCAACTGCTGTGGAATAGCTCAGGCTACAATGTTTTTTCACAAGACACATACAGTTTTGTTCATCAACCACTACCCAGCAAACATTTGTATGTGGGCCCATATGGGTATGAACTGGGCTGAAAAATGGGCCCCATATAGGATTGTCCGCGGGTTCCATAATGGCCTCATGTTAACTGCCCACATGGATTTCATATAGGATTGAACTTGTCACAAAGTGGGACCCAACTGGACAACATGCACAAGACCCATCTTGGTCCCAGCTTTAACCCAGCTAACATTTGATTGTGGGGCCCATGTGGGTTTGACATGGGCTGAAAAATGGGCTCTATATGGGATTGTCCGTGGGTTCCATAATGGCCCCATGCCAATTGCCCACATGGATTCCATATGGGATTGCACTTGCCACTTGGTGGGACCCAACTGGGAAACATGTGCAAGACCCATCTCGGTCCCAGCTTTAACCCAGCTAACATTTGATTGTGGGGCCCATGTGGGTTTGACATGGGCTGAAAAATGGGCTCTATATGGGATTGTCCGTGGGTTCCATAATGGCCCCATGCCAATTGCCCACATGGGTTTCATGTGGGATTACACTTGCCAAAAGGTGGGCCCCAACTGGGCAACATGCAAAAGACCCATCTTGGCCCCATCTTTATTACATGGGCTGAAATATGGGTTTTAAGTGGGTTTGTCCACGGGCTCCATGTTGGCCCCATGCTACATAACCATGTGGGTTTTATGCAGGATTTACCTGGGCTTTAGGTGGGGCCCATCTAGGGATCATATGCAAAACCCATCTGGGTTCTATCTAAATATGGGTTTTACATGGGTTTGTCCACGGGCTCCATGTTGGCCCCATGCAACATACCCATGTGGGTTTTATGCAGGATTTACCTGGGTTTTAGGTGGGGCCCATCTAGGGAACATACACAAAACCCATCTGGGTTCTATCTAAATATGGGTTTTACATGGGTTTGTCCACAGGCTCCATGTTGGCCCCATGCTACATACCCATGTGGGTTTTATGCAGGATTTACCTGGGCTTTAGGTGGGGCCCATCTAGGGAACATATGCAAAACCCATCTGGGTTCTATCTAAATATGGGTTTTACATGGGTTTTACATGGGTTCCATGTTGGCCCCATGCAATTTACCAATGTGTGTTTTATTTAGGATTTCACTGGGTTTAAGGTGGGGCCCAACTATGAAACATACACAAAACCTACCTAGGTCCCATCTTCAAACTCTATGTGGGAATACATGGGATAAATTATGGCTTGCAAGTGGGATTAAGAAAAAAGTTTTAAAGTTTTAAAGCATTAGCATACAGCAATACACAGTGAGATTGAAATCTTTTCAAATTTCAATTTTATTGAAACTACCCATCATATTATGCTATGTTCTGATACCTAATTGTTAAAATTATGTAATTGTTAAAGTTAACAAACATTTTGAACTTGTATTTGAACCAGTGTTTACTGAAAGCTTTGAACATTTGCACATAGAAAATGGAGACAGTTAGACACAGCAGCAACTAATCATTTTTCAGTACTGCTTACACTGTAGACAGACATTTGTGCATTCTAGACATCCTCAGTCTTCCTCTGTCTCTTGTCCCAGTAAACCATTTTGAGAGTTCCCTCTCAGATTCTTGCTGGTTGATCTTTCACATCAGTGCAGTCTTCTTAAGAGCCTCTGCAAAACAAATATATATACAAATATATTTAAAAATAGGACATTTTAAAATTTGTCAGGAAGATGAGGTATGAAGATGCCGCCCTCCACTACAGTAAGGAAAACAACAGAGTAAAAGCAAAGGTGCTTGTTTACAGGCTATTCCAATAGACAACTTTTCTACAATGTGTTTAGTAAACGTGAAATATTATGTTACTTACACGTTAAAATACTACAAAATAATAACTTTTACTTGGAGCAACTCAAGGGCAAGTAAATGACGACAGATTTTTTGTTTTTGTCAGCTATTCAAAATGATGCACAAAATGAGCTGATGTTGTTGTAATATTATATTAAAGAACATAATAAATGACTGCAATGTCAATCAAAAATTCTCTTTCTACTTATCAACTGTGAAGTGGTGTAGGACAACATTGTCCAAGTGACTGTTTCAGACTCTAATTTGCAGACACCTTGTTTTAAGCATGAGAAAGGGTATTTTTATTGCTTGGTTAGTATAAGCAGCACAACAGAAGAACTGTGGCAACATCTCTAAGTTGCTTTAAGAAACCTACATGCAAAGCTACCTGAAAACTTATGCGCATATGTACCTAGGGCAAAAGCTGTTTTAAATGCAAATATGGTTTACCAAATGTTGATTTAATTTAGTTAATAGAAGTTAATTGATAAAATCTATTTATGGCATTATTTTTGACAGCATCTTCATTTTACAGCATTTTTACACAAGCGCCTAAAACATTTAACAGTACTTTGCAGATAGGTTTCTTAAAGCAACTTGGAGATTTTGCCACAGTTCTTCTGGATTTAGTCTGTCTCAGTTTGTTCTGTTTCCTCATGTCATTCCAGACAGACTGGATGATGGTCAGATCAGATCTCAGATCTCAGTGAGCACTGGCTGTTGTCAGACTCCTTGTGCAAACAAAAATCTCACTGGATTATTACAATTAATGGCAAAATGAATGTTTAGAAATGTAAACTGATATTTCCTACTGACACACTATAGCAAAAGATAGAAATAATTGACTTAAAACCATTTTTTTGTTGGTGAAACAGTACTGTATTTCGCAACATTGTTTTATTGACAACATCGCAAAAGTTTTGTGCAAATCTCTACACTGGATCTAGTGTACTCTCTACACTGGATGCGGCGCAGCACGACACGACAAATCCCCGCTGGCAAACTGATGCCTCGTTTTATTTATGACGTACTGACAAAGTTTAAAGGGGTCATAGGGTGCCCATTTTCCACAAATTTATATGATTCTTTAGGGTCTTAATGAGAAGTCTATAACATACTTTGGTTAAAATTTCTCAGTGGTAGTGTAAAAAAACCCACCTATTTTACCATGTCAAAATCAGCCCTTTTTAGAGTGAGCCATTCTGTTGCATGCTCCTTTAAACGCTAATGAGCTCTGGTATTCCACCCCTCTCTTCTGTGGGGTGACGATCAGTAATGTTTACTTTAGCCGCATTTAACCGCAAAACTTGCTAACTAGCACATTATTAGGAAAAGGCGAATTGCAAAGATGCTTAAAAGACTCCCATATACTCACTTCTGCTGTAGGTGAAACTAGATTACAAATGATTCGCGTGAACATAGACACATTTATGTAGGCTGCCAGGCGCATTTCCTTCAAAAACAAAAGTAACGTTAATCCTCTGCATCTTCAGCAGCTCAGATGTCGGGAGTAAATGATGAGTGCTACTATGTGCATTACTGCATCCAACAACAGAATACCTCAATCGGAGACAGTCTTGTCTTCCCCTGCACCAGAGTCGAAACAATAATGGTGGTCGGACTGTTCTCAGCGCTCACTCGGCTTATTTAGGGTGGGTTTAAGATAAAACTGTCATGTCTATCAACTATCGTGGGAGCGGCCTTGGTCGGTGTGACATCACACCGACAAGACGCTGACAATGACCTTATTTGAAAAAAGGCATATTATTTGGATTACATTGGATTTTTCCCATATTAAGATTAATAAAATACCACTGGGTGAATTTATATCATTATAGGGTGGTTGTGTACACAAACTGTCAACACACATTTATGTTCAAACTTGTAAAAATTAGTTTTACATCCGATGACCCCTTTAAATGATTTTCAGCGTTCGCTTGGTCACATCTAGTGTAGACAGACTGTCACGCCATGACAACTGTCACCTCTGTTGTAGACACGGGGTTAGTCATTTACGAATAAGATTAAGTGGGGTTTGGATCGAGATTATGATCTTTAAATGATTAATCGTGCAGCTCTAATTTCTGATAATGTGTCTCCATCTATTTATGATAATATTTGAAGAGAAACGTTACACATTTAATTCAGAATCATAACTATACATTGTATTAAAGGTACAGTTCACTCAAAAATGAAAATTCTGTCATCATTTATTCACCCTCATGTTGGTAACTAGACAGTTGACGGGCCCCAATGATTTCCATAGTATTTTTCTTTTCCTACTATGGAAGTTAATGGCTACTATGAACTGTTTGGTTATCTACATTCTTCAAAAAATCTTTTTTTGTCTCCAACAGAAGAAAGAAATTCATACAGGTTTGGAAAAACATAAGGGTGATGAAGGGTAAATGATGCCAGAACTTTCATTTTGGGGTGAACGTTCCTTTTAAGAAAATTATGTAAAATCAAATTAAGCAAAACCACTACATTTAGTAAAATCAAAACATCTCACATATCACAAAAAGTCAGTGAATTCATACCAGAAGTGAGGATGCAATGTAGCAGATAAAGGACAATCCTCCTACAAATTGGCAGTGATCAGCTGGATCCTTGGTGAATCTGTAGTGGGGTGGGCCCGATGAGTCCTTAAAAAAAACATTTCATTTTTTACCATTCCTTTAAACATTCTTAAACAAAACATATTTCAATTGTACTGAAATTTGCCATTATCAGCCATTTAGGCAACATAAACAAATTGTCAGCTTTGAAACTGTTAGTTATGATCGAAACATGAACTTAATACATAACAATCCCATCAGAAAAATGTAAATCCCAAAAAGAAAGACAAAGAGGATTCACAAAAAAAATGGACTCTTCCCAGATATATCTTTGCAAGGTAAATACAACTGTATCTTAAAAAAGCCAATTTGTACACCACAATTAAATCTAATATAATATAATTTTACCTGCAGTTGCATTTATCCTGATATGACACATCTGAAGGCTGTGATGTTCTCCAGCAAATGAAATAAAGGACTGAAGATGATGACAAGATCTATTTCCCTTTCTTTGTGCCACCTCAGAAAAAGAAAGACAACAGGGAAAAAAAGTTACTTAGATTATTTATCACCAGTGGAGGAAATGTCTTACAAATGTACTTATTATGATTATAATCATAGTTCAGGTCTGGAAACAGTGGTTAAAACTGACTAACATTTTACTGTAGTCTGACTAACATTTTAGGGTGTCTGTTTTCCCTGAAAAACGTGTGCTTGATCTAAAAATGTGAACCAATATCTTATCATTAGAAGTTACCAGTATTTGAAGAGGTGAAGTAAAAAAAAAAATACTCAGAAACGGTCATCTACACAAACATTACACTCTCATACAACACTCTCAACTCTCCCATATATTCCAGTGTTTTCGAGTGTAAATTACAGTTTAATCATTCACTTCACTTATTCCAGTGCTCCTTTACTTCTCATGAGTTTGAGTTTTAAACTAAACATTAATACACACAAACACACAGCAACTTCAAACACTAATTTACATTGAAATATGTGCTAATATAGCCAGCGCGCTAATATGCTAATCGCGATTAGCCTCTCCCTTTTTCCTCTCACTCACATTCATTAATTATGGGCACAAATCATAACTTTATGATGGTTTGACTGAAAAATGTTTGGTTACCTGACATCGCCATATGTTTTCGGGATCTCACACATCCAGTCTGCCCCTTCCTCTGTGTTCACATTCCAGCTTCTGTTCTCCGTTGACATGTCACAGTTCAAATTAGTTTACAATGAATTTAACAGGCACATAATCATTAACTGAGCGAGCGAGTAATCTTACGGATCAGTAGCACGTACATCGCCAAACTGATTAGTATATTTTCAAACTGCACGAGCAAAAAGGCGCGTGAGGCTGTCATTGGCCAGTTTTGTGAATGACAGTCAGATTAACCAATCTTGATGAAAGCAACCAGGTGAAACAACCAATAGAAATTGTTTCAGAGTGGTAACGGAAAATAAACGGTTTATTTATTTATTTATTTATTTTTTTAACAAACGTGTGTGTATTTAGTTTTATTTATTTATTTATTTTTTTATTTATTTATTATTATTTTTTTTGGCTGTATTATTTGATTAATTGGTTTTCATGACAGTGTATGAATAAAAATGTAATAGTGATAGGCTATGTAAAAGTCCACACAGAATCTCACTGCTCTTTTGAGATTAAAACCGTATCTATTATAATTATTGTTACTAATGCTAATAATTAAAATTGTACATATACATTTGGATTTTGAAGAGGTGTTTTGATCAAAATATCATAAAATGCTAATAAATAAAATATTAATAATCATAATCATTCAAAAGGCAGATATTTCTTGTTAAAGACATGACATTTATTCAACATACAGATCTGTTATTTATTTATTTATTATTATTATTATTATTATTAAGATTTAAATTGTTAAAAACAAATTTGAATGATTTAGCATTATACATTATCAATTTGTGTCAAGGTTAAAACAGCAGCTGACATTATTTCAATCATATTTCAACTTTGAAGGTCGGTCATGTGCCGACTTGGCCCATGTGGGACCTACTTAGCTGACCCAAGTGGGCCCCAGATAAGATGCCCATTTTGGGACCATGCCCACTTGGTACCCATGAAGACCCAGCAGAAACCATGTGGGGCCCACATACACATGTTGGCTGGGTAGAGCGGCAAGAATAACAGTGCATCTTTAAATAAAAATTCTTTATTTATAGAATATTCATCTTGAGTTCACATGAATTCAATGATGCATGGACATTGTGTTAATGTGAGAGAAGACATTGTTTTGTAAACGCATATTATAGATTAATATCACAGCCAAAAAAAAAAAAAGAAAAGAAAAGAAATTACAGCCAAAGTTAAATCATTGGAGTCACATGGACTCTAGTGACATGGACTCTAGTAGACACTATTACTCTAGTGATGTCTTTACCACTTTCAAACTCCTGAAAGATAGTAATTACATAGCACTTAATGGAGGGTCAGAGATCTCTCAGATGAACAAAAGTCTTGGAGTAATTAATGACAGAATTGTCATTTTTGTGTAAACTAACCATTTAACAAAACTTTAATTTGTTATATCATACTGCAATTTCTATGACTAAGTTTCTAAACACGAGAAGAAATAAGAAAAACACTGTTGGTGTGCTCAAACTTTTGTTGGGTAGTGTAAAACTACATTTTACTTCTTTAGCATAAGGGGTGTCCAATCCTGAATCTGGGGGGCTACCTTACAGAAAAGTTTATTTAGAGCCCTAAGCTGTGATTGCTAATATCAGCTAATAAAGGTCTTCAAAAATCACTAAAATCTGTGGCAAAGTGGCCTTCCAGGAACAAAAATAGACACCTCCGCCCTGGATTCATTAACAGTGTGGTTATCAAAATGTGTAGCGATACATACCAAATCATCTGTTGTGGGTGTCTTGTAGTTTTTTCCGTGCTGACAAGCATATATCACCCTTCTTTTCACAGAGAGTGGGACGTATTCTGAATAGTCTTCAACTCGCCATAGACATTGTGGTGTCACTTTCTGTTTTTTGTTACTGTCATCAGACCTGTTATGAGGAAAAAGACAATTAATATTCAAAATGAATTAATATTCAAAATAGAAAATTACAGGACAAGCACAACATTAACAAATAATGTAATTATTAATAGAAATACTACAGTGATTAATGTACTGCTCACTATAAGTTCATGTTAGTTGCTAAATGCTTTAACTAATGTTAATAATTGAGGCCTTACTGTAAAGAATTACCCTCTACTACATAGCTTCTTACACTGCATATTTTTCTATACAGAGTTATACTGTTTCTGTGTTAATTTGCAAGGCAGAATCAGAATCAAAACTCATGTAATTTGTGCACAAGCGTTTATTAACGAAGGACTAACACATAACTAATCTAAACAAACAAACATGAAATCATTCATACATGGGGGAAGGGTCAGTGAGAAGCAGTTAGAGAGACCAGAGAATGTAGCTATGAAAAGAGTCAGTTAACCACCTGAGTGATACCATCAGTGCTGTCTACAGCTTGTACTAAACCTCTGTTTTGTTTAGTTAAATATATGATACTTGCATTGCCTTGGTCGATGAACAAGTGTCCGAATGCAGTCTCGGGTGAAAGTCTCGATGGTTTGGAGCAGTGGTGGTTTTGGAATCGCGATCACGTTCTTCCGGGTCCTAAGAGTGATAAACTCCAAAGATGTTCTGACTCGATGGTGACTGAGAGTTTCTTCCCATGTGAAAATTGAAGAAGAACCAAGAGCTGAGAGGGACCCAGCTGAAGTCCTGTGGTCTTTGGGGAACGGAAAGACAAGGCCGCAAGGCCTGGTGCAGCTTAGAGAAGTCCCGACGAGTTCTAGCTCATCCTCCTCATCCTCTTAGGTTCTGAAAGAACTCATGTGAGACGAGTGAGGAAAATAAAAAAACGCGGAAGAGGGAAATGTCTGTTTGAGGACATTTCATGAGGATGAATTCCAGGGTTGAGTGAAAGTGTCTGGCTCTTTGTGGTCGAGAGCCACAGCTCTAGATGTTGGGGCCTGTCGGGCACACCCTGTGCCTGCTTAGGCTCCCCGTGGGTTCCTCCACAGGCAGCAATCGGAAGATCTTGCAGAAGAGAGTGAAGAGAGAGAGGAGAAGCTCTTAGGATGAACCAATGGTAACTTTCACCTTTGGAGGGAAAGTTTATGACTCTTTGTCTGTGAGCATGCCATTTTGCATATGTAATTCAATATGGTGTTAATGCAAAAACTACTAAGGATTTTTAAAACACTGATATGTTGCAAAGGTATCAACATATAATATACACCATCATTTAGATGATCAAAATACAAATTCAAAGAGACCAAACATGGTATAGGTGGGTTATACGACTAGTCATCTATCATAACGCATGCATAAAACAGTAGAAAGACAAATACAAATACAACAGACAAAATTAAAATACAATGCAGTAATACTGTACACAATGACCTGGGCTAGGTTTGTCTGTGAATGAACAGGAAAAAGTCCATATAGGCATTGTGTCTTTCCTATGGGCAAATGTAGCATGGGCAAATGTACATTCATCTGGGCAATAAAACCTCTTATCAGATGGTCGTCCTGGCAACTGAGCCCTTTTGGGGTGTTAGTTGCTTTGGGGGGTTGTCTCCAGAGCTCCAGCATATAGCTGGCTTGTTGGGTTTAAATACTATTTGTTAAATGTAACAAATAACTGTATGTCTGATTGGTCCAGATTCTACAACAAGTTAGCACGGACTACCGTGGAAAGTGCTCGCAATTTGCTTATGTAAGCGAACAGGGCACATCTCTATGTTGTAAACTTCAACATTGTATAATGCATTAAGCGGCTTTCACACCGAACGTGGAAAGCGCTGCTGGCCGCTGGGTTCAGAGCAGCCCTTCAGAGGGCAGTGGCAAAAGTTCCGCTGCACTTGCGCTTTGGTCGACACAGAAACAAGCCATTCTTGCACGGTGCAAGTGTAGCGGGTCCCGGCTAGGTCTCCGCTGGCAGATATATATATAATCCTCTCCTAGGAGTGCTGGAAATATATTAAATATTATAGAGAAATCAGTGACGCAGGAACACAGTTGCTCATTCTCCATTAACTTGGATTATCTTTATTCTCAACTTCAATTTAACTTTGTATCTGCAATCATGAGTTGTTTCCTGTTATTTTTGTCTGCTCTGCATTTAAGCACAGGTTATATCCCCATTTGGATGACATGAAAGGTCTATTTTCACATAAATGTATACTCACATATTTTACAAACATTAGCTTATCAAAATTTGTATGCAACCAAAAATAACATTTTCCATTTAAATCACGTTTTGATCTATCATCAATCATATCTGCACTTCTCTCTTTAACATCTGTCATCTTCGTTCTCTTATCAAAAGAGTATTTTTGTAATAAATGTACATTTTATAAGTGTTCACTTTATACAACAGGATAATTCTCATTTGCAGTTAAGTTTTGTTACATTTACTCTATAAAAGCTCACACTTCAAAATAAACATCTCTGCCTCATAACTTTGGCACTCAGTTCTATGAACTTACTCAGTATTATTGTAATATTAACACACATGCGCCCTTAAACATGGTCGCAGCCGTACTGGTCTTATGCTGTACATTCACATTAACTTTTTACCCTTTTAACACACATAGCTGTTTTTCACGCACGCTGAAATAACCCGCCAATACCCCGAAGCCATAAAAAATAAATAAAAACAATCTGCGGGCACTGGCCGCCATTTTCTCAGCTACGTACTGTCAATTTAAACTGTTTACACATTTTACATGTTTTTAATTTACGGAGCACACTTCACTGGGGATTCATATAAGCTTAGAAACATCTGGAGTCACATAAAAGGTGTGTCACTGACCTGGAAATATATTAAATATTATAGAGAAATCAGTGACGCAGGAACACAGTTGCTCATTCTCCATTAACTTGGATTATGAGCTCATCTTGCTCTGCGCATCGCTAAATGTCCCTGTGTGACGCTACTCGCGATTACTGCCACCCTGTGTCTATTTTAGGAAATACATGTTGTGTGCTTTTTCGTACTCTCTCATTACTATTCAATTATATAAATCAGAATAAAATAAAACACTGCTGCAATAGAAGGAAAGAAAACAAAAAGTCAAAATCGCAACAAAACTTATTTTGTGAGTGTCACATCCACCCCGACAAATAAAAAAATGGCTCCCGACATTTTCCCATGTAAAACAAAAAAAACAAAACTACTCTATTTGTTGTCTAGTAAACGTGTGTAGTAACAGGCATGTAATAGGTATAAGGCATGTACATATGAGGTGTATAAACAGTAGGTAAAATGAACTGGCTATGCATATGTGGCATGAAAGGTAGGGGGGGTGAGGTAGACTGTGAGGAAATGGACTCTACATGGGTTTGTAATGAGGGTTGGCCCAGTGACTCATAAGTGAATATCGGTCTTGGCCTTCTCTCTCTGGCTGACCTCCTAACCTCTCTGTGTGTCTCTCCCGCAGGCCAAGTCATAGTAGAGGGAGAACTCTGTCTTTCCTCTTGTACTTGCTCCTCATGTCCATTTGTCTCTTCAAGCTGAGATAGGTAAATATTCTCAAGTTGTTCACTTGTCTGTGATTCCTCTCCCACTACTTCCACTTCTCTATCCGTTGAGCTTTGTTTATCCTCTTTTTCAGGATTTTTTTTCCCGTGCTCTCTTTTAGGTAGGTTTGTCTCACCCGTGTGTATGTAGTCTCTTACAGGTGTCTCTCGTCCATCTGGTAAGTATGCGTCCATCGGTTCGGTTTCCCTCATCAGTAATGTATCTGGACCTTCTTTGTGGGTCATGGTCAGTTTCTTTGGAGTCCGACCAGGCACTGTTGTAGGAGATGACTTTGGCACCATACTTTGCTCTCTCCCTGAGGCCGCTGATCTGTCGTGTCCAACTTGATCATTTTCCTTCCTGACTACAGGTGTTCTCAGCCAATAACCTCCTATCCACTCATCCTCCTCATCAGTGTCCGATATCCCATCCTTGTCAGCAGAGTTTACTCTCTGTTGAGGCTGCTTTTGCCTCTGACGGGGGGTTACAACAGAGTCAGCTGGCTGTGCTGAGTTCTCAACAGGCAAGTCATTCACTAACAGCAGCAAGTTTCTGTGTATGGTTCTGTCCCTTGCATTTGGGTCTCCCTCAGGATGGATGACATATACCGGATTGTCTGAGATTGACTCCTTCACCACATAGATCCTCTTCTCCCAGTATGAGCGTAGCTTGCCGGGTCCACCTCGCTCGCCCATGTTTCGGACCAGTACACGATCTCCTGGTTTGAGGACCACACCCCCCACCTTTTGATCATAGTAGGCCTTGTTCTTTGCACTTGATGACAGGCTGGATTTGTTGGCAATCTTATACGCCTCCGTCATCCTTTTTGACCATTTATCCACATATCCTTTGTGTGTCACTGATTTGTTGTTTCCCAATAATCCAAACAAAAGATCCACGGGGAGACGGGGGTGTTGCCCATACAGCAGGTAATGAGGTGAGTATCCGGTGGACTCGTGGCGAGTACAGTTATATGCATGTATCATTTGTGGCAAATGCTCTTTCCATCTCTCCTTTTCTCTGTCTGTCAATGTCCGTAACATTTGCAGCAGTGTACGGTTGAACCTCTCAGCAGGGTTACACTGTGGGTGGTATGGAGATGTTCGTGAGTGTCCGACCCCTGACAGCCGTCCAAGAGTGCGAAACAGATTGTTCTCGAACTCACGTCCTTGATCATGGTGGAGACGATTTGGATAACCCAGACGAGGTATGTAGTCATTGTATATCCGTTCAGCTGCAGTTTGTCCTGATTTGTTTTTGGTGGGGTAAGCCTGGGCAAATCTGGTAAAGTGGTCTATTACTACCAGAATGTACTCATAGCCTCCTTTACTTTTCTCCAGATGTAGGTAGTCTATGCAAACCAGATCAAGAGGGGAAGTGGAAGTCAGACCACCCATTGGCGCACGCACATGTGTGGTGGGTTTCTTTTGCTTTATACAGCTGCACTTCCTGGTGACATACTCATCTATACACCTCTTCATGTGTGGCCAATAGAAACGTTCTCTGGCGAGATGAAGCATGCGTTCAGTGCCAACGTGTCCCATGTTGTCATGGAGATGCTTTAGGGCAACCGGCCGATACTTGGTAGGTAAGACTAACTGTTTTCGCTCTGATGTTTGGTGGTACAGGACTCCATTCTCCACATGTAGTTGATTCCACTTATGAAGAAGCTTGCGAGTGAGCCCACTCACTGAACTTCTTACCTCATCAGTAAGAACATTATTTGCCTCTTTCAATCTCATTATTTCCCCTATTCCAGGGTCCTCTCGTTGGGCTTTTGCCAGCTCTTCATGGCTTATTTCAGGCAAGAGTGAGTGAGGCTGTGGTATCACATCAGCAGAGGAGGTGTAAAGTGCAGCTATCCATGCTACATCTTTCTTTTGGGCTGCTCGACCCCCTTCCCAAGTCGCATGCAGCACCTCCTGAGACAGCTCCTCTGTGCATGTAGCTACATAGCTGTCAATATCGAGTGGGATGCGTGAGAGTGTGTCGGCATCTATATTGTTTTTCCCAGGTCTGTATCTAATATTGAAGTGGAACTCTGACAATTCTCCAACCCAGCGATGTCCAACTGCATTGAGTTTCGCAGTGCTCATAACATAAGTGAGCGGATTGTTGTCAGTGTAAATGGTGAAATGTGGAGCGTAGAAGAGATAGTCTCTAAATTTCTCACACACTGCCCACTTCAGAGCAAGGAACTCGAGTTTTCCGCTGTGGAGCCGGTAATTCTTCTCCGCCGGTGTCAGAGTTCGTGATCCATATCCAATGACTCGCATCTTCCCATCTTGTCGTTGATAGAGGATTGCACCGAGTCCTTTCTCCGATGCATCCGTGTGTAAGACGAATGGTTCCTCAAAGTTAGGGTATGCAAGTACTGGAGGTTTGGTCAGCATACTAACAAGTCTTTCCAAAGTACTCTGATGCTCACCTGTCCATAAGATGGGTGTTTTGGATGGAAGTTGTGGACCCTTGGACTTGTGGTGATGTGGAAGAGGTTGGGGCATGGAGGACTTCACTTGTAGCAATTCATACAACTGCTTTGCTATTTTGGCGAAATCCTGTATGTAGGAACGATAGTAACTCAGAAAGCCGAGAACCCGTCTGAGGTCACCAACTGTCTGGGGTGTTTTGGTTTTTAAAGCCATCACTGCCTCGAGGTCTTTAGGGTCAATTCGAACTCCCTCAGCCGATACCAAGCGTCCAACATAGCGAACCTCCTTCTGGAACATTTCGCACTTCTCTGCTCGTAGCTTCACTCCATGATGCTGCAGTGCTCTGAGGACTTTGCGGATCACATCCACATGGTCACTGAAAGATCTAGAGTAGCACAGAAGATCATCCAGGTACGGGATGCAGCACTCATCCCTCAGAGAGCCTAACATTTCCTCCATGCTCCTTTGAAACGCTGCAGGTGCGTTAGATAGTCCAAACGGAATTCTTACCCATTCGTAAAGACCCCAGGGGGTGATGAAGGCCGTGAGATGACGTGACCCTTCTGCCATGAACCCCTGGTGGTAAGCTTTACCTTGGTCCAGTATGCTGAACATGGAATATCCTCCTAGCGTGTCTATCAAATCCCGTATTCGTGGCAGCGGATGTCTGTCGGGTACGGTCTTTTGATTCAGAAGACGATAGTCTATGCAAAGACGAAGTGTGCCGTCTTTCTTCCGTACACACACCACTGGTGCAGAATAGGCAGACTTAGATTTCACTATCCAACCCTTCACAAGAAGATCTTGAATGTATTCTTTCACTTCTTTAAACAAAGGTTTGGGAATGGATGTGTATGCTCTTTGCACCGGAATATCGTCGTTGAGATTGATCACCATCTGTAGGTTTGGGATACAGCCAAGGTCATTTCCGTCTCTTGCAAAGGCGTTTGACTCCTCGTGAAGCATCTTCCCAGCAGCCTCTTGCTGTTCTTCCTCCAGATGGTCAAGGCTTACAGGTGGGTCCCACAGTGGTGAGTCTGAGTTGCTGTCTTGAGTGGTGGTGACCTGACTGATAATCGCTGCAGGTTGTGACCTGTCCAGGATATCTGCCTCCACCACGTTCTCAACACGCTGCAGGATCCCTAAAGCTGTTTTACGTGGTATCGTGATGTCATGATTGGTGTTATTACCAATTGGGATGGTGACATAGGGCTTTGTCGGGTTCTGGATTTCAAACAACCCTGGCCCTGTATCCCACTGTCCAGGAGATAAGATATCTTCATCTGTCTCGAACAACATTAGTCGGGTGGAGACGTCCATGTTTGGCGGAACCCGACACCTCACCCACGACACTTGACCAGCTGGGAGAACAATATCCTTGGCCCCTGTCCTTATGCGTATTTGTTGTGTGAATGGCTTTGCTGTCTGAATAAAGTTGACGAGAGCTTCAGCTGTTTCTTTGGGAACAGATATGGCGTTGCTAAGCAAGTTAGCGAGTATTGGCACTAGCCTCTCCGGTTTGTCACAAATGAGTACTTCCAAAACGTTAAAGCCAATCAGTGGTTTATCCATGGGGTAGCTGCTGATGAGAAATGGAACACTAATGGACAGGTTGGGGTCCAAATTCCCTGGCAAATTCACTGTAATCGCTACCCACCCTTCATAGGGAATGAGACTACCATTTGCTGCAATAACCTTCAATTCCTCCTCCCCTAAGATCTCTGAAACTGAGTGAATACTGAGGTCAGGTAGGTACTCATCTTTCCAGGCGCGGCTGACTATACTGACTTGTGACCCAGAGTCGAGCAAAGTAGTGACTGCTAAACCATTTAGATAGCTCTGAACTAGGGCCTTTTTCCCAATTAGGCTAGCAACCGCTCTAGCTTTAGGAACACGTGGTGACTGGGGAAGAAGCTGAGCTACTTGGTTACAGTGACTTAATGTGCTTCTCATTACTGGGGTTGAGGGTGAGGAGGGGCGTGTTTTGTCATTGTTGACCTCACTTTCTGGTTGGGACTTATCTCCAGACCCGGCCACTAGATGTCCCTCTCCAGTGCCCGAATGGAGTTTCCCTGTCTCTTTGGTCGTTTTAAACAGCCTGCTGCACGGTGTCCTTCCTCCCCGCATATGAAGCAGTGTTTACAGTCTTGTCTGTCTTGTTCCACGCAGCTTGGACAACCATAGGGTTTTCCACGTCTTGATGGTGTCCTATTTTGACTGTACTGACGCCCATTGTGAGTTAGCTGGTGTTGGTTTTGTTTTTGCATAGTCTCAACCAGTCTGGTGAGCTCCTCTACTTTTGTCGTGAGTTCTCTCAAAGGATCTGGTTTTGTTTGCTTTGATTTGGACTCTACACTCTCTGACTTTGTGCTGTGTGCATTCGTTACAGTCTGTCGGCGGGATGAGCCAAGTCTTTTCATTCTCTCGTTTTCCTCGCTAGTGATTTTCATCACATGACGCAGAATCATCTCATCAATGACCCCACTGTTTGTCAACAAAGGTTTGAGCTCTCTGCGTATGTCAGTGTGTTTGTGTCCAAAGCCTTGGTACACTGTATATAAGAAAACATCTTGTACTGTAGCTGTAGAGTATTTAATATTAGTGTCAGCCAGTCTTGATGTCAACAGGATGCGTTGTTTTAAACCTATCACACGATAGAGAAACTGTTGTGGTGTCTCGTTCTCGTCTTGTTTCGTGCACATCAACTCTTGAAATAACTCTGTGCTGTTTTTTTCTCTTAGGTGAGTTTGAAGAAATCCCTTGAGTTCAGTCACTGTCATGTCATCTTTGTTTATCAACATTTCTTTGAAGATGCCTGGTTTCATGATTCTCAGCACACCACGAACAATCTCTGAATCGGGAAACCCTTCTTTGATTCCATCATCAATTTGTCTACAGACATTATTGTAGCTGATGTCTGAAGATTGGTCACCGATCTGTCCGCCTTGCACTTTGAACTCTCTCCGAGGCAGGTAGCTGAGTTCCCTTAAGGATACCATTCCCTCACGCGCCGACTGAGAGGCAAGTTCACTCGGTGGTTTTCTGTCTGGCTGTTGAAGAAGGCCTGAGGATTGAGTTAACTGTGTCTGTGGTGGTACAGCATGTGTTGGTAAGCACTGTATGAGTTTCTTACTAATTTCTTCATAGCTAGCTAGCACTTTAAGTAACTCAGTGCTAGCTGTGTCAGGTGTATTTGACATTGCTGGTGCTATTGAGCCTGAATCTAGTTCAGCAATATCCCTAGGTGATACAGCCCTAGCTACATTGAATGTGTAGTGGCTCTGTTTGTGAGTGTCTGTGGTGTTTTCAGGGGCTGTTTGGGTAATGACTGAATCTTCAATAAAATCAACACGGTCATCAAGCTTACCCCAACCCTGCTCAGTATGTAACTCAGAATCACCTTTTACATTTGACATCGACACCTCATCATCACGACATTTCACAACCTCGTCAATAGCGTCTTTCAATATCAACAACTGAACCATTCCCTCGTCCTCCGTGTCAAGTAACTGCTTACTGTACATGAACGAGTTGATGTAATCGTAACATCCTTCCTCGTCTCCCTCCACAAGCTCTGACTGGACCTCGCTCGACACTGGCACCACCGCTCTGGCGACCTGAAGAAGCTCTCCAGCTGACAGGGTGAGTAAGCGTTTCCTAATGTCCCACACTAGGCTTTTCCTCCCACTACTCGACATGATGGCTTCTCGTCTCCCCACGGCTAACAACACAATTCGGCGGTGATGCAGTCAGCTCCGGATCGCAGACCTCCACTCGTTCGCAGTTCCACGGCTGGACAGGGTTAATCACTGGTCAGCGTTGTCATCATTCGGCTCCCATTCCGCTAGGTGGCGCTGAAGCATCCCGGACGAGCCCCCAAGAATCTGTAGCGGGTCCCGGCTAGGTCTCCGCTGGCAGATATATATATAATCCTCTCCTAGGAGTGCTGGAAATATATTAAATATTATAGAGAAATCAGTGACGCAGGAACACAGTTGCTCATTCTCCATTAACTTGGATTATCTTTATTCTCAACTTCAATTTAACTTTGTATCTGCAATCATGAGTTGTTTCCTGTTATTTTTGTCTGCGCTGCATTTAAGCACAGGTTATATCCCCATTTGGATGACATGAAAGGTCTATTTTCACATAAATGTATACTCACATATTTTACAAACATTAGCTTATCAAAATTTGTATGCAACCAAAAATAACATTTTCCATTTAAATCACGTTTTGATCTATCATCAATCATATCTGCACTTCTCTCTTTAACATCTGTCATCTTCGTTCTCTTATCAAAAGAGTATTTTTGTAAAAAATGTACATTTTATAAGTGTTCACTTTATACAACAGGATAATTCTCATTTGCAGTTAAGTTTTGTTACATTTACTCTATAAAAGCTCACACTTCAAAATAAACATCTCTGCCTCATAACTTTGGCACTCAGTTCTATGAACTTACTCAGTATTATTGTAATATTAACACACATGCGCCCTTAAACATGGTCGCAGCCGTACTGGTCTTATGCTGTACATTCACATTAACTTTTTACCCTTTTAACACACATAGCTGTTTTCCACGCACGCTGAAATAACCCGCCAATACCCCGAAGCCATAAAAAATAAATAAAAACAATCTGCGGGCACTGGCCGCCATTTTCTCAGCTACGTACTGTCAATTTAAACTGTTTACACATTTTACATGTTTTTAATTTACGGAGCACACTTCACTGGGGATTCATATAAGCTTAGAAACATCTGGAGTCACATAAAAGGTGTGTCACTGACCTGGAAATATATTAAATATTATAGAGAAATCAGTGATGCAGGAACACAGTTGCTCATTCTCCATTAACTTGGATTATGAGCTCATCTTGCTCTGCGCATCGCTAAATGTCCCTGTGTGACGCTACTCGCGATTACTGCCACCCTGTGTCTATTTTAGGAAATACATGTTGTGTGCTTTTTCGTACTCTCTCATTACTATTCAATTATATAAATCAGAATAAAATAAAACACTGCTGCAATAGAAGGAAAGAAAACAAAAAGTAAAAATCGCAACAAAACTTATTTTGTGAGTGTCACACAAGCAACTGAAATGAATGGGTTTCATAGCGCAGCGCTTTCCGCATTCGGTGTGAAAGCCGCTTTGTGCGTCATCCTTTATCATTACTCCAACTAATGAGACAGACAGACAGTCAAGCTGCATCAATCACAAATATTTAGACTACCGTGGGCCCACAGCTGAACAACAGAACTACAGAAGCATGAGGTAGCCGGTTAGCAAAACATGTGCAGGGTTGTTACACAGCATATCATACACTAACTACGTATTTTGAACGATCGCCAGAAAATACAATCTTTGTAGATTCATCTTTTGTAAGTGAATATAAAACAAATTTACTTACAGATACAGTGTCTTCTCGACATGAGGTAAACCACATGGAAATTTAACTGTTTGTGGGTAGTCAAGTTGTTCGCGACATAGAACGTGGGCGGACATTATGCAAATGTGTTACTTCGTGACGTGCGGCCGTAACAGAAAAAGTTTCGAATTCCTGACGACTCGTTCAGGCGTTTCTGAGCCGACTCTTTGATAGATAATAATTATTTATCATACACTGTCGGCTTCACAACTTTGCAGATAGTTTATGTTCACATACAGCTACATGACACAATGCATAAAAGGTCATATTTGAAAAGGCATAATAGGAGCACTTTAAATATATTGACATTGACAAACGCTTTTGAGCCGCTGCCCCTGAGCCGGAGCGCGCTAAATTAATTAGATTGTTTGAATCAAGTGGGCCTCGCGGTATTCGTCTGGTCCGACGGACGAATATGGCCTAAGTACATTTACTATAATTCATTCTTTATATATTTACGCATATAGCGGCCCAGCAGTAAAACGCCCGGTGCTCCAGATGACCAGTCCGCCTACATATGACAAGCCTATGTGGAGAATGAATGAATGATTGGTAATTAGCCTTTTTCACACTTCCGTGTTTCTGGCTTCCGGATTGGCGCTTGCAGGGTAAACATTTTTCCGGTGACAGCAGCGGCCGTACTGAGTAAGTTCGGGAATCAAAGTCTATTTTTACAAAATAGATACTATGATACTATGATATATACCGGTGTTTTACTCTAAAAATAGCAAACATTTATTCAAAAACTTTGTGTCAGCGTCTGGTCATCACAAATACTATGTTTATTTAATTATGAATGTTAGCACTTATAATACAGTACAGTTTTAAGTTTTGCCATACTGTCTATTTGGTGCTGGCTGTGCATTATGACTCTTCACATCATTTTTTTCGCGATTAATATTGTTATTATTATTATTATGAAAGTAATATTGTATTTTCTACTTGCTTTGCATTATTAACTTTAGGGTGTAAATGTACGTTGCATAATGTGCCCAGGGATATACATAATAAAATAATATAATACTAAATAAGACATGACTCCGATTAATGGCTTTATTCCTTTTGGATCTGGATTACGTTGTTGTATTGAGTTTATGCATCATCCGGACTCAGAATTGTTTCATTTATTCTTGGGGAAATGTGCATTTGGATATAAACGCTGTCATAATTTACCATGATGTAGTGATTCGAGGGAAATGACTGAGTAAATTGAGAAAAAAACGCTTAAATATACCAGAGATGGAGAACAGAAACTATAGCTGGCGCTATGTTGCGCATATATTATATTGACGAGTACCGGTCTGAGTGCCCATATAAATTACAAACAAGTAAAATGTCGTTTCTTTGTTGATTATATAACAACTTGGAAAGCAGACAAAAAAGAAAAGGTAAAAGGCATTATTTGAGACAAGAGCATATTAATATAATAGGCACAGACCTGTAGCGGAACTGACTTTACCCTGCGCTGACGTCACTTCCGATTTTTGTGAAAAAGGCTAATTACGTGAAGAAAGGTTATAATTAAGCATGTTAACAATTCACCTGCTATTTATGCCTCTGAGTTTCAAATTATAAGATAGACTACTTGCTATTAGTTTTGAATAATTAGTTTTTTTTTTTTATTAAGAATATAAGAATGTCTTATGCTCACCAAGGCTGCATTTATTTTAAAATATTTACAAAAAATCCAGTATTCATTATAAACACTCGATCATTAAAAATAATGATTTCTGAAGATCATGTTACACTGAACGCTGCTGAAAATTCAGCTTTGTCATGAAGCTAATAAATTACATTTTAAAAATATTAAAATACAAAGCAGTTCTTTTAATTTGCCAGATGAAGCATTATATTGATACTTAAAATTCTTAAACCTTAAAATAACATATGCATGACTTTCTTATTTGTAATTGGAATGATAAATGACAGTAAGCAAGCATGCAAATATCAAGATTTGAACCAAAGAGCAATATCAGAAACAGTTTTGTGTTGGTGTCTGCTAGCTTGAACAGCTCTGCAGGCCATACAATAATGCTCTTCCCAAAATGACGTAACGTGGACGCTGTAGTGACTCATCCAGTTCAGATAACGCTGATAGAGGGAGTAGTTTCTGTCCAGGTGTTTTAGGTACGCGGCAAGAGCCCGCGGGCCGCTGAAGTCTTTGACGTGTATGAATGCATCAGCAGGAAGAAAACGTTCATAATTCTCTCGTGATGGCCCCAAAACAACAGGCACAGCCCCTGCTAATAGCGCGTTCCTCCACAATTTCTCCGTAATATAATCTGTGTGTAAAGTGTTCTCAAAGGCCAGGTAGAATTTATATCGAGATACAGTGCGCACTACACTATCAGATATCAAATCCCGCGCCGCACGTCCAAACACATCCACACGTACGTATCGCCGGAGATTCCGGTAAAATCGCACCCTTTCGTGTTGCTCGTTCCAGTTGCTTACTATCCACGCGACCATTCCGCGCCTGTGCCGCACACTCACCTGTGGGATGTCTTCGTCTCCTCTCCGGGTCTGCAGGTACCCATAGGGCAGAAAGACGTCTGAGCCTCGGCGGTATGACATGGTAAGATTAAATACTCCATCCAGCCCAGTCAAAGAGCCGGAGTGACTCGGAGACTCAAAATTCATCCAGATCCATTTCTGACGCGGAGGCCTAGGAGCGCGGGGGAGTGCGTTCCAGTTGCGCATCAGTTCGCGGTGGTGTATGATAACGGCATCTGCACGGGGGTACGCGCTTCTCTGCGTGGTTACTGTACAGTCTTGGATACCATAACGCACAGCGCAGTCAGGCAGGGGATCCCGGTTACCGAATGGCCTCCACCAGATAAGGAGCGTCACTCTGGAGTCGTCGATTCGCAACTCACTGTGCGTGGGTGCATCTAACCCAGACATGGGTAAATTCGTTAGACTTAAAACGAACACTAATATCGCATACCCAAAAGCCAGAGCGAAAACCCACCGGTACGACCTCAGAGATAAAAACACAAGGCGACATGGTTTCTTTCGGTATGCGCTGCTCACCCTTTCAGGTCCTTGAGTATCTCTGTGTGATTTGTCGTCTGTCCACTTGGACTGGCTATCCATAGATTCAATTGACACTAAAAGTCCTTCACCTGGTCGGCACAAGTGATACCTTTGAACATCAAATGTAAAACTCGTTCTTATATCAGTCCAACTTGTTCACCTGGTTCATCAAACTAGTTCGGAATGTTGAACTGGTTCTCTTTGTAAAGTCCTTATGGAGAGTGAGCTTGTGTACTTTCACCATGAATTAGTCTTTACTGTTATATTACAGGTGCTCGACGTGGCACCGGTACAAAAGCAGGACACAGCTTTACACCCATGGGGCACTGTATGGTTTGAAAGGGAAACAAAAATTACCCACTTGATCAATGCTTTTTTAAAAATGATTATTATTATTTATTTTATTTTTTATCTTTAATCAAATGTACATTCAGGTCCCAGTCACATTTTCTTGGTTAAAACATTACTTAGACTATGTGAAAAAGAAAACAATTCTACTTTATATTTTTACATTAACAATGTAATCAATATTCTATTTATTAAAGCCATGTATGAATCTCACCCAGTGTTTTTAAGCATTTTACATTCATTAAAACAATAACAGCAACAATTTAAACAGTATACTTTATTTTTGAACTTCTATTCAGCTATTCTTTTTAATAGTTAACTTTTAGCTATTTTTGAATTTTCTGGGTCATCAGTTATCAAAATTCGGTAAATATTAATCACAGACATGGAGATTTACTTGAAATTTCACCAAGCTGATTACTCACTCAAAACTCCCACAGATCACGTTTTCATGTCATTTTAAGTCTTATTTTGGAAAAAAAAAAAAAACCTTTCAGATGTTTTACTTTATATGTAATGAATCTAGAATATATGAAAGTTTCAGTTTTTGAAAAAACCTTTTTCACAATATTCTAATTTTTTGAGATGCACCTATATATTTATATATATATATATATATATATATATATATATATATATATATATATATATATATATATATATATATATATATATAGTATTCTTTTAAAGATTACAGGGATTATTTGTACTTTTAAAATTCATTTGTCACATAAAGTTAACAGCAAATAAAGTTAACAGCAAAATTATTTAAAAAAAAAGTTAAGAAAGAAAAAAAAAGGAGTTTGCTTAATAATAATGAATAATAACAGCAGGAACATTTTCTCATCTTCAGAATGCTGTGTGTGGAGCTGTGATTTTAAATGCATCAAGCTTTGATACACATGCAAAGGCATGCTTAAAATTTTCAGTGATTATAATTACACATTGTTCTGAACATCTGCTTATTACCTGCATGCTGATGACCAGTTATTGTGTCTTTTTAAATGTCAAACTCCTATTATTTATAGAAAAACAGAGTAGTATCACATCTACATTTATTAATAATAAGACACATTTTTAAGCTTGATTTCACAATTTAACCCTCTTGCACAGATGTGTGTCAGTATATATTATTACAAGGCTCTGCCATCTCAAACAACCTGTGATGTTCACTTGTGCGATGTGCAATGTCATAAGCGGTCTCTCCTGCACTGTTTTTCAGTCCAGCTTGTAGGGTGCGCTGTGACAGCAATAGCTCAATCGTCTGCCCAGCTGTAGTATTTCCAGCAGCCAGTTGTAGGGGTGTGAGTCGCCCTGCTGTCATGGCATTGACCTCTGCCCCCCAATTCAAAAGACAGGAAGCTACAGTGGCATGACCCCAGCGGCAAGCACTATGTAGCGGCATCCAACCATCAGTAGTTCTTGCATGAAGATTCGCTCCAGCATTCAAAAGAGCAGAGACCACAGCATAATGGCCACCGTAAGCAGCACGGTGTAGAGGGGTGTAACCATCACTATCATGACAATTAGCAAGTGTTGGGTCCAAAGCAAGCAGATGTTCTACTGTGGCTAACTGTAAAAGAGAGAAATAATGAAACAAAAAGGTTAGGACAAACAAAGATAGAAAAATAAATGAATGGAAATACATCAGTACTTAATTTCTTCTGTGCCAAAAAGCAACTGATATTATAAACCAGTTTTCATATTTAAAGCGTATTGAACACCACTGACCCACATGTACAAAACTACAAAGACCATAAGTAACAAATATCATAATTTAGAAGTTTACATTAAAATCTAAAAAAAAAAAAAACTATAATAATACAAATATAGTTGAAAGCGACATCAGGGTCCAATTACCAAATGAAATGTCTTGTGATGTTGTTTTTAAAGAAAAGTCCATCTTGAATCTTTACTAATAGCTAGGGTTAAGTTTACATATAAAAGGATGTAGAGCTACCATCGACTAAAGATTTTTCTGGTCAGCTAGTAGTCGTTCATTTTAAGCATTAGTCGACTATTAGTCACACATTTATTGATAAACCATATAAATCATAATAATGACCATTTAATTTCCTACATAGCCTAATAAGCACTCAGGCGCGTGCAAAAAAAGCTTGCCACAGTGCACTGCCAGACATAATAATTATCAATGTGTCAGGTCAAAACAACAAGGAGACTGCATTAACGTTTTAATAATTTATTGATAAACAAATGCTTTCTTTTTTTTCCTGCTTAAGAGATGAAGTTGGCGACACTGACTTGTCATCTCCGCAGTTTCATACGAATTACATAATCTGAGAATATTTGTTTTCTATTCGAATTAAGACGAACTACAACTCCTCACCCGCACAAACAAGGACTTTTTAAACTCAGCTTCATGGAAACCTGGTTGAATGGAGCCATTCTGGACAGCACGCTTCATCTAACAGGCTTCCAGCTTTTCAGAGCAGACTGCGTCACCAAGTCGTCGGGGAAAACGAGAGACGGTGGATTATGTTTTTATATCAGTGAAGGCTGGTGTACAGACGTGACAGTTTTAAAGAAGATGTGCTGCCCAAACTTGGAAGCTGTCTTTATTAACTGTAAGCAACTTAAATCTGCTAAGCCTGTAGTAAGAACTGTAAAGAGATGGACTGTTGAAGCAGAGCGGGATTTACAAGCCTGCTTCGAACTTACTGATTGGAGTGTTTTTGAGGCTGCAGCTACTGATCTGGATGAGCTCACTGACACTGTGACATCCTACATCAGCTTCTGTGAGGACATGCGTGTACCCACCAGGACTTATTTAACATTTAACAATGACAAATCTTGGTTCAGTGCAAAACTCAAACAGCATCGCCAGGCCAAAGAGGACGCCATCAGGAGTGGGGACAAAGCCAGGCCAAATACACACTGAATAGGGAGATAAGAGTGGCAAAGTTAAACTACTCTGGAAAGCTAAAAAAAAAAAACAGCTTTCAAGCAATGACTTGACATCAGTGTGGAATGGCCTGAAAGCCATCACCAGCTATAAGAGCCCATCCCCCAGCACTGAGGCCAATCAACAACTGGATGATGACCTGAATGAGTTTTACTGCAGGTTTGAAAGACAAAAGACTGGTCTGACACCCTACACCCACCCCAACTGTCCCACAACACAGCCATCAACAACCACCCCCCTCCCTCCCCCCTACTGTTTCTCAGCCTGCCCTTAAGATCTGTGAAGGTGATGTTTGCAAAGTCTTCAGAAAGCAAAAGATAAGGAAAGCCAAAGGCCCAGACGGTGTCTCTCCAGCCTGCCTTAAAGCCTGTGCTGTCCAGCTATCATTCATCTTCACATTGATCACATTGATGAATTCATTCTGTATTTTTTTCTCCATTCTAATTACTGTCTCTTTCTGTAGTATTATTATGTAAATACACATGCATATCTCCTATTTATACATCTGTATATAGAGTAAATAATGCACAAATCTGTACATAAATCTTCTGTTCCAGATTCATACACATTATTATTTATTTTAAGCTTTTATTTTATTTAAATGTTTTCTATGTTCTCATGTCAGATATGTATGTATGGGTCCTGTATGTATGCATGTATGTACCAGGAGCATGGGTGTCGGAAGCAAAATAAATGTGGGTTACTGGAGTATATACTGGAGTATATTTTCTGTAGTCTGGTGCCTTTTCTGATGTACATTACCTCTGCCCACTAACGTGACAACATCACAAAAGACGGCTGTTTAAATACGTTGCCAGTGGCGTAAGTGGTAAAGCGAATAACTAGTGTATTTTGACACAAACGACCCGAGTTCGCGTCCGCCTATTGCCGAAATCGTTCTTCTGCCTTTTCACATCTCTTTTTACATCGGAAAAAGGCATTAGTTTTCAATAAAAATAAAAATGAAGGAAATAATCTAAAAGTTTGAATAAAGTATCGGGTAGGGTTAGGTGTATTTGAGCAGCAGATACGCTTAGATGCTTTGTTTACTTTGCTGTGTTACAGGAGTGCAGCAGGTGCGAATATTTCCTAAACACACCCAGTAAATATCGGTCAATGCGGTCAGGACCGTGGCGCCCGCTTCCTTTTAAATATGTTTGATGATTGCGCCTAATGCGCCCGCTCCGTCCACTCCTCCACCCCAGAAGCTGCCTGTTCATACGCATGAGCATAGGGCTTAATCTATTAGCACATTCGTCATGTGGAACGGATTTTACTGATGGCGCTCTAAAAAATGCGCAGACATATTACAGACGGTAAAAGTGGGTGGGTCCGATATCATTGGTCTTCAAAAGTGGGTGGGTCCTGTCCCACCCACATTCAATGGTTCTGACGCCCATGACCAGGAGCACCTTAAAAAAACCACAACAAATTCCTCATGTGTTTGCGCATACCTGGTGAATAAAGCTAATTCTGATTCTGATTTCTTAATAACAAAGCTAAAATAATGACAAAGATTCTTTTATTATTTACCTTGAAAGGCTTTGTTTTTAAAAAAGGGAAATTAGTTTGGCTGTACTGCTCAGACAACCTGCAAAATAGTAAAACCAACATGACAAAGAATTGTGGTAAAATCGTGATATTTCTGAAAAAAATATTGTTCTCCATATGTACAAAGTTTTAACCTTGTACACACAACATACAGACATTAAAAAAAACAACAACAACAACAACAAAAAAAAAAAAAACACAACAGAAGAACATTTGTACCAGTAGGCTGTTCAGATTTTATGTTATTAACCGCAGCAAAGATGATGCATACCATTTTTCTAAATCATACTGTTGCAGAGTTGTATGTAGTGGTTTTTCCAATTGTAGCACCCCATAATGGCAGAAATTTAGAAAACTTGCCATGTTTCCTCAGAATGTCCTTATTCAAAAAACATCCTAAGGATAAAAGGCTCCTACATTGCCGATTTCGGAGAAACTTTTTAGGACTCCTACAACAGAACCTACAATACAATAGAATCTATTTAATCAGTGATGACGTCTACACTGGACGTGACTCAACAAATCCCGACAGTAAACTGATGACTCGTTTATGAGGTACTGATACAAAGTTCAAATGATTTGCAACGGTCGCTTTGTCACGTCCAATGTTGACAGACTCCAGCTGACACAGCTGTTTTTGCGCCCTGTTTGGTTTTCATTTATGTTTGCACAATGTCTATCAGCCATGATTACTCTAGTCTGTTCTTTAAAAAGCTGCTTATATGCATATCCGCTTATTGTCTAAACTAAGGAAGTTTTAAGCTGACTTCGTTATTAATTTAAGCCTTTATTCAATTAATCGCACATGGGAAACTAAACCAAAATGAGCCTTTAATATATAGCCCACCTGAACTCAGTGGGCCGATTGCCAAAACCCCACTATGCCTCCAAATATTACTTTGTCACATATTTAATTTACTTTGAATAACAGTAATAATACATTTTTAATAACACTAATAACTTTAATAAATTCATTGGAGCACCTGAGAAACGAAGACCCAAAGCCAAGTGATGAAATTCCTACTGAATTAAACAGTATGTGAGCAACTGGACCATCTCCTGCACAGTGCTGATGAACCTGCTTGACAATTGTAACTGAAATATATAAGACAGAAACCCTTACCTTTTCTTTTAAATTAGAAATGCAAAAGGTGAGAAGGTGAAATTTTTTTTTGGAAACTGGGAAATACAGTGCTTTTTTTATTATTATTATTATTTTTTTTATTCATTTATTCATTTTTGCACATTTGTCACACTTAAAAGATTTAGATCAAAGAAATTTTCACAGTGGTGAACCTTCCAAGGAGTGGCCAGCCTACCGAAACACAATGACGACTCATCCACGAGGTCATAAAAGATAGTCTGGGGCTGCTTTGCAGCTTTAGGACCTAGACTACTTGCCATAATCAATGGAACCATGAATTCTGCACTAAATCAGAAAATTCAGAAAGAGAATGTCCGGCCATCAGTTTGCGACCTCGAGCTCAAGCGCACTTGGGTCATTCCATGTCAATGCAACCAGATGTCCCCGGCTCAAATTTGAGATTTTGCTAATTATTTTTCTGAAGAAAGATACACATGTATAGTAATGAAAGCCAAAATATTAAATGTCATGGATGAATATTTACTGAGTAATCCACTATTTTGTAGAGGGAGGTCAAAATGGTAATTTTCACCTTGGATTCAGAGTCAAGCTACAGGGGGTAAAAATAACTTCCGAAAGATGGCAGCATCATACTGTTATTTTTACACAGAGATTAGTAAAATCTGTTGACTTTAGCATCCTTTGTTGCATTATGTGCCAATGGTGACCATTCAAAAATGGGGAAACAGCACTTTTCAAGTTTTTCTCCAAAGTTTGCATGCCTGTAACTCAAGAATTATTCAAGATATCTTAATGGCCTTTTAGATATTGGGTCTTAACAAATTTTTTAAGGCCCTGTATAGTTCAGTTCCAGAGATATTGGAATTTCAATATGGCTCCAGGAGTAAATCGTCACAATGTACCATTTTCAGTGGTGAAAAACCAAATCAAAAAACCAGTTTGAAAAAATATGACACTTCTTTTCTTTTAAACAGTAATGTCTGAAGAACAAATAATCTTGAAACTGGAGATGTATCTCGTTTCTTTCTGTCAAGACAACTGCATTTGAACATACCTGTCTGAGTGCCAAATATATTCTTTTTTTCAAGGTTTGCATTCCTATAACTCAAGAAGTATTAAAGATATTGCAATACGATTTTAGATTCTAGTTGTTAATAAACTTTTCTTTTGGAATCTTAATTTTCAAGGCCCTATATCATTCAGTCTCAGAGATATAGGGATCTCAATGAGGCTCCATACCCAGATTGTTAAATGTTACTCATTTTCAGTGGTCGAAAACCAAATGTTGGTCACTTTGTATGCAGCCGATGCTTATTTTATTTAAAGAACAATGTCCAAAGAAGAAATAATTTTGAAATTAGAATTGTATCTTGTTTCCCTCTATTAAAACAATTGCATAGAACATGCCTATCTTTAGTGCTAAAAATGCACTGAGAAATGGTCAAGTTGAGGCACATTACCTTGCTTTCTGTAGTCTATTCATATGATTCTATATTTTAATCAGTTTCAAGTACATTTGGAAGAGGAAATTTTGTTCATTTAGAGTTTAAACATGCAGTATTGTAACGTTTCTAGAGCTAATAATTAATCTTGGTCATTCATAATCTGACATGTCACACTGTACAATCCCAATCCCTAGGTTACTGTTATAGTTTACATAGTTTACAAGATTCCAAAAGAAAAGTTTCTTAAGAACCAGAATCTAAAATTATATTAATATAACTTTAATACTTCTTGAGTTACATGCACACAAATTTTGGAAAAATAATATTTATGAGACTCAAACAGGTATGTTCTATACAATTGTTTTGATAGAGGGAAACCAAAAACAATTCTAATTTCAATATTATTTCTTCTTCGGGCATTGTTCTTTAAACAAAATAAGCATCGGCTGCATACAAAGTGACCAACATTTGGTTTTCAACCACTGAAAATGGGTAATATTCAACAATCTGAAAATGAAGGCTCATTGAGATCCTCATATCTCTGGCACTTAATGATATAGAGCCTTGAAAATTAAAATTCCCAAAGAAAAGTAACTACAATCTAAAATCTTATTAAGATATCTTTAATACTTATTGAGTTATAGGCAAGCAAAATTTGGAAAATGAATATTAATGGCACGCAGATAGTATTTTCATTGCAGTTGTCTTGACAGAAAGAAAGAAGATACATCTCTGATTTTAACATGATTTGTTCTTCCAACATTCCTCCAACATTCCAAAAGAGAAGTCTCATGTTTTTTCAAATTGACCCACATTTGGTTTTTGACCACTGAAAATTTTTAACAATTTACTCCTGGAGTCATAATGAAATTCCATATCTCTGGACCTGAATAGCATAGGGCTTTAAAAATGAATGGAAAAGGAAAATTGGTTAAGACCCACTATCTAAAAGGGCATTAAGAGAACTTGAATACTTCTTGAGTTACAGGCATGCAAACTTTGGATAAAAACTTGAAAAATGCTGTTTCCCCATTTTTGAATGGTCACAATTGGCACATAATGCAACAAAGATGGCTAAAGTCAACAGATTATACTAATATAACTACCCATCTCTGTGTAAAAATAACATTATGATGCTGACAGCTTTCTTAAGTCATTTTACCCCCCTGTAACTTGACTCTGAATTTCAGGAGAAAATTGCCATTTTGACCTCCCTCTACAAAATAGTGGATTATTCAGTAAGTATTCATCAATGACATTTAATATTGTGGCTTTCATTGCTATACGTGTGTATCTTTCTTCAGAAGAAAATATTAGTGACAGTGATCCAAAACACACCAGCAAGTCCACCTCTGAATGGCTCAGGAAAAACAAAATTAAGGTTTTGGAGTGGCCAAGTCAAAGTCCAGACTTAAATCCAATTGAGATTCTTTGGCATGACCTTAAAGGAGAAGTCCACTTCCAGAATAAAAATTGACAGATAATGTACTCACCCCTTGTCATCCAAGATGTTCATGTCTTTCTTTCTTCAGCTGCAAAGAAATTATGTTTTTTGAGGGAAACATTTCAGGATTTTTCTCCATATAATGGACTGTTATATGGTGCCCCGATTTTGAACTTCCAAAATGCACTGTAAATGCGGCTTCAAACGATCCCAAATGCGGTTGTAAAGGAAGAAGTGTCTTATCTAGCGAAACGATCAGTTATTTTCATAAAAATAATACAAGTTATATACTTTTTAATGTCAAACGCTCGTCTTGTCTCACTCTGCCTGAACTGTTTTTTTTCCGGTTCATGACAGTTAGGGTATGTTGAAAAATTCCCATCTCATGTTCTCCCTCAACTTCAAAATCATCTTTTATCACTGTTTTACCTTTTTTGTTGAGGGTGTTTGATCTTCTTTGCATGTTCACTTTGCAAAAACTGGGTTGGTACTTCTGCAGTGATGTAGGATGATTTTTGAAGTTGAGGGAGAAAATACTATTGGAGTTTTTCAACATACCCTAACTGTCTTGAGGCAGAATACACAGAGTTCAGGGAGAGCAAGACAAGACGAGCGTTTGAGATTAAAAAGTATTTAAATTGTATTTTTTTAATGAAAATAACCGATCGTTTTTGCTAGATAAGACCCTTCTTCCTCGGCTGGGATCGTTTACAGCTGCATTTGGGATCGTCTGAAGCTGCATTTAAACTGCATTTTGGAAGTTCAAAATCAGGCACCATACCAATCCATTATATGGAGAAAAATCCTGAAATGTTTATCTCAATAAAACATAATTTCTTTACGGCTGAAGAAAAAAAAGACATGAACATCTTGGATGACAAGGGGGTGAGGACATTATCTGTACATTTTTGTTCTGGAAGTGGACTTTAAACAGTCCATTTATGCTCAAAAACCCTCCAATGTGGCTGAATTAAAACAATGCTGCAAAAAATAGTGGGCCAAAATTCCTTCACAGCGATGTGAAAGACTCGTTGCCAGTTATCACATATGTTTGATTGCAGTTGTTGCTGCCAAGGGTGGCACAACCAGTTATTAGGTTTAGGGGGCAATTACTTTTTCACGTAGGGCCAGACAGGTTTGGACACCTTTCCCTTAATAAATGAAATCAGAATTTCAGAATTGCATTTTGTATTTTACTTGGGTTATCTTTGTGTAATATTAAATTTTGTTTGGTGATCTGAATCATTCAAGTGTGACAAATATGCAAAAAACAAACAAACAAAAAACCTTTTCACAGCACTGTAGTACTACTACATAATATCATAGACTAATATTGTTATATTGCAGCCATTTGCTAAAATCATTTAAGTTCATTTTTTTCCTCAATGTACACACAGCACCCCATATTGACAGAAAAACACAGAATTGTTGACATTTTTGCAGATTTATTAAAAAAGAAAAACTGAAATATCACATGGTCCTAAGTATTCAGACCCTTTGCTGTGACAGTCATATATTTAACTCAGGTGCTGTCCATTTCTTCTGATCATCCTTGAGATGGTTCTACACCTTCATTTGAGTCCAGCTGTGTTTGATTATACTGATTGGACTTGATTAGGAAAGCCACACACCTGTCTATATAAGACCTTACAGCTCACAGTGCATGTCAGTGCAAATGACAATCAGGAGGTTAAAGGAACTGCCTGAAGAGCTCAGAGACAGAATTGTGGCAAGGCAAAGAAAAAATTCTGCTGCACTTAAGGTTCCTAAGAGCACAGTGGCCTCCATAAACCTTAAATGGAAGACGTTTGGGACGACCAGAACCCTTCCTAGAGCTAGCCGTCTGGCCAAACTGAGCTATCGGGGGAGAAGAGCCTTGGTGAGAGAGGTAAAGAAGATCCCAAAGATCACTGTGGCTGAGCTCCAGAGATGCAGTCGGGAGATGGGAGAAAGTTGTAGAAAGTCAACCATCACTGCAGCCCTCCATCAGTCGGGGCTTTATGGCAGAGTGGCCTGACGGAAGCCTCTCCTCAGTGCAAGACACATGAAAGCCCGCATGGACTCCAAGATGGTGAGAAATAAGATTCTCTGGTCTGATGAGACCAATATAGAGCTTTTTGGCCTTAATTCTAAGCGGTATGTGTGGAGAAAACCAGGCACTGCTCATCACCTGTCCAATACAGTCCCAACAGTGAAGCATGGTGGTGGCAGCATCATGCTGTGGGGGTGTTTTTCAGCTGCAGGGACAGGACGACTGGTTGCAATCGAGGGAAAGATGAATGCGGCCAAGTACAGGGATATCCTGGACTAAAACCTTCTCCAGAGTGCTCAGGACTTTAGACTGGGCCGAAGGTTTACCTTCCAACAAGCCAATGACCCTAAGCACACAGCTAAAATAACGAAGGAGTGGCCCAGCCGGAGCCCTGACTTAAAACCCAATTGAGCATCTCTGGAGAGACCTAAAAATGGCTGTCCACCAACGTTTACCATCCAACCTGACAGAACTGGAAAGGATCTGCAAGGAGGAATGGCAGAGGATCCCCAAATCCAGGTGTGAAAAACTTATTGCATCTTTCCCAAAAAGACTGATGGCGGTATTAGATCAAAAGGGTGCTTCTACTAAATACTGAGCAAAGGGTCTGAATACTTAGGACCATGTGATATTTCAGTTTTTCTTTTTTAATAAATCTGCAAAAATGTCAACAATTCTGTGTTTTTCTGTCAATATGGGGTGCTGTGTGTACATTAATGAGGAAAAAAAAATGAACTTAAATGATTTTAGCAAATGGCTGCAATATAACAAAGAGTGAACAATTTAAGGGGGTCTGAATACTTTCCGTACCCACTGTAATAGATTAATATTGTAAATTTAAACCCTCTAACTGCGCAAAGTTGCTACTATGCTCTATCTTGCACTCTATCTTACCCTGCTGGTTTGTTTTCATATTTTTATTGCATTTTGTTCTCTCTTTTTTTTTTTCTTTTATTATTTTCTTTTTATGGTACTTCATTCAGGTTTTGTAAGCACTACAAAATGTATCCTTACTAATTCAAGCTCTCTCAACTTATATTTTACAGTTTGTCAATTGATGTAAAAAATTGTAGGCTTCGCATGCACATGTGCACCCCTCAAAAGCCTGAAACCACAGAGCCCCCAAAATAAAAAAAAAAAAAAAATTTCCCTGAATATATGATTACTTACTCTGTTCCTCTCAGCGGCCCATAATATCAGTTCGGTTGGAGTGTCTTGTAATTTAAACTCCTGTTGCTGATACCATTCCTCAGTGTGGCAGGTTTCATCATCATCTCCTTCCTCCTCATCCACCCAGCCGCTCTTTGTCCCTACTGGGATAATGTGGCCATGAGACTCCAGCAAGTCAAGCTGGTTAAAATCTTCTGGAAAATCCATGACTGAGCCCACTTTTAGAGTAACAGAGTGTGAGAGACTGTGTGTGTGTGTGTGTGTGTGTTTGAGTGAGTGAGAGAGAGAGAGAGAGAGAGAGAGAGAGATGAGGTAACATCATTTGGACCAATAAACTAAAAACAAGTTTAGGTGCTCAGAAATATTGTTTAAATAACTGAAATGTTTATTTAATATTTATTACTAGAAGATAACACAATTGTTACCATAAAAATAATCCTGTCATTGAGCACTATCAACGTATAATGGTTTAACGTGAACTACTATCTGATTCGATAACTGTTTCATGGTGCCACCAGATCACTTCATATGGATATATAACCATCGTTTAAACTACTAAACATATCTATCAAACGTCTCGTCTCATAACATGTATTTCAGTTACACAAAACAAACTCACCGATAGCCAGCTTCATTCACATTAAGCACAACATACTCACAGGTCTAGTACGAAATCTTGACCCTGGGTAATGTAGTTTTTTGTGCAGCCCATTACCCAACACCCACTGAATCTATAAACTACATTTCCCAGGGTGGAAAAAAACTTCCCGCGAACATAAGACGGACTACTTCCGTAGTGGGAGGGACGAAAGTGTTTTCATGTGAACGTGTTAGTGAGTGATTTTTAATTCGTTTTGTAGGTAAAGTGATATTTATTTTGCTTTAAATGAACAATAGGAGCAGGCGAAATATTTCAAGTACAGTCTGTAACACTTTGCAGCTGCTTCGTTTAGTACAGTTTTAGAATAAAATCTACTTTTCATGTTTATGAGCAAATTAGGGCATGTAATATTACAGCATCTCTTACACAGTCTATAGCTTTCTCTGCGTGGAAGTATAATAACTTTATCTTTCTAGATCAAGATTAACAGATTTGTATCTTTTTTTCTGATCAGCGTCATCATCATTTTCAGTGTCAACAGTATGACATCAGCTGGAAACACCATGTGAGTATAATTTAACTTTTGCTAGTTTAATGAGCAGAATACCTTGGAATAACGTTGGTTGATAGGAAAGTGATTGTAACACTTATGTTCAGCTGACTTTGTTCACATGTTTTTTTGTTTTGTTTTTTAAATAGTGACGACGAGGACACATTTAAGATCCTCATTGCTACTGACATTCACCTCGGCTATCTGGAGAAGGATGCCATAAGAGGAAACGACACGTTCGTGACCTTTGACGAGATCATGAAACAAGCTGTGCAAAATGAGGTGATAATGAAATAATGAGGACATATTGTTTGTTACTTTTTGGTGATTTAGAATTAATTAATTATTAGTGTGAAATTATTGCACACATTATCAAAATTCAGAATCCAAGAACTGGCTCCCGTCCAATTCATGAATTGTAAATTGAATTGAATTGAATATAATTGAAATTGGAATTTAATAAAGTGGAATATATGACCAATGCCAGTGTCATTTAGAACAGGGTGACCAATGGTTAGTATAAATTCAAAATATGTGATGATAATTTGAAGATTGTAAGCAACACATGCTCCAATGAAATTGGTATTTATTTTCCCCAATATTTTCCAAATTACAAATAATTTAAAATCATATGAATTTATATGAATCATATGAATGTAACAAAATATGAAAAAATAAATAAATAAACCTGTAAAATATACATTTATACTTTTTTTTTTTTAAATTATACTTTAGAGAACAACTTATCGATTCTGTAAACCTATTATAGTTTTTTTTTTTTTTTTTTTTTTTTTTTTATGGAAGAAGAAATTTTTGAAAACGTGCAACAATTTAATGCACAAATACATGCACAGTCATTTGCATTGCACTCTGCACTGGAAATATAAAATCTCAGAAGATGTAGTTTAGTGTTTCATATCCATTTAAGCCAGGCATATACTCACCCTGTCATGCGCAAAGGTGTGCACAACAAAATATGATATCATCAGGGGTGGTTGTGCACATGAGTGTGCAAGACCCTGTTTCATATGGTGGTGTGCATAGCATTTTTTGTAACTGCTGACACAGCTCCTCTGTAAGGGGAACAGTTAAATTTAGCTCAAAAGGATTTAATTATAAATTTATAGGGAATTTGGACAGAATCACTGTTTTAGGGCTGATCAACTGAATTAGCCAGCGATTCATTGAATGGGCCATATAAAATCAACTCTGCAGTGGATATTCAGTATCACAATATTGGATTTGGATCGACCCTCTCTGACCGATACCTGATCCAACAAAGAATGGCAGTATCAGAGCCGATACCCGATATGAGTATCGGATCGGCACATCCCTAATAAAAGGTCTAGAAGGAATTCGAGTTGATCTCTCTCTGCTAGGTGGGGGGGAAGTCGATCCGAGGAAGTCTTTAGCTTGTAATTTCCATCATGGATTTACATGTGATGGTCATGATGTGCTGTCTCTTTGGCCATTAATCTTGGTTACTTGACCCAGTTAGTGTCTCCTTCCTGAGTTGGAATTATCAATAAGTGTTCTTTTGTGTTAATGTTGCAAGCAGTTCACAGCTGTTAGTTGGTTAGACTTGCTTCAGACTTGTGGCGCCAGGGTATCATGCACAGATTTATGATGTTGTCTTGTTATCCTGGGCCACTTTGTGGAATTGGCTCTTTGTGTTGTTTCAACGCTGTTCTGATCAAATCTTAAGTTGTCTGATTCACTCTGATATCCTACATAGTTTTTCAAATATGCACGACTTTAAGGTGAATGGCCGAGCATTCTTTTTGTGTCTTCTTGTGCTTAAATAGTGTGAAATTGCTTGAATTTTGTAATTGGCAAGGTGTATTTGTCCGTTCAGTGCCAGCAGACGTGAAAGTGAAGACACTTTGGGGCTTGCATGTATCAGAGATGCAACACAGCTCTTTATGTCACAGAAAACAGCTCACAAGCACTAAGTTAAGTTCGTTCATGTGTTCTTGTGCTTGAATGGTATAAAATCGCTTGAATATTTGAATGGGCAAGGCTTAAAAACACACACAAGTGATAAACTTTCATGAGGACACAGCAGTGGCCCGACTGGAGCAGTGATAGATTAGTTAGCTGTCGCAAGGGTCTTTCACAATAGCTTCTGGCCATCCGGCAGTCATTATTGTCAAGACCTGTTAGCAAACAGCTATGTTGGGTTAGCTTTGCAGTGTAAATGAAATGTATGTAGTTATTTGATATTTAATATAGCAACAGTAATTTAGCAACAAAGTACAGATTAAGGCCAAGGTCTCTGCCAAGTTTGGTGCTGTAGCACTGAAGTCCTAGGAGGAGATAAAGCCAGAAATTTCTCAGAGGAAAAAGAGGAATATTTTAATTGTTTAAATTAGGGATGTCAATTTTCGATCATTCACATTCAATTAATCGATTCATTGTTAACCTTAATATTGCAAAATGCATCTATTGCGGTGGCATATAGTCACCGGTGTGACAGGATGTGCAAATACCACTCAAAACACCAGCTACCTCACCTGAATGAAAGGGGATTTTAGTCTAAATAAAAGGCTAGTAGCAGGATTGTAAAATTAATAGATGTGATTATGATCATTTGAGTTATGTTTGGGATCATTTTATAGGGATGCACTAAATTATCGGCCAAAAATGGCATTGTTACAGATGCAAGCTGACCAGCATTACTTTCTCTGATAATAGTTTTGGTATAGTCATGCCATGGTTTCCCTTGTAGACGCTCAGACGCTCAGCCCCTAACCCCGACCCTTGTCTGACAGCTTATCAGAATTCTTGGCCCGAGTCTGACTGGAGCCCATGGGCCTCATTTATGAAATGAAAGTATGACAGAGAATGGCCATACGGTGGCTTCTATGCAAAACTTGGAATTTATCAATATGGATGTGAGCGGTGAGTACGATCAAATTTCGCGTCAAGTCTGAGCTTGTGTACGCAAGTTTTTGAGTTTTGAGCCTGAATTTGTGTGCAGCATAGAGCATTTCGGAGAATTGTATAATGACAGCATTTTGTTAATTTAGATTATTTTCCTCGCTGACAAATGAGGCTTTTTTTTTTTATTCGTTCAGGGTGTTAGATCTATATGCGCGAATAGCAGCGTAAACAACAGACCATGAGGATTCACACATTGTTGCACCACCCACCTGCTGCACTTTGGTGAACGGAGAAAAACAGAAATTATAAAAGGAATAAAATAAATAGATTAACAAAATAAATAAATATACTCTGTGACAAGTATAGGCCACTTTCATTTTTGTGACACTTTTATTCGTTACATCTTTACTTTATTAAATGTAACTGATCACGCAGGTGCCTCATGCGCACACACACAAATTTCAGTGTTGCTAACTTGACATTTCAGCCATTACTCAAACTAAAATGCAGTCAACCAAACAAAAAAGTTACACTGCTCAATTTAAAAGGTCCGTTGTAAAATCAGGGTGCAGTGCCAAAACAAAAATTTTTGCGCATGTGAAATATGATTTATGTGGATAAATGGAACACAAGTAAAGTACTAAGACTTGTTTACATCATGGATGATAGTTTTTTTTTTTTTTTTTTTTTTTTTTTTAAATGTATAAATATTTTTATTTTATTTTTTGTTTTGGATTTTAACAACATCATGTCGATGAAAGAGGCTTGTGAGCCTATTGCAATTTAGTTTCGCTTTACTCATTTATTCATTTAAGCTCGATCTATGTATTCTGTATTCACTAGCCTAGGTTGTATTTTACTTTAGTTTAATATAACATTTTATAGTTCAATTTAAAGGGTTTGTTGTGGATTAAGGATAACTAAATAGGCTGTAATGTTTATAAATGTTTTATTGTATTTATTGGTTACTGATATACATACTGTATAAATGAATGCTATCGTTTGCAAATATAAGGTTAAAGGGTGTTTTTTAGGTAAGATAAATTTTTACTTCCTCTTTTTGGCTGATGAATTTATGTTGACAAAGATGCGACGCGGGCAGTGGAATAGGAAGGCTCAAAGGCTCAGTTATCTTCTAAACAGAAAAAGGAAAAACTCAAAACAGAGGGAAACAGACCATAGAAATATTTATTTCAAGATGCAAAAGAAATGAAACTGTACAACTGTACGTATAAATGAATATAAAATGATTTGATATACAATGAAAAATAAACCTCTGCAAAAATGAAACTATACAAATATACACTTGATGAATGTTTGAATGAAATAAAATTTAAAATGTACATCGGCAATATCATAGATATAAAATAGAAAAATTAACTAAATAACAAAATTAACAAAACTAATATCATTTTATATCAATTTATTTTATTTTAATTTATCTGTTGTTCAATTTCATTTGTAGAGGTTTATTTTTCATTGTATAGCAAATTGTTTTACATTCATTCATATATACAGTTTCTTTTGCATCTTGAAATAAATATTTCTATGGTCTGTTTCCCTCTGATGTATAAATGTGCATTCAAATAGTTTATTAATTTACTAACACTTTCTAAATGAACCACTTACAACTACTAACTGGTTTGTAAATAATGTAATTCTTAATTTAGAAATGATTAACTGATCCTTAATAAAGTATGAAAATACAATTATTAAGGATATTATATAGATGCTTATAAACCAAGAATAAAGCATTTATAGCTATATTTATAAACTGCTTACTATTGTCTATTAATGTAGGAACAATGCTTTACAAATGATTAATTAACTATTTACTAATGCTTAACTAATGATTCATAGCGTGTAGTTATTATAACGTGTTACCAAGATATTTAACAAGTGATTTGTTTAACATTTACATCATGTTGACAACTTCATGTGTGGTGCACTTGGAATAGATTTTTCTTTAACCCTCTGGGGTCTGAGGATGTTTTGTGACCCTGGAGAAGTTTTGACATGCCCTGACATTGGTGCTTTTTTCAGTATCTAGAGCAGGGGTCACCAAACTTGTTCCTGGAGGGCCGGTGTCCTGCAGAGTTTACCTCCAACTTTCCTCAACACACCTGCCTGGAAGTTTCAAGTATACCTAGTAAGACCTTGATTAGCTGGTTCAGGTGTGTTTGATTAGGGTTGGAGCTAAACTCTGCAGGGACACCGGCCCTCCAGGACCGGATCTGGTGACCCCTGATCTAGAGGGTTAGTAAAAAAAAAATTACTTAAATCATGTTGTTGTTCGAGATTTCGAGATTTTTTTTTTTCTAGCTCTTCATGATCATTTTTGTAGCATGTGAAGGGAGCATCAGTGAAAACAGGCAGAGACAATGGTAGCTTTAGCAACATGTCGAACAGAGTGCCAAGAAGCGTTTTCAGAAAGGCAATTTGGAAAACAAATGTGTGACTTATTTTGTCTGGAGCTGACGTTCGCTTAGAAGCATTGCTATTGATCCCTAAGTGTATACAGTTGGTAGTAAGACCAATATGCCTATTACCGCCGTTTTTGCTGCCGCGGTACAGTGGCAAATACAAATCAGTCAGATGTGAAACTCGTTAGCAAAATCAAGCCGTGCATCGCATCGCATTGTTCTTCTTGGTTAAATTCCTGGCTTTATACTAGGATTAGGCTGCGCTGCCTGCGCATGGGAGTGAGCACAATAGTACAGATAATGAGCTCAAACGGGAAGGACTATACACTACCTCTTGCTGGATTTATGTGAATTAAATAAACACAAATTTGTTTTCGATTGTTTTATTAAAGTAGACCTTTCAAGCTCTCTAGACATAACATGTGGCAGAAAGCGCACCCTGTTATTTTACAGAAGCAATTTGTAACGTTTTTGTTGTGGAAGTACATAAAATAAAGCAGACATTTATATTTATATTTCTTTTCTCTGTTATTACAATGTTAGGGATCAGTATCATGCCAGTGCCACCGACCCGAGAAGTGCCTTTATTATTATGAAGTGAAAGGAATGACGAGCCATTTTCAAGTTAATTCATAGTCGAGCTTATGGTCAGCATACTGTGGCACGGATAAACCTAAATTATTATTAAAACTTTATTTATTTATTTATTTTTTATTTATTAATGCAGAAATGTGTGTATTCTGTAGTTGAAAACACACTGCTTAATATTACACCATAATTATTTTTGTTTTATGTAAAACATGTCTGACTGAATTTTAATTTGTGTAATTTCAGTTTGAGGGGGTTGGGGTTTGGGACAGTTCAGGGCTGCAAAGGCATGAATCGTTGTCTTTCATATGGAAAATGTCTGATGGCTCATAAGTGTTTCAAACTGAGAGCAGGTTTTGGCAAAGTGTTACGTGGCAATACAGCTATTTTGGCAATACAAATGTAAAAACGTATCGCAATAATAAAAAGACTACATTGCCAATTTCACCTCAAATTGCACAGGGAATACACTCTAAAAAATGGGTTAAAAAACCCAATTTGGGCTATTTTGAACCCAAGGGCTGGGTAAATATAGGACAGAACACATTATTTTGGCATCCGATTAGTCTTGATCAACAACAACGTTTCTGGCACATATTCAAGTGTGTTTGCAGAATATTAATGCACACACATGGCAGGGAGGCGCCCGCACGACCACTTGCATTTTTCCTGATAATGAAACAACTTAAAATCAGTTTAAGACTTATTTTAATGTAAACTCATAATAACAACAAAGCTTTGTGCTTTTGTGAAACTGGAGTGAACTGGAGTGCGTCTCAAAAAGGAAGCAAAACTCAGTGTGTGGCTATCTCGCATACAAGAAAAATATATCTATAGAAAGATGATGCAGTTGTCATTCATGCCATGCCCTGTCAAAATCAGAATCAATGTTATTATGAATAATAAATGCACAAAAGGAATTTGACAAAAAGGAAACTCCTGCATGCATTCACTATAGAGGTGTGACTTGGATGAGTAAGTTGGACACACGGATCGGTCAATAATTTAAAAGATCAGTCAAAAAAGAATCTAATTTCACAAAGGAAATGAATTAACACCACCGTGTCTCCTCTCTGTCTCTTCTAATGCAAAGTTAAAAAAAAAAAAAAAGGCTTTACCTCTGCACATTGCGTCTGCACTGCAAGAGCTACAAAAGGAAAGACAGCAGTAGTAAAATGTCTAATAGAGAGAGAGAGATGGTTCTACTTGCTTTGACAACAAATATTTAAAACAGCCTCCATCATTTAGTGGTTATACTCGGTACAAGGGATGATCTACAGTTGCATAATTTTATGTTGGGTATAAAAGAAAAATGTTGTGAGAAAACTTCATACAATTAATTACTTTAGCAAAAGTCTACTGAACAGAACATCTTTCAATAATGTACTTTTACCTATAAGGGTTGAAAGCCCTGAATCTAAAGTTCTTTAGATGTTACCTTTCATTTGATAGGTGATCAACCATTTAAAAAAAAACATACAATAATATTAATATAGTAAACCAAGAAAAGAAAATATATGAATCTAGTAGGATGCTCCCTAATATTCGACTAACCATTAGTTGAGGAGAAGAGGCTTGTTCGATCAATTTTATTACCCGTTTAGTTGCTGAAAAAAAAAAAAAAATAAATGAAGTCCAGACAGACAGATTGTTAATGGCTTAGTCTATGTGGTAATGTAGTACATTGGGCAGGACATCTAAATGCTCAACTATCATTCACTGACCATCAAATGTGGCTTTTCATCTCAAAGATGTATGCAGTAGCAACTTTACATGACAGCTCAATATAATTCTATCCTAGGAAAATGTGCCCCATACTTGCCTTATCGACATTAAAAAAAAAAAAAAAAAAAAAAAAAAAATATAACATATATTTTTTTAATTTTAATAATAATAATAATTTAATTTTTTGTAGGACTCATTGCCTATGAAAACATTGCATTTAATTTAAAGTTACATCCAAACTGTCAATTTAAATAAGATTTGTTTTTTTTATAGTGCTTCTCTCGTTTTCTCTTAGGTTGACTTTGTTTTGCTGGGTGGGGATCTGTTCCATGATAATAAACCATCCCGCAAGACAATGCACTGCTGCATGGAGGTGATGAGGAAGTACTGCATGGGTGACCGGCCAATCATCTTTGAAATCCTTAGTGATCAGGCTGTCAATTTCAGCCACAGCAAGTAAGGCTTACATTTTTCATAATGTCTTGATGAGAAACATGTTCTTTACTTATGTATGTCTTGACACCAATTATTGATATTGATAATGATTTTTACCCCTACCTCATTACAGGAATAGTTCAAACGAAAATAAAAATTATTGGTAACACTTTGAAGCTTGCATTTCTAATACATTATAATGAAAGCATAATGACTTGGTGGGGGGGGGGGGGGGGGGGACTTATATGTTGTATCATGTCATGTCATGTTACAATACATTATAATACCTACTTATTTGTGGTTGTTGCTCTTAAAAGTATTATGATTTATTGTTCACAATAAATGCATTGTATCCACTTAAATTACAATGGATTATATTTCCCATAGTTATAATGTGTGTAGTTGTAAGTCTTGTATCTTGACATTAAAATCTGCACAGTAATATCTAATACATCTTATTAGTGTTTTTAATATTTAAAGTGACAAGTCTTCTTATAAAACTCCAAAAGGATTTATAATGTGGTCATATCATTTAATAGTGGTCTTTGTCTGCTTTAAGTAAATTAACATATCTGATCAGATATTAGAGATAATGAATGGGTAATATGACACATTGCTATTTTAATTATAATATCAGTTTGATTATTTTGATGGTCCACTTCAGACATTCTGCTAACCATAAGTAACTTTGCAAATATATGTAAACATATTTAACTAACCCTAACCTGAACCTAATAGTCTACTAATACCTGAGAGTTAGTTGACTTGCAGTTGCAAAGTTACATTCAATCGAATGTTTGAAGGACCATCAAAATGTAACCTAATATCAGCAGAATTATATTGCATTGTAAATGTATTACAGCTGAGCTAAAAAGGGGACATCAAATTCTTTAGGTTCTTCATGAAATGTCAGTAACATATTTTGGTTAAAATTCCTCAATGGTCATGTAAAACAACACCATTTACCATGTCAAAAACAGCTCTGTTCACAGCGACTCGTTTCGGTGCATCTCTTTAAGTGATAATGAGCTACTGCACACCCCACCCCTCTCTTCTGTGGGGCGTGTCAACACAAGACATGTGAATTACTGCCTTGGACTCTGTATATAATAATAATAATAATAATAATAATAATAATAATAATAATAATAATAATAATTCATTCGATTTATATAGCGCTTTTCTGCTTTTTCTGGGCACTCAAAGCGCTCTACACTGTATATGGCTCAGAGGTGGCCTTATTCAAAAAGCTAGCTATTTGTGTAGAAACCGGCTGCAAATTTAAATTGGCTCGCTCGATGAAACAGATTCAGACTTAGATAGGCCGTAACAAACTGGCTGCCTGTTTTCTTTTCGGCTTTTCTGAATAAAATGCAAATAAAAAGGCTAAAAATCCTCTGATGTCCTCTTTAAATGATCTCACATGAAATTAACATTAACCTCCCAGGAAACACTCAAATAATTCAACCACTCATAAGATACTGTGCAGATCTTATACAAACAATGGCAAGATATAAGACTCGGGGCTCCCACGGGTCCTTGAAATCCTTGAAAGTTTTTGAATCTGAAAAAAATAATTTCAAGGCCATGGAAAGTTTTTGAAAATAAACATACATAGATACAAGTCCTTGAAGATACTTGAATTTATTTTGTGCAAAAAGTTTTCTGGAAAAAATTCCATATTATTCCCTCAAGTCTGCTAATGTGGTATTTTTCCAACACTCCATGGCCTATGCATATTGGCCTGCTTGATTAATGTTAGTTACACGCATTTATGCGTTACGTTAACTTAACGATACATGAGCCTAAGCTCTTTTCAATAAAATCCATGCAAAAGTTAATCAGATTAGAAAATATTATAGGATGTACCGAATATTCTTTAGTGTTAGGCAAAACAGAAATATGACACACAGATTATCAGATCTTTGTCATATGGCCAAAAATAAATGCAAAAAAACAAACAAACAAAAAAAAACTTTTGCATATAGTAGTTGTGTTTGACACGTGCAAACTGTATCAATGTATCTTACAAGGTAACACAATGTACCCTTGCTTTCACTTGAAATGTGTCCCCACATGGAATCCTTGAATTTGATTGTATCAGACCTGGAATGTCCTTGAAGATCCTTGAATTTGAAGTTAACCAATGTGTGGGAATCCTGTGTAATCCATTACAAATTAAGTAGATTTAATATGGTGTTATGACTATAAATGAGGTGAAACAACATATTACGAAGTTTTTTTTTTAATGTATTATGCATTTATTATAATTCCTGGGCTTTATAGAAAGTGTTACCAAATTATTTAATTATTTTCTAACCTTCATGTTACCTGTTGTGACCAAACATATTGTGGCATTGTTTTATTTGTGAACGTGGGCTAGGTATGCTCTAGGGAGGGAAAAATTATCTGTCGACAGCCGTGGTCAATGAACTGTGATTTGTATAGCAAGAATTATTATGTGTAAATCAAGTCTTGTTATAAAATTTAAATTAAATGGATTTAAGAAACATGAATGACAAACAATATTCGGAACAGGATGGATTGTTGTATTTTATTATTAAAAATTAAATTTTAAGGTGCTCTGTTACAATCCTATTCCAGATTCACTTCTCAAAAATAATTTATTTTAATTTATATTTTAGTCATAATTATTGCACTCCTGTTTCTGTTGCACTTGATATGGTTAACACAAGAAGATAAGGACATTTCAATTCAATGGAGTACATGTGAGGCACGTGAGGGTGTTTTTTCAGGGTTGGAACTAAACTCTGCAGGAACTCGGCACTCCAGGACCGACGTTGCCTATCCCTGTTTTTATTTGTATTTCGTTCCAATATACAGAGAAAAAAAAAAAACATGTACACATACTAGGGGTGGGCGATATGGCAAAAATATCATATCACGATTTTTTTCAGAAATATCACGTTTCACGATTTTATCACGATTCTTTGTCATGTTGGTTTTACTATTTTGCATATTGTCTGAGCAGTACAGCCAAACTAATTTTCCTATTTTAAAAACAAAGACTTTCAAGTTAACAAAGTATTAAATAAAAAAGAATAGCAGATATTTAGGCCAAAGTGAGCGAAGATAAAACATTTTGTCATTATTTTATCTTTGTTATTAAAAGATAAAAACAAAGAATACAAACAGTGCTTTATTTTTCAGTGCTTTATTTTTCATTTTTCAGTAGGTGTATTTAGCAGTAGCATTCAAGAAATTGAATTAACAAAAATAAAAAGTGAAACACTATATGCTTATACACTATATACACACATTAATTGTACACTGATTCTTATTAAAGCAACTGTATTAAAGTTCTTCAGTCAAGAGCAGTGAGTGATTTTTCTCTTTGTGTTTTGTTTTAATAACAATTAAAATAATAGTTCACCCAAAAATAAAAATTCTGTCATTTGTCTGTCAATTCTGTCATAGTGTTTTGTTTTAATACCATAATTTACTCACTCTCAGGTTGTTTTAACCCTGAATGAGTTTCTTTTTTTCTGTTGAACGTTGTCTATTTGATCATTTCTATTATTAAAATCAATGGGGACCAGCTACTGTTTGGTTATCCACATTTTTCAAAATATCTTATTTTGTGTTTAGCACAGGAAAGAAAGTAATACAGGTTTGGGACAACATGTAAGTGAGTAAATAATGACAGAATTATAATTTTTGGGTGAACTATCCCTTTGATGACAAGTGGCAGCATGTTTAGTACTGCCCCTTTAAGAGCTGCACATCTAAAGCAGGGCTCACACTACAGGATTTTTAAAATCCTAACCGATTATGAAATCTGGTTGCAGCACACACATAATGAGAATCTTTGCAGAATATCTTCCCTGAATTCTTAATCTTGCACACACTACAAGATTTTAAAATCGTGGCGCATCACACACTACAAGACATTATTAAGATTATCATGATGAAGGGAGCGTGATATTACGCAACGATCGTAAGATCGAAAAGATCATCATTTCAGCAACTAATGTTTACAAATGTTAGCGTGCTAGCAGCTTTATGCACTCATGATGTTGAAAATTGAGACGATTTCACTCCAGAGCTTTCCTTGCTCCATGCCGTTATGGTATGTTTTCAACATATTATACAGACAGTGTTACTACAAAAACATAAGAAGCAGTTTCCTCCATCTCCACTATCCAATGGACCGTACAGCAGCTGTTTTGCGGTCGCGCATTGGCTGTTGTTAAAGTACTGACGTAATCATAGCCGTGATCATCCCGATTCTAAATCCTGAATATCAGACATGTTTGATATGATCGGGGTGGCCCCGATTTGTGTGAGAGCAGATCTGGAGGTGCAAGATTCGATCTGTGAACACCTCACATTACCAGATAATCTGTGCCGAACAACGTGACTGATTGAGGTGCTCGACAAGATTTTTGCTCTGATTCTCGGGAGGGGAAAATCGGGGCAAAATCGGGCTAAAAATCCTGTAGTGTGAGCCCGGCTTAATATACAGGCAGGCATTTTTTTTTTTTTCCTTTCAATTCAATTGTTTACTTTCACTTTAGACATAAGCTTCTATAAACCCTTCTTATATGTAAACCTTGTGTGTTTTGACAATAGTAGCGTAATCAGATGTGATACATAACTTAGTTCAGTAATTGGGCGCTATTTAACAGTATTTTAATGTGCGTGCATTTTCACGTGCATTTCAGGTGGAAAAGCGCATGTCGGAACAGCATGCGAATGAAATGTTTAACCGGCAAGACTTTAAAGCAAATAATGTACTTTTGTGATTGCGAATAAGTGCAGTGTCCCGTGAGTGTAACTACCGCTAAGTTAACACTGAAGTGAATGTATGTCACGTTGTACAGTATATTGAGACGGAGGCGCCAGAACTGCAGCTGAGAGAATAACGCGATACTGCGATATTTCTCAAAAAGCAGGTTGTGGAAACATTATCGTCCACGATCAAAAATCATCATATCGCACACCCCTAACACATACACAGACAAACATTGTTATCCTCACTGTTTATTTTGTCAGATTTCCATGGGTGAACTACTTGGACAGTAATCTCAACATCTCTATCCCTGTCTTCAGTGTGCATGGTAACCATGATGACCCAACAGGGGTAAGAGAATACTTCAGTTTGTCTGCTCTGTACAAATTAAATAATATTGTTTTCAGGTAGTGATTGTTATATATTGTGTTTTTAGTGGGTCATGTTAAAGTGGAAGTGAAGCAGTCAATTTTACATTTTTTAGTAAAGTGATTTCCACTTTGATTAAAAAATATATAACAAACACGATTAATGTAATCGTTTTAAAGAAAAAGTGATATTTTGTTACAGCTTTTAGGAGGGCACAGCCATCTTGCTTTCGAAGCATATGACGTCACAGGATTGGTTTCTCCATTGGCCCAGGTACTCCAGAGTGCAGTCTGGACGACGGGGTGGGGTGACACATTGGGGCAGGGCAACACGTGTCGCTCTGCCATGCTTAACTGTTATTGGTTTATGCTAAAGTAGAGCTTATTGGTGTAAAAAAAAAATTTTGACGTATTTACAGCTTATTGGTTTAGAGAAGTATGACGCTTTGGGCAGGCTTGGAACGCGGAAGTACGAAGAGTGGTGCATTACGGCCAGAAAACCCCAAAAAAACACATACATACACAGTACCTCGGCGATATATATATTTTTTTTTTAAAGTTTACACGGCAATATAACACAAACAATGGTCAAGTGGACGTACTTTAAATTTCAATTGAACGAATGAATGAATACGAGTGAAGCGAATATTGCACGTCATCAGTCTCTGAATAATCCCGTTTGAAATCCATGATCCATTAGAATCTATATGAAAAATTTTAACTCAGAATATACTTGTCAATATTTCTTTATTATATGTACCCTGAACAGCATTTTAGTGAAAACACCATTAATATTATATTTGCAGTTCCCGCTTCTTTGAATTTAAATTTATAGAACTACAGTAGGCATAACTGTAAGATGCAGAATTATGTAAATGAAGAAAACAAGTTTACCATTACTTTTTACTAACACTGCAAGTTATACATTGTTGGCATTGAAATGTAGATAAATAATTTGCCTTTTTACTGCTGCTGGTGGAGGATCACATCAAAATCAGTTCATCCCTCTCTTCCACTTCAGCACAGCTTTTATTAATTTAAACCAGGAATATGTTTCCTGCAGCAAAAAAACAGACCAGAGAACAAAACCCTGCACACAAATCTTCGGCATAAAAGCACAGCAGTTCGCCTCGTTTGCCTCTCCCTCTATAACCAGGTGGATGGGATTTAAAGAGGGTTTGGCACTCTATGCATTTGCTGATGCAGTACATTTGTCTGTACTCATCCTGGTAGCCCTGTGAGAACTTCTTCCAGCTGACCACACCTTAGAATGTAAAAACAAAATCCATGAAGTATAAATATCTCAACATAATTTTTAATTGGAAAAATTTGCACTGAAGAAAAAAACAAACAAACAAACAAACAAACAAACAGAAAAAGTACCATCCAGCCAGTGTGGTGCTTTGGTGGAACAGAAATAATAGATTTATCTAAAGTGGAAAAAACAAAGTACAAATTAATTTTATTATTTGAACGACACTAGGATATGCTTAAATGTTCAAGTCCCATTCGATTCTTGTACAACACATTAAACGTAAATTATTAGGACTGGTTATTACGACCAATTTGGCAATTAGATATGATTTTTATTTATATGGATTTGATTCGATATTAATTAGTTATCAATATTTCACTTAAAATGTTTGTTTTGCAGAGATGGAATCCATATATTTTAATATAAATGCTGGTAACGGAAAACCTCATTCTTGGCTACATTACTGAAATACACATTTTGAAACAGAGATGGTTAGGTGTATATTAATTTAGATGGCTGCAAAACAGCACACAGTCGGTCAGAACTGAATGAGATGCTTTTTTTAAGTGAAGAGAGATACTCTGCAGAGATTAGACAAATCTTTTTTTACTGAAGGATGATGGGCAGACGTGTGGTTCTAAAACAAATACAAGAGGAAATAAACTTATTGATATGTGCATAAAGATGGCAACTAATAAACTTGCATTAAAACGTAAATTCATTTTAATTGAATTTCTATAACTATAAAGGCAATAACAGCAATGTATTGATACAGGGATCTCCAACTCTGCTCCTTGAGAGCTACCGTCCTGCAGACTTCAGCTCCAGCACACCTCTCTTTAATTATCATGCAACCCTGAACACCTTGATTAACAGGTTCAGGTGCAATTGACCGAGGTTGGAACTGAAAACTGCTGGATGGTAGCTCTCCAGAAGCAGGGTTAGAGATCCCTGTATTAGTAATGTTAGTTTACAATAAGCTTTTATGCTCTTTGTGTACACAAGAGGGTGCCACTAACGCAAATGCAGCATCATGGCACTAATAACCCACACATCTAATAATATACGTGATATACAGCAGATAAATATCAACATTTCAAATCAAATGATGTATAAACACTCAGGAGAGCTTTGAATCAAGCCAGTAATATGAGCAGTGCATTGCTAATCGGCTACTGCCATTAGCATGCGAGTGTAAGAGCCATTCTCTTATCATAAGGCAAACAATACAGACAATATTCACCTACTTGGCACTCATGCAGACATTACAATTGATACAAATTAGCACTCAGTATAAATAAAGCAGTAATGGACAGATTAAAGTGAAGCTGATGAACTATCGCGGGCGCTGCTCTCGACTGTGATGTGCAGTTCAGTTTCGCTTTGTGCTTTCATTAAAGTAAATATTCTTGATTTCTCGAATCAATATTGTTTTATTAAATCGATTAAAATTAGAGACTCTATATTTTACCCAGCCCTAATATTTCTATAAATTTATAGTACAATTTTACTCACCTCGTGCAGCCATTACTGTTTTGCTTTTTTCAGTGCAAACTGCCCCTTACTGTGGCGGAGGAAAATTTCAAAGGTGGGGAGAATTTACCTTGGGCCCCAATGTGTCGCCCCGCCCTATCGTCCAGACTGTAATCTGGTGTTACTCCAATGGCCAGTGAAGTATTATAAGCATTTCTTTACTTTTTGAACACACAGATGTTATGTTAACACACAAATATTTTGATTTTTCAACATAATTTGGATGAATATTCAACATCGAACTGTCTACATTCTACGTTTGATCAGGGCATCCCAAACATTTGTTTCATAATGCGAGACGCAACGTGATGTAAACAAACAATGCTTCATACAATATCATTCATGTCACAATTTATTGTTATGTCAGTTACGCAGTGTTTAATCACCTATCTGAAAGATCAGGCATCCTGCTTCCTTGAGAAATCATTCTGACGTTTTAAGCCTTATCATTTTAAAGATTAAAGTGTTTTAAGCCATTCAAGTGCGAAATGGATGTCAATGTGGTACTCGTATGCTGTGATAGATCGTTTCTGAAAGAGATTTCAATGCGGTACTTGTGCTCTGTGATAGATTGTTTCTGTGTGTCGCACACACACAAAAAGCTGCAGCTCGGATCGGACCGCACATGAGTACCAAATTGAGCTTTCTTTTGCGTCTTCATCAGCAAATGCACACAAAATTGAGTCAGGATGACTATCTTGAGGACTATCTACACAAACACGTATTGTTTCTGATCTGTTCTTCACCCCAAAACAGCAGATTCACGGCTTCCTCCACCCGTAATGGTATTACTGCTCGGTTCCATTGCCAAATGCATAAGCAATTGCACTTATTATGGACTCAGCAGTCTTTTGAAGATTTTCTTCCTCTATTTAAAAAAAAAATAAAAAAATAAAGTAAAGAAATGCTTATATTACTTCATTGCCCATCGGAGCAAACCAACCTCGTGATGTTACGCGCTGTGGTACTGCAAGAACCTTTTTTTTTTTTTTTTTTTTACATGAATCGTATATATATAAACACGATTAATAACATCACGTGGTTGGTTTGCTCCGATGGGCAATGAAGTAATATAAGCATTTCTTTACTTTTCAAGCTCAATTTGGTACTCATGTGCGGTCCGATCCGAGCTAATAATATATATATATATATATATATATATATATATATATATATATATATATATATATATATATATATATATATATATATATATATACAGGGGTTGGACAATGAAACTGAAACACTCGCCAATATAGTATTGGAGGTTTCATGGCTATATTTGCGCTGTCTGGTGCCCAATCTTCACTTATTGTACATTACACCAGTTAGAGCAGAGTGTAAAGTTTCATTATGTGCACCCAATGGTTCAAACATTGTACCTTGAAGGTAGTGCTCTGTATCAGGATAATAATGCACCAATACACACAGCAAGACTGGTGACAGACTGGTTTAATGAACATGAAAATTAAGTTGAACATCTCCCATGGCCTGCATAGTCACCAGATCTGAATATTATTGAGCCACTTTGGGGTGTTTTGGAGGAGCGAGTCAGGAAACGTTTTCCCACATCAGCATCACATAGTGACCTGGCCACTGTTCTGCAAGAGGAAAATGGCTCAAAATCCCTCTGGCTGCTTTGCAGGACTTGTATTTGTCACTCCCACGATTAAATGATGTTGTATTAGCTGCAAAAGGAGGCCCAATATCATACTAATTGTGATCTAAAACCAGGTGTTTCAGTTTCATTGTCCAACCCCTGTATGTATATATATATATATATATATATATAATCCACTTCAAATCTCCACTTCAACACCACACAGTTCATGCACTAACCATCTGTTTCATATTATTCTTGAGGGACACATCTAGCTGGCTAAATGCTGTATCATTTTTACTGATTAATTGGCACATATAGTTGTTTTTAAGGAACTAAAAATCAATGCCAATAGTTTGATACTGTTCAATTGCTCCATGATGAGCCACTGTGCACTGGCACTGGAGGATTCTGCTTGTCTACAGCTGGTTCTACAGTGCCCTCTAGAGGTGAAAAACAGCAACATGTGACACATTGACTATGTACATGAAGAAGTGGATCTAAAATGTGGCAGAGAAAAGCCATGTTATGTATACAGTATGTGTTAGCACATATAGTTATGGTTTAATAAATCAACCAGTTAAGCATTTCAGGATTTTATCTCCATATAATGGACTTCATTGGTGGCCCGATTGTGAACTTCCAAAATGCAGTTTAAATGCAGCTTCAGTTTAAAAATGCAGTTTAAATGGAGCTTCAAAGGGCTCTAAACGATCCCAGCCGAGGAAGAGGGGTCTTATCTAGCGATCGGTCAAAAATTTGTATACTTTTTAAACACAAAAGCTTGTGTAGCACAGGCTCTGGGATGTGCGTCCAGGATGCTACGAATTAGTGATGGTTCGTTCTTGAACAATTCGTTCATTTTAAATAAATCTTTAATGTGACTTGGGAAGAACGAGTCGTCTCGGGGCGTGATTCGTTCAGTCGTGCATGCGCAACATCCTATTAGGTTCTGTACTGGAATTAGTTCACCTGTTTCGAGTCTTTGGGTTTTTCGAGTCGTTCGTTCGTTTTATGGGGCTGTCACATGATGAACGAACAACTCGAACCCGAAGACTTGAGAGATGAACTAATCAATTATTTTTCCGGCTCAGACTGCATTGGTTAAGCTTATGGGGCGCCCCTGTCACGTGATGAACGAACGACTCAAACCTGAAAACTTGTCAGAAAAGAGGTGAGGTGAGCTAATCATAGACTAAAGACCCAGGTAAACAATGAATTAATCTTTTCTGTTTCTTATAGCATTATAGTTTTGTCTTGTTTGTAGTGTGATCAACGTTTGTGTAAGCAGTAGATGTGTTAGGGAAGTAACACATAACATTTTTAATTATATTTTGCTAAAATGAACGAAGTGACTTTGATTTGTTAATTTTGCTGAACGAGACTCAAAGGTCCGAGTCGGTAAAATGATCTGAACTTCCCATCACTACCATGAATCTGTGTACTCCGGCTCAAAAAGGTAGAGTATGGCGTAAAACTCCATCTTATTTTCTCCTACAACTTCAGAATCGTCCGACATTGTTGTATCTCTTTGTTTGTAAACAGCATTTGACTTGCACTTTCTTAGTCTTTGCGCGTTCGCTTTGTAAACACTGGATCTGTAGTTCCGCCTACGTTCCGCATGACCTTTTGATGTGATCCAACAGTACGTAGCGTCGTGAACGCGCATCCCAGAGCCTGTGCTACACCAGCTTTTGAGCTTAAAAGCTTAAAAAAAAATAAATGACCGATCGTTTGGCTAGATAAGACCCTTCTTCCTTCACCTTCATTTCAGTGCTGTTGAGAATGCCAGCACTGTTTCATCTGCGTTTACACTTGTTTCAATCATAGAGACATTTGGTTTATAACAGAGAGTTCCCCAAATTCCTCAAAGTGCCTTACATCTCGAAATGTGCTTTAGAGATGTTTTTTTTTTTTTTTTTTTCTTTCTTCCTTCCTCCAAGAATCTTGGATCATTTTGAGCTGAGATATTAACGATTATTAAATAACCATCTGGTCACGGTTATTTCATCTAACCGCGGTCAATTCAGACAACTGCGATTATGCACTCCTTTAGCAACCACAAAATATCCAATGGTTTGTGTGGAGAGTGGAAGCACGCTTTACAGGACATGGAGGTGCAGGCACCAGCGCGAACACTTGCATTTTCTTCAGTGGAAACAGTTTAAAATGATCCGTCATTTTTGCTCACAGAGGTAAAAGTAATACATCATTCGGAACTGTAAAGGGTCTACTTTTATTTGTGTGCACTTACAATATCAACAATGTTTCAAACAGAGCTTTTTATAAAATAAAGAAAACAAACATGATGCGCTTTCTGCTGTCTCGTTCTTTTACAGGAGTGCTTCACAAAAATGAACCGGAACTCAGCGAAAACATGCCTCACAGACACATTAAATATATAAATATATATATATATATATATATATATATATATATATATATATATATATATATATATATATATACAAAAACTCTTTCACTATGTAATCTACAAAGATGCATTTCTCCCTAAAGGCGCGTCCAAAGAGGAGATTGCGAGATAAATAATTCAAATGTCTCCTTACTATTTCTCATAGACACATTCATTGTAATTACTTTTGCCGGTGCTTTGTGACAAGGTTCAGTCTAATGCGTGTGCTTGAACGCGGATCTCTTCCAGCTGCACTGAAGGCACTGCTGCTGGCTGAGACACTAAATGCCGTCCGAATCTCGAAAGTGAAAGCAAAATTGAAGTCTTGTGTTGTTTCCATCAGCAATCATAAATTTTTTTCATCACCATAATTGATAGATTTCTAAAATTTAACAATAACGAGAAGCCGAAAACAGGTCCGATTCCCGGCCCGTGTCTGAACTATGACATGAAAATTGGCCCGACGCGCAGCCCTAAAAAAGTCAGCTGAAATTCAGGGCTGTATATTGCATAGCATTTCTGTAAAAGCAGTTGTCACTAATGTTAGCTGTATTTTTGGGGAGTTAATGCCGTTGTCACTCCCGTATTTTATTGAATTGTGTGCGTACAGAACTTGATTGAGGAGTAAAAGGTGAACTGACAACAGAATTTTGCTGTAGTGTGTATGTGGCCAAAATGGTCGCAGAGAGGACAGAATAGACGCGATAGCAGAAAATACTGTAAGGGCGCAGCAAATTCACTGTTCATGATTCTTGAAATATTATAAGAAAAAGCTAAGGATTGGGGTGGAGGTTTATATGAATATGTCTCCGAAGGTAACTCTGATCTTCAGAAACGCTTCAGTGTTATTTTGTCCCTAGTCGCAATCCTTTGTAACAATTTAATGAACAATGTGCAAAAAAAAAATAAAGTATTTCAAAGCCATAAAACAGAAAAATAATCGCCCTAATCGCCCTAATCGCCAGTGTCCTAAACCAGACAATTAAGCAACATAATCGCAATTATTTCTTAGACATTTAATTGTCAGCCAAATTTCATAATCGTGACAGCCCTAATAAACGTCTTTCTAAAGAAGGGCTATGACAGCCCCTGTGGTGTGGTTATAAAATTGTGGCTTTGTAATAAAAAAAAAAAAAACACCTTAAGGCAATCAAAAAACATGTTTAAATGTTTATGTAACCTCTATTAGACCTGTTGAGATGTATTTACTCATAAATGTAGTGTAGCATGACGTGGCAAGATGTAGCAAGGCATTCTTGTAAGTGGTCAAACTAATAATAATAATACAGTTAAAAACTGTGAATAATTCCAAATAGGTAGCACACTCCCTTAGTTAACTATTGTGGAATATAAATATTTCCTGAAAGTACTGTCTTACATTTATTTTGTATCTCATGGTGGGACATGCTGTTATTTTCACAGTTTTTATGTTTATTTTTTTTATGTGTGTTCTAGGCTGATGGCCTATGTGCTATAGACCTGTTAAGCTGTGCTGGTCTGATCAATCATTTTGGCCGCAGTCGTTCAGTGGAGAAACTTGAGATCAGTCCAGTTCTTTTGCAAAAAGGAAACACCAGGATTGCACTCTATGGCATTGGTGAGTTTCTAACATTAAGCAATATGATATGTTGCATGAATTTTACAAGACATTATGATTTTTTTTAATGATTTTAATGAAGTCTTATATGCTCACCAAGGCTGCATTTATTTGATCAAAAAATACTGTAAAAACGATGATATTGTGAAACATTATTTCAATTTGAAAAAACTATGTTCTATTTAAAATGGTATGTATTTGAAAATGTAATGTATTCATGCAATGAAAAGCTGAATTTTCAGTCTTCACTGCTGATTTGCTGCTTAATTATTATTGGTGCTCAGTTATTAATAATGGTTCTTGTTATTAAACAGTTTTTGCTGCTTAATATTTTAATATTTTGTGGAAACATTTTTTAGGATTCTTTGAAAAGAAAGTTAAAAAAAAAACAACAACAATGAAATATTCTGTTTGAAATTGAATCTTTTGTAACATTACAAATTTTTTTTTACTGTCTTGCTAATTTTGAATATTTGCTCAATAAAAGCATGCATTTCTATTAAAAACACTCACATACCCCAAACTTTTGAATGGTAGTATATTATGGTTTCTGTAAGTATTAAGTAGCATCAGCATATTAGAATGATTTCTGAATAATTTATATGACATGGAAGACTTGAATAATAATGCTGAAAATTCAGCTTTGCATCCAAGGAATAAATTGAATTTTAAAATATATTACAATAGAAAATAGTTATATTAAATTAAATTAAATTAACAGTAAATTATAATTAACATTAAATTATACTATTAGTACTATTTAGTACTATTTTAGAATATTATTTTTTACTTTATTTTGAGCATATAAATGCAGCCTTCATTAAAAATAATTAAGGCTGTATTTACACTGCAAGTCTTACATTAAACACATTAAATATTACATGTATGTATATAATATTATGTGTATTTCCATCACAGGTTTAGGTTAAATTTAACTTGTTCTGTCTGTAGAAAATCTGTTATATATGAATAGAGGTCAAGCAAACATAAGGACAATGCAGATTGCACACAGAACCACAAGGCATGCACTGGCACCAGAAAGACACGATTAATAAGGGGAAGCTTTGTTTTATTATTAAGGCCCAGGTATACTACTACTTCTGTGTTCTGCTCTGTCTTGTGCACAGCTGTGTCCTCACAGCTTTCAAATTATACTCAGGTGTTTTACTGAAGTCGATGATCTGCTTGTGCTTAGCCAGCGGGACTATGAATCTCTCCCAGATCCATATTGCATTAAGCAGCAGAGGGCATTAAACATGCTTAAAAATATCACATTGCAAGCTAATAGAGATGGGAGCTATAATCCCTAGCGACCACCCAAACAAATGTTTTTTTTTTTTTTTTTTGCCAATCACAGGGTAACATCCAAATCTGCCCATTGTATCTAGCTGCATCAGCCTTTTGAGCATTTTTGTGCTTCCCTCCCAAACAACATTTAATTTGCTTAATGGAGAGTGTGAATTTACATACCAAAACATATCTGATGGTTAGCATAGCTTGTATGCCACTATGCAGATACGTACAGATTCATGCTGCATGAATCGTTGCTTTCTTTTACTAGCTTGTGTAAAACACCTATTTTCACTTAAAGCACAGCAAAAGTTAGCAAATTTCTCTTTCTACTGCTGCTATGAATGCTACTGCTGTTTTTATGTGTGTGTGGTTACTTCATTTAGGAACTGATGAATGCAGACCATGCAATATCATAATAAAAGAATAATAGAATAATGAAAGACTGTTCACTTTCCTTAAGATGCAGGGCCAGCTTGCAGCAAATGCTGAATCAGACTATTTAAATGTTGAGCAAGCAAGCTCTTTGTCTGCAGAATCATCAGAGGCCAATTACCTTGTGCTGTGTTAGTACAGTAGGTTGTCAAATAAAATGTTTATTATAGCTGTGTGTGCGGTCATTGCTAGGCTGTGGCAGTTAATAAAATATATTTACACGTGAAAGTCATTCACAGCATCGCCAGGTGGTGTGCAGAGTTGGTTGGCACTAGGATGGTCATGATAAGATTTTTCACCACACAGTTATCGTGGCAAAAGAATTCACGATAATGATATATTGTGATATCTAATGAAGTCTTGGAAAAGAAAAAAATATATAAATCATATATGTATGTATGTGTGTGATACTAAATCGAGACCATAGGTAACACATAACCAGCCTCAAAAGATAAGTGAATTGAAAACAATTGTATTAGTGTATTAGTTCATTTATCATTGATAACTAATTACTGACCTAGATTAATAAGTGCTGTAATACTGTTAAATCAGCTTACCTAATGAATTGGAACAAAGTTTCATTTACCGTAAAGTGTTATTCTAACAGTCAGAGTATTCAAAATCACGTTGTTATCTCTCTCTATCTGATTGTTTTCAGATTTCAAACTCGGATAGAGAATGAAAAAGCATTAAATATAAATCTCTCTTGCGCTCTCTTGGCTGCTTTATATTAGCGGTCGGTGGTGCGGCAGAAACATTCCCTTCATATTGCTGATACTAAAATTAATATAGCAAAACTCTTGGTTTATTCAAATTCAATATTTGATTGTTTGAAATGCAAGTGCAAATATCATGCGACCAAAGCTTAACTGGTTCTAGCGTGTCACACACATTTGAGCTTTCATGTTTACTCTGTATCACATCTTAGGTATGTGCGTTGCTAAGTTGTGAATAAAAGTTAATTGAAACTGAATTTATGAATGATGAATCATTCACTTACCTGTCAATCTCTAAATTCACATTAAAGATCAAGACAAGTGTAAGTGACAAATGACAAATGCTTGGCAAGATTTGATGTGTTGCCTCCTGTGGCAACACATGATTTTGTATGCAAAATAATGCCATATTTCACTTCTACTGTTGTCTTTATTTACTAGTTTCAAGCGCGTTGATGGAGTTTCATCTGTTTGATCCATCGCATTGTTCTGTTGTCATGTTTACCCATTTCACAGCACTTTCAGAAGCACTGCCGCCTACAGGTTTGGAACAGCAGTGTATAAAATACTGAATTGATCCAAATGATAGTATCAAACCATTTGAAATAAAATATACCGTATACCGCATATCCCTGAGAACAAAAAAAAAAAAAAAAATGTATGTATATATATATATATATATATATATATATATATATATATATATATATATATATATATATATATATATATATATATATATTTGTCTCTCAGCTATTTCAGTTCACTTAGAGACATAATTGTTTTCGAGGATACTTGCCATAACAGCTGTTTTGACATGCTTTTAGATGCATTTGTTCATTCAAGCGCAAGAAGACATGGAAAGGAGCGCAAATACGTGGCTTGCGTGATGTCTGATACGCGACTCAATTTGTGCACGTTGTGCTCATAAAACACACCGAATGGAGGTGTTATTCGTGTGATCTTGTGCTTGAGTGCTTTAGAATCTCTTGAATGTTTAAATTGGCAAGGTGCATTTGTCTGTGAAAGCAAGACATGAGAGAGAACTCCATTTGGTGTTTAGCACGTTTTCTGATACACGGCTCTGTGTGCGTGTGTTGCCAGTGACAAATGTGTCAGCTGTCCCAAACATCTTTCACACAAGCCCTGGTTCATCGGGCAGTCCTTACTGACGAGTCCTGTAAAGAGTCAAGTGTTTTGTACTTTCAGGCTCCATTCCAGATGAGAGACTCTACCGGATGTTTATCAATAACCAGGTGACCATGCTTCGACCCAGGGAGGATGAAGATGGCTGGTTCAACCTATTTGTCATCCATCAAAACAGGTTCAGGAACCCTCCTGTGTTTTAGATTCAAATTTTTAATCTTTACTACTAACTGTTAAACTGTTTGGGCTTAGTAATTTTTTCCTTTTGAATTCTTGATGTCTTTTCTTATATGATTTCTTAATGAAACTATTGGTTAAGTTTAGTTTTCATCTTTGTATGTTTGCACAAAATGTGGAATGCATAACCTAGAGATCCTTGATAAAAAGTAATTCAGATATTTTTCAAATAAAAGCCAATGATTCTTTTGGGCAGTTGTGAAGTGATCTATATCTGCTAAACCAGGGCTATTCAATTGATGGCCCATGGGCTCAATCTGGCCCGCCAGTCATCTTCATCGCATACACTGAGCTGCTTCAGACAATGTGCCAGTAGCGCTTCAACCAACAAAATCACACACATTTACAATACCATAAACACGGTTTTGAGTTGTAATGAGTTGTAAAGTTCATAAAGAGTTGGGACAGTATCAGATGTGTGTGTCAGATCTGCGTCATGTGCATCAAGTTTTAAAAAGACAGTGCCGCTTTTAAAGTGAAACTTGCTGCAGTCTGTCACTGATGTAAATCAGAGAACAAAAGGAAAATATAAATCACACTGATCTCCTTGCTAATTAACTTTTGTAGCTTGAATAAAGGTTAATCTGTGTAGTTTATGCATATACAATTATGTGAAGATTTAAGTTCACTTAAATTAAGTTATTTTTACCCCTTCAAATTTTTAATTCGACAATCCTGTCCTTAAATAAGGATAATTGAATAGCCCTGTTCTAAACAAAGCTTAATGAAACTTAATATAAGAAAACAAAAGGTCCTTCTGAGAATGCAAACAATGACAAACTTTATTCACTGATGCTAATCTATTTCAGGTCAATTCTTATTTGTACTTTTGACAATACACTGTTGTACTCAAACTCATGATGTTATTGTTTGTAAAACCATGATGACTAATTCTTCACAGTTAGCAATACAGAGCGGTGTAATAGGATAGTGAAATTATATATATAACTATAATATTATTATTATTATTATTATTATTATTATTATTATTATTATTATTATATATAAAACAATAGTTTTTGTTTACATAATATTTGTGTGTATACTGTCTATATTTATTATGTATATATATAAGTACACACACATGCAGTATATATTTTGAAAATATTTCCATGTATTTCTCTGTATATATTTATATTTGTATAATTGATATTATATATAAATATTTTTAATATTTTTTTTTATATATATACATCATAAATATACATGGTATACACACATATATTATGTAAACAAAAACTTTTATTTTGGATGCGATTAATCGCGAATAATCGTTTGAAAGCACTTATATATATGTATATGTATATATTTTCCCTGAAAAAAAAAAGCTGTAACTTTAAATCTAGATGTGCACATAAAGATAATATATAGTTTCTGTTCAGATAAAAAAAAGCAATCTACAGTCTCTTTAAAAAAAAAAAAAAAAAAACTATGTAAAATGTATTTGCATCGTGTTTTTTGCAGGAGTAAGCACGGGGCAACTAACTACATCCCAGAACAGTTTTTGGATGATTTCCTGGATTTGGTGGTGTGGGGTCATGAGCACGAGTGTAAAATTGCTCCAGTCCGTAACGAACAACAGCTCTTCTATGTCACACAACCCGGCAGCTCTGTCGTCACCTCACTGTCACCAGGAGAAGCAGTCAAAAAGTTAGTGTGTCTGCGCTTATATATTATCATATATATGCATACACAGTTCAACTAGGGATTAAATTTTCATGGCCAGGTCCTATATGTTTATTTATTTATTTATTTATTTATTTATTTACAAATGTCCTATTCCAATACTGGGTGCCTTTTTTTAAGCTTTTTTCTGGGTGTCTGGACTACATGGTGAGGTTGAGGCAGGGGAAAGCCCACTGAGAGTGGAGGCTACACCCCCACACAGTAAATGTGATGGGGATTGTATTCAGGGAAGCAGAAGTTGACCTCTTCGCATTACGGAGTATACTCACTGCCTGCTGTTCTTATCTCTGCTGGGCCAGTCCACAGTAGATGTGGATGCTTTTGCTCACCGCTGGTGGAGAGAGCGTAAATATGCATTTCCCTTAGTGAACATCCTGCTCCATCCTGCACCAAGTGCACCACACTCTTGAAGCAACAAGAGGTCACAGCATGCAACATTTCACATTGAAAAGGGAAGAGATATTAATGCGCCGTGTTTTACCAGTGCAACAGTTTATCTCCTTTATTCCCAAACAGTTTTAAATTTAAGTTACTGTGCACTTGAAGAAGATTCATAGTAATTTCCTCGTGATGTAACAGCCACGCGGTATCAAGTTACATCAGTTAGAAATGACAATAACCTCCAGCAAGACCATAGACCTTTATTTACTAATGAAGTGTACTAATGGGAACATAGAATGATCTTGTCATGTACATATTCTCCATAGTGTCAGCTAGCTGTACACTAAGTTGAGAGACCATCTCAAAAGGGAACATTTCCGGTTACTGAACATATACTCTGTAAAACATTTTGTTTTTGTGAAAACCTGTATCTGAATTGTAAATCATGTTTTTATAGTAGTTTTACTATTTTAATATGTTACCATAGACATTTCTCTACCTCGTTTTCAGTAAAAGCTGTTTTTATATTTGTCACGTTGTGTGCAGAATGAGACGTAGGAAAAACAAAATATAACAAAAGTCTTTAATAAACTCCACAAATGCTAACTCCAGACAGGAACAGCAGGGAAACACACACCGACATCACTTTAAGGTCCGACGACAAACACCAAACTGAATACAACTTATAAAGACAGGATAATGAACACAGACAGGTGTAGGTGATTGACTAATAATGACTTGATAAGGACAGGAACAGGAAGGACCAAATATGGGCAATAGAGGAAGAAACTAACTCAAACAGTCCACGGGGTGTGACATTACTCTCCCCTCCCGGAAGGCGCGACCTCGCGCCGTGGAACAAAACAAAAAACAACAGAGTGTAGGAGGAGGCTCTGGCGGAGGGCGGACTTCCGGGAGGAGGACAACAAACAAAGTCCAGGGTGGTGACGACGGAGGGAGGAGCCAGGGAGGAGACAGCAGGGACTCTGAGCAGGAGGAGCCAGGCGAGACCCAGGCCGCAGCCATGACGGTAGCCCACGGCGGAGCCGACGGAGGGACGACGACCGACCAAGGCGGAGCCAGAGGGACGATTGAGCCCGGTGGAGCTGGTGGACCGACAGGCGACGGTGGAGACGAGGGAGCTGAGAGCCGGGGTGGAGTCCAGGACTCAGAGGCTGGAGGCGGAGATGAGGGATCCTCCAGCCATGACGCCGATGGAGACTGGCAAACCCGTGGCGAACCCACCGCACAGATGGTGGGCTGAGGGTGAGCAGCGGGGCTGTCAGGGGACTGAATCAGCAGGGACAATAGGAGGCGATAACAGAGGGAGGGTGGGTGGGAAGTCCAGGCAGGCAGGCAGGCAGATTGTTCAGGGCAGGCAGGAAGTTCCACATATATATCCTCAGTAAAATCAGTTAAGTCCAGTTCAATATCTAAATGTCCCAGATCAATACATTGCTCACCCTCAGCGGCGGTGCAGTGGGCGGTGCTGTCCCCAGCACCCTCACGCCCAACTGGTACATCCACCGTCGCAGGCCACGTGGCCGGCTCTCACACCTGGTCGGACGGGCTTGGCTCAGGCTCCATAGTGATCCACTGCGCTGTCGCTCCCTTTGGTGATGGCTCTATCGCTTTCGGGTCTGCGGTGGGCTCGGGCTCAGGCTCCGTGCGTTGGGGTGGTGGTTGGCTGGGCTCTGGGTGGGCCGGTGGGCAGGTTCTGGATTGGGGCCGGACACTCTACAGACACTGGAGGATCCCTTCCCTCCAGCTCAGTCCTGTGGTATCTGGGAGGTCCACAGAGTGGTAGTAATTCGCCCCAATCCAGAACAGAGAGTTGAGCGTGGCATCGTCCAGCACCAACATAGTGGCCAGCCCGCAGAACTCCCGGGCGTACTCCACAAATGGGAGATCTCTGCGGGCTAGGGCAGAGAAGCAAGCGGCAACCTCCATATACAAACTGGTCGGATCTTCTGTCACGCTGTGTGTAGAAGGAGATGTAGGAAAGCGAAATATAACAACAAGTCTTTAATAAACTCCACAAAGGGTACATCCAGACAGGAACAGCAGGGAAACACACACCAACATAACTTCAAGATCGGACCACAACCACTGAACGGAATACAACTTAAAGGGGTGCTAATGATACAAGGACAGGTGAGAGTGATTAGCTAATAAAGACTTAACAAGGACAGGAACAGGAAAAACCATATATGGGCACAAGAGGGAGAAACCAACAAAACAGTCCACAGTCCAGGAGGCCATGGTGGATCAGGGAGCTTCGGGGAGCCATGGCGGATCAGGGGATATGCCCCCCCCCCCCACAATTTTCTTGGGGGAAATTAGGGTTCTACGGGCCTGGGAGAGTTCAGGAGGAGCAGGCACTGGAGGGTGTTCTGGAGGTGGGCGCTCGGCAGGCACGGGCTCCATCGTCCCTCCGGCTTCGCCTTGGTCGGATCTTCTGTCACTCTGTGTGTAGAATGAGACGTAGGAAAAACACACACCACATCCGACGACAAACACCGAACTGAATACAACTTATGAAGACAGGACAATGAACACAGACAGGTGTAGGTGATTAACTAATAATGACTTGACAAGGACAGGATCAGGAAGGACCAAATATGGGCAACAGAGGGAGAAACCAACTCAAACAGTCCACAGGGGTCTGACAATACTAGTGAGGAAGTTTTGACAGATGTTTTTATAATATAAAATTTAATTTCTCAATTCATGACCCCTTTTTAATGGCATTTTATTGTTTCTTTGTAGAGTTTGGCTGAATTAATGAATGTCTAAATTTATTTCAATGTGTAAGTTTAAGAATAATTGAATGTTGTGTTGATGTGTTAAATAATGTTTTTTTGTTTGTTTGTTTTGTTTTGTTTTTTGTCGTTGTTGATTTGTATCTGCGTATTTCACAGGCACATTGGGTTGTTGAGAGTGAAAGGTAAAAAAATGAATCTTCAGAAAATTCCTCTACAGACCGTCAGGCAGTTCTTCATTCAGGATGTGACGCTCTCAGAGCACCCTGACCTTTTCAGCCCAGAGCAACCCAATGTCATGCTCAAACTCATGGCTTTCTGCCAGGAGAAGGTACAGATGTGCACAGACATGTAATGCAGTTAAGCATGTTAGATGTTATTAAGAACGAGTAATAACTGTACAGATGAAGTTACTCAACAAACTTTGATGCATTCTTGACAAAGCAAATAACTTTAACATCAGATAGATAGATTACTGGTAGTCTGAAAATTGCAGTTTTCTTTTCTTGTGATGTTACTCTAAGTGAAAAGGCTTCGTAAACAAGGTAAAATATAGGGCAGGACCTTTGTCCACCAGGAATTGATTGGGTTGTGGTTTGCTAATTGCTGCAGTCTCATGTAAATGACAAGATGCTGTAAAACGTGAGCTAGTACATGTTGACTAGATGTTGGTGAGTTACTGGACATTCCTATTTTGTTCATTCTTTTAGGTTGAGGAGATGCTTGAAGAGGCAGAGAGACAGAGACTTGGAAATCCTCTAACTCCCGAGAAACCTCTCATCAGACTGCGAGTGTGTACAGCTCTCTTTACCGGATTTACTATTTGTTGTTTTCTCAGTTGTTGAAATGCTGGACGAAATACAAGTAATACATATTTCTCTTTAATGTGCTTCTGTCTCCCCAGGTGGATTATAGTGGGGGTTTTGAAGTCTTTAACACTATGCGGTTTTGTCAGAAGTTTGTCGATCAAGTAGCAAATCCTAAAGACATCCTGCACTTTATCAGACACAGAGAGGCCAAAGACAGCCTTAAAGGCAAGTCACATACATCTTCTTAAGTAATAAGGCATGAGAGGCTAAATATATATATATATATATATATATATATATATATATATATATATATATATATATATCAGAGCTGCACATTATCTACGGAGCATAGGCCAAACAGTTAGCATGATTCACAATTTTATCATGAAAAAAAATTATTTGTCATGTTGGTTTTACTGTTTTGCAAGTTGCCTGAGCAGTACAGGTAAACTAATTTCCCTATTGTAAAAAAAAAAAAAAAAAAAAAAAAAATCTTTCAGGGTAACAAAATATAAAATAAAAAAGAATGCCAGACATTTAGACCAAAGGGGGTGAAGATAAAAATCTGTCATCATTTTTTATTTGTTAATAGAAAATAGAACAAAAAAAAGAAAGAAAATAGAACAGAGATATACATTACCTATACACATAATATACAAATAAAACAAATAGTGCTTTATTTTTCAGGTACAGTATTTAGCAGTAACGTTCAAGAAATTAAATTAACAAATATTAAAAAGAAACGCTATATACACTACATACATCAATTATACATTTTTAAAGCAACTGTATTAAAATTCATCTCTCATGAGCAGTGAGTGATTTTTCTGTACGTTTTGTTGTTTTGTTAACACTAAAAAAAAAAAAAAAAAAAAAAATAGTTCACCCAATAATTAAAATTCTGTCATTTGTCTGTCAGTTTTGTCATAGTGTTTTATGTTTATACCATCATTTACTCACTCTCAATTTGTTTGAACCCACTTTATATTAGGTGGTAATATATATAAGGGGTCATCGGATGCAAAGTTCACTTTTACATGTTGTTTGAACATTAATGTTTTTTTTCGCAGTTTATGTACACATCTACCCTATAATGATAAAAATCCATGCAGTGGTTTTTAATAAATCTGTAAAAATAATATCCCCTTTTTCAAATCGAGCCATTCTCAGATGCCTGTCGGTGTGGCGTCACACCGACAGAGGCCGCTCCCAAGATAGTTGGTTTACATGACTGTCTTACCTCAGACCCGCCTTAAATCTGCAGTCTTAAAACAGTCTGACCTCCATTGTTTCAATGCCGGAGCAGGGATATAAGTTAGAAAAGAATATCTCCGATTGAGCGATTGAGGTGTTGTGTTGCTGGATGTAATAATGAGCATAGCGGTCGTCATTTACTCCCGACATCTGAAGATGCAGTGGATTACGTTTGTTTGTGAATTGAATGCGCCCCGATCTACATATATTCGTCTATGTTCGCGCGAATCATTCGTGAACCAGCTTCACTTACAGCAGAAGTGAGTATAAGGTTTTTTTTTTTTAATCTTTGCGATTGCCTTTCCTAATAATGTGCTAGTTAGCAAGTTTAGCGGCTAAATGTAGCTGAAGTAAACAGACTCATCACTCCACAAAGAGAAGAGAGGGGCGGGGCGAGCAGAGCTCATTAACATTTAAAGCAACCTCGACCAGAACAGGATGATTTTTGCAGAGCTGATTTTGGCAAGGTAAACAAGGTGTTATTTACACTACCATTGAGAAATTTGAACCAAAGCATGTTATAGACTTTTCATTAAGACCCTAAAGAATCATATCACCCCTTTAACTACTATGTACTTATATTTAAATGAATCATTTGGTACAACGCACTTGTTGTGTACATGCATGTTTTTACATTGTGCTTATATTTTTAAAAATACCTGTATGTAATTACATCTGAAATTAATTTCTGTAATTACATTTATAATTACACTGTTGACCCATCTCTTTCTCCTTAACCCACGCATAACCTACCCATACCACCAAACCTGTCCCTAACCTTACCCGTATCCCACCTTAATAGAAGCAAAAGTGTTTTGCAATACAATATGACAGCAATAAGTACATTTTACTTATTTTTCGGTGTAAGTACATATAATATAAAGTGTGACCATTTGTTTTAAACCTGAATTAGTTTCTTTCTTCTATTGAACATAAGTTATTTTGAAGAATGTGGGTAACCAAGCAGGTACTGGTCCCAGTGACTTCCATAGTATTTTTTCCCCTCCTACTATCAAAGTCAATAGGGACCAGCTACTCTTTGGTTACCCACATTTTTCAAAATATGGTATATTATTTTGTGTTCAGCACAAAAAAGAAATTAATATAGGTTTGGGACAACATATAAGTAAATGTGAGTATATAATGACAGAAATGTAATTTTTGGGTCAACTATTCCTTTAACAACTTTAAGAGCTGCACTCAACCATTTCTCTCTCAACTGTTTACTTTCATTTTAGACATAACAGTGTTTATACACTGACCCAAATTATAAATGCACTTTTGTTTTTGCCCCCATTTTTCATGAGCTGAACTCAAAGATCTAAGACTTCTTCTATGTACACAAAAGGCCTATTTCTGTCAAATATTGTTCACAAATCTGTCTAAATCTGTGTTAGTGAGCCCTTCTCCTTTGCCGAGATAATCCATCCACCTTACAGGTGTGGTACATCAAGATGCTGATTAGACAGCATGATTATTGCACAGGTGTGCCTTAGGCTGGCCACAATAAAAGGCCACTCTAAAATGTGCAGTTTTACTGTATTGGGGGTCCAAAAACCAGTCAGTATCTGGTGTGACCACCATTTGCCTCACGCAGTGCAACACATCTCCTTCGCATAGAGTTGATCTGGTTGTTGATTGTGGCCTGTGGAATGTTGGTCCACTCCTCTTCAATGGCTGTGCAAAGTTGCTGGATATTGGCAGGAACTGGAATGCCGATCGTATACGCTGATACAGAGCATGCCAAACATGCTCAATGGGTGACCTGTCCGGTGAGCATGCTGGCCATGCAAGAACTGGGATGTTTTCAGCTTCCAGGAATTTTGTACAGACCTTTGCAACATGGGGCCATGCATTATCATGCTGCAACATGAGGTGATGGTCGTGGATAAATGGCACAACAATGGGCGTCCAGATCTCGCCATGGTATCTCTGTGCATTCAAAATACCATCAACAAAATCCACCTGTGTTCGTTGTCCATAACATATGCCTGCCTATACTATAACTATGTTGACATCAGCAAACCGCTCACCCACATGACGCCATACACGCTGTCTGTCTTCTGCCCTGTACTGTGAAAACCAGGATTCATCCGTGAAGAGAACACCTCTCCAAAGTGCTAGACGCCATCGAATGTGAGCATTTGCCCACTCAAGTCGGTTACGACGACGAACTGCAGTCAGGTCGAGACCCAATGAGGACGACGAGCATGCAGATAAGCTTACCTGAGATGGTTTCTGACAGTTTGTGCAGAAATTCTTTGGTTATGCAAACCGATTGTTGCAGCAGCTGTCTGGGTGGCTGGTCTCAGACGATCTTGGAGGTGAAGATGCTGGATGTGAAGGTCCTGTGCTGGTCTGGTTACACGTGGTCTGCGGTTGTGAGGCCGGTTGGATGTACTGCCAAATTCTCTGTAACGCCTTTGGAGACGGCTTATGGTAGAGAAATGAACATTCAATTCACAGGCAACAGCTCTGGTGGACATTCCTGCAGTCAGCATGCCAATTACACGCTCCCTCAAAACTTGCAACATCTGTGGCATTGTGCTTTGTGATAAAACTGCACATTTTAGAGGGCCTTTTATTGTGGCCAGCCTAAGGCATACCTGTCAATCAGCATCTTAATTAGCCACACAGGTGAGGTGGATGGATTATCTCAGCAAAGGAGAAGTGCTCACTAACACAGATTTAGACAGATTTGTGAACAATATTTGAGAGAAATAGGCCTTTTGTGTACGTAGAAAAAGTGTTATCTTGGAGTTCAGCTCATGAAAAATGGAGGCAAAAACAAAAATGTTGTGATTTATAATGAATCAGATTTGTTCATGCACAAGTCTTATTTATTTTGTCGAGAGCTTTATTCCAAATGTCAATTTGCTGTTTATTCTGTTTTGATCTTCTCAATTGATATATTTTAAAATGTCGTTACTTAAGTTATATGTTTTGGAAATGAGGCCCATAAGGTGTGTAGGGGCCTTAAGAACCAAGGAAACTCAGAGCAGGGGGCCTAGATGAAGTGAGGAACCCGAAGATATTGAAAAAAAAAAATCTGACTTTTGAAGATTACATGTTTTTAATCAGATCATTGTAATTAGCAAAAATATTATCAATGGAAAAGTCACTACAATTAAGTAAGCCCTTGTCCTGCCATTGCTTGAAAGCAGCATATAGCTGGGCAGCTGGGAAAAGGTGATTATTACATATGGGGGTTCCAAGGAAAAGTCCTTGAGTTGAAATGCTTGTCTAAACTAGTCATATATTTTGAGAGTCGAAATTACAATTGGACTTGAGGAAAGCTGTGATGGTGAGAATGGTGACTTCAATGTAATCAGCACCACCAGTGATTTGATTTGTGAGATTTAGCCTCCCTTTCACACCATTCTGTATGTGGAGACTGAAACCAGTAAACAACTTTTTGTAAGTTTGCTGCCCAACAATAATTTTGCAAATTTGGGAGAGGCAGTCCACCGTCCTTTTTAAGTCTTACAAGAAACTCTCTGCTTATTCTTTAAATAGCAAAGGTCTAAGGGGGCATCCTTGCCGTGTGCTTCTAGACAAGAAAGAACTATTGTGATGTTATCTATTTTGTGACTACGGCTGCCTTTGGTTGATGGTAAAGCAGGGCAATCCAGAAAATTATTTTTGAGCCAAATCCAAATTGATCTAATACAGTAAATAGTTCCATTCGACTCTTTGTCAAATGCCTTCTCAGCGTCTAGAGCAGGGGTCTGCAACCTTCAACATCAAAAGAGCCATTTTGGCCCCTTTACCACCGAATAAAATTCACGCAGAGTAGGGATGGGTGATATGGGCTTAAAAAATTTATCACAACAATTTCTGGTATTTATTGCGATAACGATATCAATAACGATAATTCAGGGAAATCCTGTTTCTTTAGAGAAAAATATTATCTTTCCTATTTTTACCTCAAATAGGGTGTTAGCATTACTGAGTACACTGTTTAATTCACTGGAATGTGAGAAACGCCTTGTGTGTGAAACACACTTGGCACTAAAACTCCACATATGCTTCATAGTAGAAGTAATTGTAATGACGACGCTTCAGAAATCTCTAATCCAATTATCGCTGTAGCTGAATAAAACGCAGATAGAGGAATTTTAACTGAGGAAACTTGAAGACAATAAACACATGATTGATTCACTCTATGGTTTGTCTATGTTTTTCAAGCAATCTTGTGTATATTTATAAGGATAAAGTATATTTATTATGCAATGCTAATCGACATAGCCTACTAATACTATCATAATAGTATGAAATAGAATATGATTTCTGCCTCATTCGGTGATCTGAAGCCACTGATCTGATCGCAAAAGGTTATTTCAAACACTTGACTATGTTATGAAGTTATTTCTGAGAAAAAGCACATCATTAAATGATATCTTTGTTGGACAACAGGTTTGTAAACGGGCTCAAACACACGCAAAACTGCATCACACACTTGCTACTAGTACAGTTAACGTTATTCAAGGCTCAGATTGATTATTAGGGGCCAAGCACCAGAGGTGCGGTGGCACCTATTGTATCCGTTGGCGTTATTATTATTAGGGGCCAAGCACCAGAGGTGCGGTGGCACCTATTGTATCCGTTGGCGTTATTATTATTCCGCTTCTTCTTCTTCTTCTTCTTCTTCCTCTTCCGCCGCAAGTCTATGGCAGCCCATAGAACCGCTTGCGGGAAAGTTGTATAATTTTGCACACTGATAGAGGACAGTCCCAACATTAACTATAGCAAGTTTGGAGTCTCTAACTCAAACTCTCTAGCACCACCACTTGTCCAAACTTTCAAAAGATTTATGCTAATAACGTTTGAACCGTAAGGCACACAACAAAAATTCTTTTTTCCTCTGATTCCTTGGCTTATGCCGAGTTGAATGGACACCAAAATTCAAAAATCGTAAGGTTTAGTTTTTTCGCTATTCTCAATTGTTCGTAAAACCTACTTTTTCGAACTCGTCCTAGGCCGTTGCACCGATTGTCACAAAAATTGATCCAGATCATCTTCAGACCATGCTGGCAAAAAGTTATGGAATTCAAGTCGATTCGTCCAGCCGTTCACGAATAACACGCGAAAGAATTCTACGAAAAGCTAGCAAAAATCAATGTGAGGCTATATCTCCATAATAGTTTGTCATATTGACACCAAACTTGGTGTGTGTTATAACAAGCATGACCTGAGCCTACCTGCAGTGTTTCGGTGCAGTGCCCCCTAGTGGTCAGGAGATACGAAAAATGGCTATTTTTCTTTATAACGTCTGAATGATTTGTCCAAAAATCACAAAACTGGTCTCTTTAGATTCGGTGTGTCATACCGAGTCGAACCATATCCAATTTTCCCATGTCAGCCATTTTGGGTGTTGGCCATTTTGAATTTAGCTTAAAAATGCTGTATCTTAAGAACGGATTAGCGTATCGTTTCGACATTAATTACAAAAATGTTCGGCACCATGCCCTGAATGTACATAAAAATTTTGGGGCCAGCGCCACCTTGTGGTCAAAAGTTATAACGAAATTTCGAAAAATGCTAATAACTTTTGCGTACATTAGCCTATTGTCATGAACCTGATGTCAAAAGATTCCTTGGGTCAAGCCGAGAACGTTGATACCCATAATGCCAATATTGGCCAAACTTCCTGTCCGCCATTTTGATTAATGTACAAAACCTATTTTTTCGAACTCCTCCTAGACCGTTAGTCCGATCTTCACCAAATTTGACTCAGATCATCTTCAGACCATGCTGACAAAAAGTTACGGATTTTGTGTCGATACACGAAACCGTTTTCGTTTAGCGCATCAACGAATTTACTGGAAAGATGCCAAATTGCATCCGAGTCTGTATCTCTGCAAAGCTTTGACATATTGACACCAAATTTTATATGTGCTATTGTCACCACACTCTGACCAAGCCACATCAATTTGGTAACAGTGCCACCTATGGGTCAGAAGTAATACGCCATTCACTAAACATTAATAATGAAATTTACAAAAATGCTAATAACTTCTGTTTACATTAGCCTATTGGAATGAAACTGATGCCAATAGATTCCTTGGGTCAAGTCGAGAACATTGATACCCATTATGCCGAAATTGGCCAAACTTCCTGTCCGCCATTTTGATTAATGTACAAAACCTACTTTTTCGAACTCCTCCAGACTGTTAGTCCGATCTTCACCAAATTTGACTCAGATCATCTTCAGACTATGCTGGCAAAAAGTTATGAATTTCGTGTCGATATACGAAACCGTTTTCGTTTAGCGCATCAACAAATTTGCTGGAAAGATGCCAAACTACATCTGAGGCTGTATCTCTGCAAAGCTTTGACATAATGACGGCAAACTGTGTGTGTGTCATTGTCATTTCACACAGAACACGTCACATCAATTTGAAAACAGCACCACCTGTTGGTCAAAAGTGATAAGCCATTAAATTTTATTACGATTGGTTGTAATTATGATTTTTCAGCCATTTCAACTGATATTATCCTAAAATGGCTTAAGTTACTCACTGTTGTAGTCGGTCTGCTGCTCCTTGCCGTGCTTAACTCCTCATTCTGCCTCTTTTGTGCTTGGCCCCGCAATTGCTGCTTGCAGCTATATTTAGGGGCCAAGCACCAGAGGTGCGGTGGCACCTATTGTATCCGTTGGCGTTATTATTATTCCGCTTCTTCTTCTTCTTCTTCTTCTTCTTCTTCTTCTTCTTCCTCTTCCGCCGCAAGTCTATGGCAGCCCATAGAACTGCTTGCGGGAAAGTTGTATAATTTTGCACACTGATAGAGGACAGTCCCAACATTAACCATAGCAAGTTTGGAGTCTCTAACTCAAACTCTCTAGCGCCACCACTTGTCCAAACTTTCAAAAGATTTATGCTAATAACGTTTGAACCGTAAGGCACACAACAAAAATTCTTTTTTCCTCTGATTCCTTGGCTTATGCCGAGTTGAATGGACACCAAAATTCAAAAATCGTAAGGTTTAGTTTTTTCGCTATTCTCAATTGTTCGTAAAACCTACTTTTTCGAACTCGTCCTAGGCCGTTGCACCGATTGTCACAAAAATTGATCCAGATCATCTTCAGACCATGCTGGCAAAAAGTTATGGAATTCAAGTCGATTCGTCCAGCCGTTCACGAATAACACGCGAAAGAATTCTACGAAAAGCTAGCAAAAATCAATGTGAGGCTATATCTCCGTAATAGTTTGTCATATTGACACCAAACTTGGTGTGTGTTATAACAAGCATGACCTGAGCCTACCTGCAGTGTTTCGGTGCAGTGCCCCCTAGTGGTCAGGAGATACGAAAAATGGCTATTTTTCTTTATAACGTCTGAATGATTTGTCCAAAAATCACAAAACTGGTCTCTTTAGATTCGGTGTGTCATACCGAGTCGAACCATATCCAATTTTCCCATGTCAGCCATTTTGGGTGTCGGCCATTTTGAATTTAGCTTTAAAATGCTGTATCTTAAGAACGGATTAGCGTATCGTTTCGACATTAATTACAAAAATGTTCGGCACCTTGCCCTGAATGTACATAAAAATTTTGGGGCCAGCGCCACCTTGTGGTCAAAAGTTATAACGAAATTTCGAAAAATGCTAATAACTTTTGCGTACATTAGCCTATTGTCATGAACCTGATGTCAAAAGATTCCTTGGGTCAAGCCGAGAACGTTGATACCCATAATGCCAATATTGGCCGAACTTCCTGTCCGCCATTTTGATTAATGTACAAAACCTATTTTTTCGAACTCCTCCTAGACCGTTAGTCCGATCTTCACCAAATTTGACTCAGATCATCTTCAGACCATGCTGACAAAAAGTTATGGATTTTGTGTCGATACACGAAACCGTTTTCGTTTAGCGCATCAACGAATTTACTGGAAAGATGCCAAATTGCATCCGAGTCTGTATCTCTGCAAAGCTTTGACATATTGACACCAAATTTTATATGTGCTATTGTCACCACACTCTGACCAAGCCACATCAATTTGGTAACAGTGCCACCTATGGGTCAGAAGTAATACGCCATTCACTAAACATTAATAATGAAATTTACAAAAATGCTAATAACTTCTGTTTACATTAGCCTATTGGAATGAAACTGATGCCAATAGATTCCTTGGGTCAAGTCGAGAACATTGATACCCATTATGCCGAAATTGGCCAAACTTCCTGTCCGCCATTTTGATTAATGTACAAAACCTACTTTTTCGAACTCCTCCCAGACTGTTAGTCCGATCTTCACCAAATTTGACTCAGATCATCTTCAGACTATGCTGGCAAAAAGTTATGAATTTCGTGTCGATATACGAAACCGTTTTCGTTTAGCGCATCAACAAATTTGCTGGAAAGATGCCAAACTACATCTGAGGCTGTATCTCTGCAAAGCTTTGACATAATGACGGCAAACTTTGTGTGTGTCATTGTCATTTCACACAGAACACGTCACATCAATTTGAAAACAGCACCACCTGTTGGTCAAAAGTGATAAGCCATTAAATTTTATTACGATTGGTTGTAATTATGATTTTTCAGCCATTTCAACTGATATTATCCTAAAATGGCTTAAGTTACTCACTGTTGTAGTCGGTCTGCTGCTCCTTGCCGTGCTTAACTCCTCATTCTGCCTCTTTTGTGCTTGGCCCCGCAATTGCTGCTTGCAGCTATATTTCTTCTTCTTCTTCTTCTTCCTCTTCCGCCGCAAGTCTATGGCAGCCCATAGAACCGCTTGCGGGAAAGTTGTATAATTTTGCACACTGATAGAGGACAGTCCCAACATTAACCATAGCAAGTTTGGAGTCTCTAACTCAAACTCTCTAGCGCCACCACTTGTCCAAACTTTCAAAAGATTTATGCTAATAACATTTGAACCGTAAGGCACACAACAAAAATTCTTTTTTCCTCTGATTCCTTGGCTTATGCCGAGTTGAATGGACACCAAAATTCAAAAATCGTAAGGTTTAGTTTTTTCGCTATTCTCAATTGTTCGTAAAACCTACTTTTTCGAACTCGTCCTAGGCCGTTGCACCGATTGTCACAAAAATTGATCCAGATCATCTTCAGACCATGCTGGCAAAAAGTTATGGAATTCAAGTCGATTCGTCCAGCCGTTCACGAATAACACGCGAAAGAATTCTACGAAAAGCTAGCAAAAATCAATGTGAGGCTATATCTCCGTAATAGTTTGTCATATTGACACCAAACTTGGTGTGTGTTATAACAAGCATGACCTGAGCCTACCTGCAGTGTTTCGGTGCAGTGCCCCCTAGTGGTCAGGAGATACGAAAAATGGCTATTTTTCTTTATAACGTCTGAATGATTTGTCCAAAAATCACAAAACTGGTCTCTTTAGATTCGGTGTGTCATACCGAGTCGAACCATATCCAATTTTCCCATGTCAGCCATTTTGGGTGTCGGCCATTTTGAATTTAGCTTTAAAATGCTGTATCTTAAGAACGGATTAGCGTATCGTTTCGACATTAATTACAAAAATGTTCGGCACCATGCCCTGAATGTACATAAAAATTTTGGGGCCAGCGCCACCTTGTGGTCAAAAGTTATAACGAAATTTCGAAAAATGCTAATAACTTTTGCGTACATTAGCCTATTGTCATGAACCTGATGTCAAAAGATTCCTTGGGTCAAGCCGAGAACGTTGATACCCATAATGCCAATATTGGCCAAACTTCCTGTCCGCCATTTTGATTAATGTACAAAACCTATTTTTTCGAACTCCTCCTAGACCGTTAGTCCGATCTTCACCAAATTTGACTCAGATCATCTTCAGACCATGCTGACAAAAAGTTATGGATTTTGTGTCGATACACGAAACCGTTTTCGTTTAGCGCATCAACGAATTTACTGGAAAGATGCCAAATTGCATCCGAGTCTGTATCTCTGCAAAGCTTTGACATATTGACACCAAATTTTATATGTGCTATTGTCACCACACTCTGACCAAGCCACATCAATTTGGTAACAGTGCCACCTATGGGTCAGAAGTAATACGCCATTCACTAAACATTAATAATGAAATTTACAAAAATGCTAATAACTTCTGTTTACATTAGCCTATTGGAATGAAACTGATGCCAATAGATTCCTTGGGTCAAGTCGAGAACATTGATACCCATTATGCCGAAATTGGCCAAACTTCCTGTCCGCCATTTTGATTAATGTACAAAACCTACTTTTTCGAACTCCTCCCAGACTGTTAGTCCGATCTTCACCAAATTTGACTCAGATCATCTTCAGACTATGCTGGCAAAAAGTTATGAATTTCGTGTCGATATACGAAACCGTTTTCGTTTAGCGCATCAACAAATTTGCTGGAAAGATGCCAAACTACATCTGAGGCTGTATCTCTGCAAAGCTTTGACATAATGACGGCAAACTTTGTGTGTGTCATTGTCATTTCACACAGAACACGTCACATCAATTTGAAAACAGCACCACCTGTTGGTCAAAAGTGATAAGCCATTAAATTTTATTACGATTGGTTGTAATTATGATTTTTCAGCCATTTCAACTGATATTATCCTAAAATGGCTTAAGTTACTCACTGTTGTAGTCGGTCTGCTGCTCCTTGCCGTGCTTAACTCCTCATTCTGCCTCTTTTGTGCTTGGCCCCGCAATTGCTGCTTGCAGCTATATTTCTTCTTCTTCTTCTTCTTCCTCTTCCGCCGCAAGTCTATGGCAGCCCATAGAACCGCTTGCGGGAAAGTTGTATAATTTTGCACACTGATAGAGGACAGTCCCAACATTAACCATAGCAAGTTTGGAGTCTCTAACTCAAACTCTCTAGCGCCACCACTTGTCCAAACTTTCAAAAGATTTATGCTAATAACGTTTGAACCGTAAGGCACACAACAAAAATTCTTTTTTCCTCTGATTCCTTGGCTTATGCCGAGTTGAATGGACACCAAAATTCAAAAATCGTAAGGTTTAGTTTTTTCGCTATTCTCAATTGTTCGTAAAACCTACTTTTTCGAACTCGTCCTAGGCCGTTGCACCGATTGTCACAAAAATTGATCCAGATCATCTTCAGACCATGCTGGCAAAAAGTTATGGAATTCAAGTCGATTCGTCCAGCCGTTCACGAATAACACGCGAAAGAATTCTACGAAAAGCTAGCAAAAATCAATGTGAGGCTATATCTCCGTAATAGTTTGTCATATTGACACCAAACTTGGTGTGTGTTATAACAAGCATGACCTGAGCCTACCTGCAGTGTTTCGGTGCAGTGCCCCCTAGTGGTCAGGAGATACGAAAAATGGCTATTTTTCTTTATAACGTCTGAATGATTTGTCCAAAAATCACAAAACTGGTCTCTTTAGATTCGGTGTGTCATACCGAGTCGAACCATATCCAATTTTCCCATGTCAGCCATTTTGGGTGTCGGCCATTTTGAATTTAGCTTTAAAATGCTGTATCTTAAGAACGGATTAGCGTATCGTTTCGACATTAATTACAAAAATGTTCGGCACCATGCCCTGAATGTACATAAAAATTTTGGGGCCAGCGCCACCTTGTGGTCAAAAGTTATAACGAAATTTCGAAAAATGCTAATAACTTTTGCGTACATTAGCCTATTGTCATGAACCTGATGTCAAAAGATTCCTTGGGTCAAGCCGAGAACGTTGATACCCATAATGCCAATATTGGCCAAACTTCCTGTCCGCCATTTTGATTAATGTACAAAACCTATTTTTTCGAACTCCTCCTAGACCGTTAGTCCGATCTTCACCAAATTTGACTCAGATCATCTTCAGACCATGCTGACAAAAAGTTATGGATTTTGTGTCGATACACGAAACCGTTTTCGTTTAGCGCATCAACGAATTTACTGGAAAGATGCCAAATTGCATCCGAGTCTGTATCTCTGCAAAGCTTTGACATATTGACACCAAATTTTATATGTGCTATTGTCACCACACTCTGACCAAGCCACATCAATTTGGTAACAGTGCCACCTATGGGTCAGAAGTAATACGCCATTCACTAAACATTAATAATGAAATTTACAAAAATGCTAATAACTTCTGTTTACATTAGCCTATTGGAATGAAACTGATGCCAATAGATTCCTTGGGTCAAGTCGAGAACATTGATACCCATTATGCCGAAATTGGCCAAACTTCCTGTCCGCCATTTTGATTAATGTACAAAACCTACTTTTTCGAACTCCTCCCAGACTGTTAGTCCGATCTTCACCAAATTTGACTCAGATCATCTTCAGACTATGCTGGCAAAAAGTTATGAATTTCGTGTCGATATACGAAACCGTTTTCGTTTAGCGCATCAACAAATTTGCTGGAAAGATGCCAAACTACATCTGAGGCTGTATCTCTGCAAAGCTTTGACATAATGACGGCAAACTTTGTGTGTGTCATTGTCATTTCACACAGAACACGTCACATCAATTTGAAAACAGCACCACCTGTTGGTCAAAAGTGATAAGCCATTAAATTTTATTACGATTGGTTGTAATTATGATTTTTCAGCCATTTCAACTGATATTATCCTAAAATGGCTTAAGTTACTCACTGTTGTAGTCGGTCTGCTGCTCCTTGCCGTGCTTAACTCCTCATTCTGCCTCTTTTGTGCTTGGCCCCGCAATTGCTGCTTGCAGCTATATTTATTATTCGCTTCTTCTTCTTCTTCTTCCTCTTCCGCCGCAAGTCTATGGCAGCCCATAGAACCGCTTGCGGGAAAGTTGTATAATTTTGCACACTGATAGAGGACAGTCCCAACATTAACCATAGCAAGTTTGGAGTCTCTAACTCAAACTCTCTAGCGCCACCACTTGTCCAAACTTTCAAAAGATTTATGCTAATAACGTTTGAACCGTAAGGCACACAACAAAAATTCTTTTTTCCTCTGATTCCTTGGCTTATGCCGAGTTGAATGGACACCAAAATTCAAAAATCGTAAGGTTTAGTTTTTTCGCTATTCTCAATTGTTCGTAAAACCTACTTTTTCGAACTCGTCCTAGGCCGTTGCACCGATTGTCACAAAAATTGATCCAGATCATCTTCAGACCATGCTGGCAAAAAGTTATGGAATTCAAGTCGATTCGTCCAGCCGTTCACGAATAACACGCGAAAGAATTCTACGAAAAGCTAGCAAAAATCAATGTGAGGCTATATCTCCGTAATAGTTTGTCATATTGACACCAAACTTGGTGTGTGTTATAACAAGCATGACCTGAGCCTACCTGCAGTGTGTCGGTGCAGTGCCCCCTAGTGGTCAGGAGATACGAAAAATGGCTATTTTTCTTTATAACGTCTGAATGATTTGTCCAAAAATCACAAAACTGGTCTCTTTAGATTCGGTGTGTCATACCGAGTCGAACCATATCCAATTTTCCCATGTCAGCCATTTTGGGTGTCGGCCATTTTGAATTTAGCTTTAAAATGCTGTATCTTAAGAACGGATTAGCGTATCGTTTCGACATTAATTACAAAAATGTTCGGCACCATGCCCTGAATGTACATAAAAATTTTGGGGCCAGCGCCACCTTGTGGTCAAAAGTTATAACGAAATTTCGAAAAATGCTAATAACTTTTGCGTACATTAGCCTATTGTCATGAACCTGATGTCAAAAGATTCCTTGGGTCAAGCCGAGAACGTTGATACCCATAATGCCAATATTGGCCAAACTTCCTGTCCGCCATTTTGATTAATGTACAAAACCTATTTTTTCGAACTCCTCCTAGACCGTTAGTCCGATCTTCACCAAATTTGACTCAGATCATCTTCAGACCATGCTGACAAAAAGTTATGGATTTTGTGTCGATACACGAAACCGTTTTCGTTTAGCGCATCAACGAATTTACTGGAAAGATGCCAAATTGCATCCGAGTCTGTATCTCTGCAAAGCTTTGACATATTGACACCAAATTTTATATGTGCTATTGTCACCACACTCTGACCAAGCCACATCAATTTGGTAACAGTGCCACCTATGGGTCAGAAGTAATACGCCATTCACTAAACATTAATAATGAAATTTACAAAAATGCTAATAACTTCTGTTTACATTAGCCTATTGGAATGAAACTGATGCCAATAGATTCCTTGGGTCAAGTCGAGAACATTGATACCCATTATGCCGAAATTGGCCAAACTTCCTGTCCGCCATTTTGATTAATGTACAAAACCTACTTTTTCGAACTCCTCCCAGACTGTTAGTCCGATCTTCACCAAATTTGACTCAGATCATCTTCAGACTATGCTGGCAAAAAGTTATGAATTTCGTGTCGATATACGAAACCGTTTTCGTTTAGCGCATCAACAAATTTGCTGGAAAGATGCCAAACTACATCTGAGGCTGTATCTCTGCAAAGCTTTGACATAATGACGGCAAACTTTGTGTGTGTCATTGTCATTTCACACAGAACACGTCACATCAATTTGAAAACAGCACCACCTGTTGGTCAAAAGTGATAAGCCATTAAATTTTATTACGATTGGTTGTAATTATGATTTTTCAGCCATTTCAACTGATATTATCCTAAAATGGCTTAAGTTACTCACTGTTGTAGTCGGTCTGCTGCTCCTTGCCGTGCTTAACTCCTCATTCTGCCTCTTTTGTGCTTGGCCCCGCAATTGCTGCTTGCAGCTATATTTAGGGGCCAAGCACCAGAGGTGCGGTGGCACCTATTGTATCCGTTGGCGTTATTATTATTCCGCTTCTTCTTCTTCTTCTTCTTCTTCCTCTTCCGCCGCAAGTCTATGGCAGCCCATAGAACCGCTTGCGGGAAAGTTGTATAATTTTGCACACTGATAGAGGACAGTCCCAACATTAACCATAGCAAGTTTGGAGTCTCTAACTCAAACTCTCTAGCGCCACCACTTGTCCAAACTTTCAAAAGATTTATGCTAATAACGTTTGAACCGTAAGGCACACAACAAAAATTCTTTTTTCCTCTGATTCCTTGGCTTATGCCGAGTTGAATGGACACCAAAATTCAAAAATCGTAAGGTTTAGTTTTTTCGCTATTCTCAATTGTTCGTAAAACCTACTTTTTCGAACTCGTCCTAGGCCGTTGCACCGATTGTCACAAAAATTGATCCAGATCATCTTCAGACCATGCTGGCAAAAAGTTATGGAATTCAAGTCGATTCGTCCAGCCGTTCACGAATAACACGCGAAAGAATTCTACGAAAAGCTAGCAAAAATCAATGTGAGGCTATATCTCCGTAATAGTTTGTCATATTGACACCAAACTTGGTGTGTGTTATAACAAGCATGACCTGAGCCTACCTGCAGTGTTTCGGTGCAGTGCCCCCTAGTGGTCAGGAGATACGAAAAATGGCTATTTTTCTTTATAACGTCTGAATGATTTGTCCAAAAATCACAAAACTGGTCTCTTTAGATTCGGTGTGTCATACCGAGTCGAACCATATCCAATTTTCCCATGTCAGCCATTTTGGGTGTCGGCCATTTTGAATTTAGCTTTAAAATGCTGTATCTTAAGAACGGATTAGCGTATCGTTTCGACATTAATTACAAAAATGTTCGGCACCATGCCCTGAATGTACATAAAAATTTTGGGGCCAGCGCCACCTTGTGGTCAAAAGTTATAACGAAATTTCGAAAAATGCTAATAACTTTTGCGTACATTAGCCTATTGTCATGAACCTGATGTCAAAAGATTCCTTGGGTCAAGCCGAGAACGTTGATACCCATAATGCCAATATTGGCCAAACTTCCTGTCCGCCATTTTGATTAATGTACAAAACCTATTTTTTCGAACTCCTCCTAGACCGTTAGTCCGATCTTCACCAAATTTGACTCAGATCATCTTCAGACCATGCTGACAAAAAGTTATGGATTTTGTGTCGATACACGAAACCGTTTTCGTTTAGCGCATCAACGAATTTACTGGAAAGATGCCAAATTGCATCCGAGTCTGTATCTCTGCAAAGCTTTGACATATTTACACCAAATTTTATATGTGCTATTGTCACCACACTCTGACCAAGCCACATCAATTTGGTAACAGTGCCACCTATGGTTCAGAAGTAATACGCCATTCACTAAACATTAATAATGAAATTTACAAAAATGCTAATAACTTCTGTTTACATTAGCCTATTGGAATGAAACTGATGCCAATAGATTCCTTGGGTCAAGTCGAGAACATTGATACCCATTATGCCGAAATTGGCCAAACTTCCTGTCCGCCATTTTGATTAATGTACAAAACCTACTTTTTCGAACTCCTCCCAGACTGTTAGTCCGATCTTCACCAAATTTGACTCAGATCATCTTCAGACTATGCTGGCAAAAAGTTATGAATTTCGTGTCGATATACGAAACCGTTTTCGTTTAGCGCATCAACAAATTTGCTGGAAAGATGCCAAACTACATCTGAGGCTGTATCTCTGCAAAGCTTTGACATAATGACGGCAAACTTTGTGTGTGTCATTGTCATTTCACACAGAACACGTCACATCAATTTGAAAACAGCACCACCTGTTGGTCAAAAGTGATAAGCCATTAAATTTTATTACGATTGGTTGTAATTATGATTTTTCAGCCATTTCAACTGATATTATCCTAAAATGGCTTAAGTTACTCACTGTTGTAGTCGGTCTGCTGCTCCTTGCCGTGCTTAACTCCTCATTCTGCCTCTTTTGTGCTTGGCCCCGCAATTGCTGCTTGCAGCTATATTTAGGGGCCAAGCACCAGAGGTGCGGTGGCACCTATTGTATCCGTTGGCGTTATTATTATTCCGCTTCTTCTTCTTCTTCTTCTTCTTCCTCTTCCGCCGCAAGTCTATGGCAGCCCATAGAACCGCTTGCGGGAAAGTTGTATAATTTTGCACACTGATAGAGGACAGTCCCAACATTAACCATAGCAAGTTTGGAGTCTCTAACTCAAACTCTCTAGCGCCACCACTTGTCCAAACTTTCAAAAGATTTATGCTAATAACGTTTGAACCGTAAGGCACACAACAAAAATTCTTTTTTCCTCTGATTCCTTGGCTTATGCCGAGTTGAATGGACACCAAAATTCAAAAATCGTAAGGTTTAGTTTTTTCGCTATTCTCAATTGTTCGTAAAACCTACTTTTTCGAACTCGTCCTAGGCCGTTGCACCGATTGTCACAAAAATTGATCCAGATCATCTTCAGACCATGCTGGCAAAAAGTTATGGAATTCAAGTCGATTCGTCCAGCCGTTCACGAATAACACGCGAAAGAATTCTACGAAAAGCTAGCAAAAATCAATGTGAGGCTATATCTCCGTAATAGTTTGTCATATTGACACCAAACTTGGTGTGTGTTATAACAAGCATGACCTGAGCCTACCTGCAGTGTTTCGGTGCAGTGCCCCCTAGTGGTCAGGAGATACGAAAAATGGCTATTTTTCTTTATAACGTCTGAATGATTTGTCCAAAAATCACAAAACTGGTCTCTTTAGATTCGGTGTGTCATACCGAGTCGAACCATATCCAATTTTCCCATGTCAGCCATTTTGGGTGTCGGCCATTTTGAATTTAGCTTTAAAATGCTGTATCTTAAGAACGGATTAGCGTATCGTTTCGACATTAATTACAAAAATGTTCGGCACCATGCCCTGAATGTACATAAAAATTTTGGGGCCAGCGCCACCTTGTGGTCAAAAGTTATAACGAAATTTCGAAAAATGCTAATAACTTTTGCGTACATTAGCCTATTGTCATGAACCTGATGTCAAAAGATTCCTTGGGTCAAGCCGAGAACGTTGATACCCATAATGCCAATATTGGCCAAACTTCCTGTCCGCCATTTTGATTAATGTACAAAACCTATTTTTTCGAACTCCTCCTAGACCGTTAGTCCGATCTTCACCAAATTTGACTCAGATCATCTTCAGACCATGCTGACAAAAAGTTATGGATTTTGTGTCGATACACGAAACCGTTTTCGTTTAGCGCATCAACGAATTTACTTGAAAGATGCCAAATTGCATCCGAGTCTGTATCTCTGCAAAGCTTTGACATATTTACACCAAATTTTATATGTGCTATTGTCACCACACTCTGACCAAGCCACATCAATTTGGTAACAGTGCCACCTATGGTTCAGAAGTAATACGCCATTCACTAAACATTAATAATGAAATTTACAAAAATGCTAATAACTTCTGTTTACATTAGCCTATTGGAATGAAACTGATGCCAATAGATTCCTTGGGTCAAGTCGAGAACATTGATACCCATTATGCCGAAATTGGCCAAACTTCCTGTCCGCCATTTTGATTAATGTACAAAACCTACTTTTTCGAACTCCTCCCAGACTGTTAGTCCGATCTTCACCAAATTTGACTCAGATCATCTTCAGACTATGCTGGCAAAAAGTTATGAATTTCGTGTCGATATACGAAACCGTTTTCGTTTAGCGCATCAACAAATTTGCTGGAAAGATGCCAAACTACATCTGAGGCTGTATCTCTGCAAAGCTTTGACATAATGACGGCAAACTTTGTGTGTGTCATTGTCATTTCACACAGAACACGTCACATCAATTTGAAAACAGCACCACCTGTTGGTCAAAAGTGATAAGCCATTAAATTTTATTACGATTGGTTGTAATTATGATTTTTCAGCCATTTCAACTGATATTATCCTAAAATGGCTTAAGTTACTCACTGTTGTAGTCGGTCTGCTGCTCCTTGCCGTGCTTAACTCCTCATTCTGCCTCTTTTGTGCTTGGCCCCGCAATTGCTGCTTGCAGCTATATTTCTTCTTCTTCTTCTTCCTCTTCCGCCGCAAGTCTATGGCAGCCCATAGAACCGCTTGCGGGAAAGTTGTATAATTTTGCACACTGATAGAGGACAGTCCCAACATTAACCATAGCAAGTTTGGAGTCTCTAACTCAAACTCTCTAGCGCCACCACTTGTCCAAACTTTCAAAAGATTTATGCTAATAACATTTGAACCGTAAGGCACACAACAAAAATTCTTTTTTCCTCTGATTCCTTGGCTTATGCCGAGTTGAATGGACACCAAAATTCAAAAATCGTAAGGTTTAGTTTTTTCGCTATTCTCAATTGTTCGTAAAACCTACTTTTTCGAACTCGTCCTAGGCCGTTGCACCGATTGTCACAAAAATTGATCCAGATCATCTTCAGACCATGCTGGCAAAAAGTTATGGAATTCAAGTCGATTCGTCCAGCCATTCACGAATAACACGCGAAAGAATTCTACGAAAAGCTAGCAAAAATCAATGTGAGGCTATATCTCCGTAATAGTTTGTCATATTGACACCAAACTTGGTGTGTGTTATAACAAGCATGACCTGAGCCTACCTGCAGTGTTTCGGTGCAGTGCCCCCTAGTGGTCAGGAGATACGAAAAATGGCTATTTTTCTTTATAACGTCTGAATGATTTGTCCAAAAATCACAAAACTGGTCTCTTTAGATTCGGTGTGTCATACCGAGTCGAACCATATCCAATTTTCCCATGTCAGCCATTTTGGGTGTCGGCCATTTTGAATTTAGCTTTAAAATGCTGTATCTTAAGAACGGATTAGCGTATCGTTTCGACATTAATTACAAAAATGTTCGGCACCATGCCCTGAATGTACATAAAAATTTTGGGGCCAGCGCCACCTTGTGGTCAAAAGTTATAACGAAATTTCGAAAAATGCTAATAACTTTTGCGTACATTAGCCTATTGTCATGAACCTGATGTCAAAAGATTCCTTGGGTCAAGCCGAGAACGTTGATATCCATAGGGCCAATATTGGCTGAACTTCCTGTCCGCCATTTTGATTAATGTACAAAACCTATTTTTTCGAACTCCTCCTAGACCGTTAGTCCGATCTTCACCAAATTTGACTCAGATCATCTTCAGACCATGCTGACAAAAAGTTATGGATTTTGTGTCGATACACGAAACCGTTTTCGTTTAGCGCATCAACGAATTTACTGGAAAGATGCCAAATTGCATCCGAGTCTGTATCTCTGCAAAGCTTTGACATATTGACACCAAATTTTATATGTGCTATTGTCACCACACTCTGACCAAGCCACATCAATTTGGTAACAGTGCCACCTATGGGTCAGAAGTAATACGCCATTCACTAAACATTAATAATGAAATTTACAAAAATGCTAATAACTTCTGTTTACATTAGCCTATTGGAATGAAACTGATGCCAGTAGATTCCTTGGGTCAAGTCGAGAACATTGATACCCATTATGCCGAAATTGGCCAAACTTCCTGTCCGCCATTTTGATTAATGTACAAAACCTACTTTTTCGAACTCCTCCCAGACTGTTAGTCCGATCTTCACCAAATTTGACTCAGATCATCTTCAGACTATGCTGGCAAAAAGTTATGAATTTCGTGTCGATATACGAAACCGTTTTCGTTTAGCGCATCAACAAATTTGCTGGAAAGATGCCAAACTACATCTGAGGCTGTATCTCTGCAAAGCTTTGACATAATGACGGCAAACTTTGTGTGTGTCTTTTTCATTTCACACAGAACACGTCACATCAATTTGAAAACAGCACCACCTGTTGGTCAAAAGTGATAAGCCATTAAATTTTATTACGATTGGTTGTAATTATGATTTTTCAGCCATTTCAACTGATATTATCCTAAAATGGCTTAAGTTACTCACTGTTGTAGTCGGTCTGCTGCTCCTTGCCGTGCTTAACTCCTCATTCTGCCTCTTTTGTGCTTGGCCCCGCAATTGCTGCTTGCAGCTATATTTATCGTTATTATCGTGGGAAGACTAATTCTTATCTTGGAGAAGATTTTTACCGGTATATCGCAAACAATAAGATATTGCCCATCACTAATGTGGAGCCACAAAATATTCCCTAGATCCCCAAATAAAGATACACAGCATGTAGCTAAAGTTTTATATTCAGTTATGTAACAGGGCAGGGGAGTAGCAATCATTTCAGTGAGGAGGACAGAAATGGCAAACCCAAACTTTTCTTATCTATTACTTATAATTGGCTAAAAAATAAAATAGACTGCTGGACAAAAAACAATAATTTGTCTTTTAGATTTTAATATATTTTACTAATGACAATTTTATGGTTATGATTGTATAATTCGTAATTATACTAAAACGAACACTTTTTCAATTTCTATCACAGAATAAGGCATAACATACTTTATAGTTTCTGTACTGTAATTAATGCTGTGTCGATTACCACTGTGTCATTCATATACTTTATTACCTGGAGAAAACACATAAACCATATATTGTCGCAATCGTTTATTGTCTACACGTTTCATCAGTAAAGGTTTATGCTTGTGATTCTGCTTAGCTACAGTGATAGTGGATAAGGTTTCCTGGCATGTCAAAAGTTATTAGTTCTATCATATAAGTCCGTTTTAGATATTATGCGCAAGAGCGCCCTCCGGCGTCGAGTATGAATGAAACGTACGAATGTTCAGCGCTCCGTGATGTTCACATCAATTTGGATAAGAATTAAACTTATCCAAAATGACGTGACTGTCTTGCCTCTTTTAATTTAAATCTAGATTTATTCACATTGGCCCTTCAAAATCTCTACATGAACACACTTGCCCGAGAAAATTTGCAGGGAAAGAGTTTAGGCTTTATTAAAAGTCAGGGTACACCCATGCTACAGGGAGCCACTGCAGAGGGATGAATGAGCCGCGGGTTGCTGACCCCTGGTTTAGAGAAATAATAACTTCAGGATTACTCTCTGATGCAGAAGAATGCTGTAGCAGTTTCCAAATATTAATGGAGTGGCACCCCTTAATGAAGCCTGTCTGGTCTTGTAACATAATATCTGGTATTATATACGCTATTCTAGAGGCCAATACTTTTGATAAAATTTTAACTTCTACATTTAGAAATCAGTCTGTAGAACTATAATCTCTAGTTCATGTTTATCTGGCTTCACAAGAACTGTGATATGGGTCTGCGTAAGACCTGATGCTAATTTTGATTGGTCATGAGAGTGATTGAACATATTAAGAAGCAAAGGGAACAGTTGTGAGGAGATTTTTTTTTTTTTTTTTTTTTTTAATTTTATTATTATTATTTTTTTTTCTATAAAACTCGACGGTAATTTCATCTGGTCCCGGGGCTTTACCACTGTGCATGGCTCTGATTGAATCTTGTATTGCTTGAAGTTGAAGTACAGTTTTATCAAGATTATTATTTATTTATTTATTTATTTATTTATTTATTTATTTATTTTTTTTTTTTACTGTGGGTAAGTTAGGTTAATTAAGTCTAAGGCCATAGCATACTGACGGTCAGTTTTCTGTATAGATTCGATAAGTTTCTCCTGTGTTTGTTTCCTTTCTTTATTACGTAAGGCAGAGTACAATATTATTTCTCTCCTTGCTGCAACCTTAATATTCAGTTTAAAAAAGTTAAAATAATTATAGTATTTTTTTCTACAGTCATGTGGTTAATCTTGTTGTAATATTTATTTTTATCATTTAACCGTTTTATTTAAATTTGGCAGAAATAGGAATATATAAACACCTACATTATACTGCAGAAAAGTAATACAAGAATAATATGTTTCTGTTTCATGTTAAACCATACTTTTATTTTGACGAGTTTTCTCAAATGAGACGGTAAAATTTACATGAAGTGACTCTCACAGCAAGATTAAGTTTGTGTGTGTCATATAGTAAACAAAACCGTGTTTCCGCCATTCATACATACAGAGTCAAACGGAACATGCATATTTTATCTTTTTTTTTGTTGTTATCTTTTGTTGAGAAGACGCCGTGTTCCACGATACCACAGCAATACAATTCAAACCTTTTGTTGTGTGCTTGTCATTTTACCGAGGACTGCTTCTCTAATTTTGGTTTTTATATTCTTTGGATTCTACTCTACTACTATATATAGTGATCATGGCTCTGCGTTCGCTCAGATATTATGTGTACGCCCTCAAACTTTGTCCTGTGTATGCGCGAATAAGTACTTTTTTTTTTTCTTTTTTTTTTTATACAGTATTATTTATACTGTATTATTAGAAACTATCAGGAGCTCTGCAAACACACCTCACATTGCCAAACCAGAAGTCCAAATTTGTAATTATTTTTAAACCATTCACACGAAAGAGAACTCAATTCGGAAATCATGCAGTGTTCTCTGTGCAGCACACTCAAAGCTTGTACACAGAAAGCCATGTCTTAGTGCGCAAACACTGAATTCAAGTGAATGTAAACAGCTGAGAAAGAAATCAGATTTATATCATTATATTTGATCCATATTTTTGGTCTTAAGGTGACAGCATTCTAATAAACCTTTCTTAGTCTTTAATGTTAATCAAACAACAAAAGACCAATAGAAAATCACTACTGCCTGAACAACTTTTGTAGCTTAACCCTCTAAGCGCCTAAGTCGCAAAATTGCGACAAGACGTCATACTTAAAATAGACTGTAGTTCCTAATATGGTGTAATATCTCGTTTGTATTCCCTACCACTAGATGGCAGACATGTAGTACTTTGATTCTAGACCAAAACTCCGTCATGTTCCTATTCAAAGTGTTTGAGGAAATATGCGTTTTACTACTATAAGTTATAGTAATATAGTAATAATTTAAAGGGATGCACCGATACCACTTTTTCCAGTACTCGCCCGATAGCGATACTTTTATTTTTGGTACTTGCCAATTCCAAGTACCAATACCAATATTTTTAAATTTACTGGTAAATTTGTAAAATGTTGGGTACAGAAACAAAAAGAATATGTATAATGTTAGTTGGTTAGCTTCATTTATCAAATAGATTCAGTCAAACCAAAATTTATTCAGATACCTTTTCTCAAATTATCAGACAACATTTCTCACATTATCACAGATTATTTGCTTAGAAAATTAAAGTTGAGTTAAACTGTGTCAGAACAAATTTAGCTTAATAATGTCAAATAACTTTAATAGAAAGTATGTAATGAATTACAATCAACCAAAAATTATTCAGTTATGACAATATTTACACAACTATCAATACTTTGTCTGTCCACCCTAAGCCTCAATGACTGCCTGTAGTCTCCTGGGCATGCTGTCAGCCAGGTTCATACAAACCTGAACTTACAACTTTTGATCCCAAATGATCAATTTTACTGGTAGAATTTTTGTGTATAATATGTTGCAGTTTACTTTATTTTGCTATCCTCACTTACATACATAAACTGTGTCCTGCACCCACTAGTAAAAAAAAAAAAAAATAAATAAATAAAAAATTAGGTGGTGTATATCTGGTGTCTGAATAATTTTTTGTTTGACTATATATCCCTTAGTTATTTTTATTTTTACACTTAATTATGCCCATTAAAATGTATTTTGTTACTTTCACTGTTCTTTACTTTTTTTTTTTTTTTTTGCTCTATGGTACATCGTCTTTAATTTAATAGCATTGAACTGCTCCATTGTAGAGGCTAAGTACGGTAATCACACATTTTGTTTTAATAATGCAGGGGACCACTCGTTATGAATCTCCTAGCTCTGATATTTTCAGAAATATGAGTCATGGTCAAAATCCAGCATTTTTCCAAAAATCCCTGGTGCCTAAAGGGTTTAAAAAAAAAAAACAAAAAAAAAAAACTATTTAACATTAAAGCCCATACTTCACTTTTTACAAGTTTTTCCACAGGGTGGCAGCACTGTCCCAGAATGTTGTTTCACAGTAGAAAATGAAACTAAAGAGACAGAACAACAATAAAATAGTGGAGACTGCATCAACAACAGACGCTCACATTGACAAGCATTTATGAGTGAGAGGGTATGAGACAGCTCAGCTTTGGTTTAAAAGAGTTCAAAAATATTTGTTATCGGTCATAACTTAGAGGAGAATAAGAGCAGACACTGGACATGGATGAAGCTTTCTAGAGTGAAGGATTACAAATTTAAGAATCTGTATTAAAATATATATATGAAAACCTAGGGTGCAGTACATTGTATTTAGCATTTAAGGTAAATATGATGACATCAGACAAATAATTCTCTCAAGCAAAGTTTGTAGCAAGAGGTTCCTGCTAGTTCCTGTTTTCTTATTGTAAGTCAAATGAGCCAGATTACTGAGATGTTCACCTTTTGTTTGTAATGGCTTTTGGTGCCTCTGCCCCAGTCTTTGGGTAGTTATGATGATTGGATTAGGACTGGTGTAAATGGGGCAGGTTGCTAAACCTGAATACTTCATTTGCATGCTTTGTTTGGGGTCGTCGCCCAGGTGCTTTGTCTCCATTTCTGGGGACTGCCCCCTAAATGTATATAAACTACAATGTATCACTGCCTTAGTTAGACGACTTTGATGACTGCAGCGCTAAGCAGCGAGTATCTGAATAAAGAGAAACTTATGCTTCAAGATATCCAAAACGTCTCCTGGTCTCTAAGAAAAAAATTCACAACAAGAGCATGTGTCGACCGCCCGTGTTCACGCACAACATCAAATGAAGTATACGTTGAAAGGCTGCGCATTCGACTGTACGCATATGCTAGCATACAAAAACGGAGTATACTTTGGGCTTAATGTATACAGAGAAGACTACCTAGGGTTATTTTACATGTGATGATTCAATTTACATACCTAAATGCTGCTGTTAGACCTATCTAACAAACTCAAAGCATATCACTTTATATATGTATACTGTATAGTAAATGGGTAAAGTTGGATATACGTATAATAGTTGTAAGTTGGTAGCTTTTTAATTTGCTGTGATAGAGGCCTGTGGTATAATGATGAACTTAGTTACTATTAAGTGATATCACTTTCATGATTAAACTGATGCATATCAGGGATTAGGATTATGGTCATATCGGCATAATGCTCATGCATAATACGTAAGAGTTCAAGCCTAGTATTTGTTAGATCATGCCTCCACGCCAGATAATCAAGATCCAGCCCAGCACACCAGATCTTGTCAGAAAAATAAGTTTTGTTTGGTAAAAGAACGACTAGTCTGCAAAATGCCTAATACCCAAAACCTGTTAACAGCAAGTCTTGTCAGGTACCCAAAATAGCCAAAATTCTAACAGTATCCTATCAGTCAAGAAGTTGACTGAGCAAAGCCAGTGAAGAGCAGAAGCAGGAGACAAAGTGATGATGATAAAAATGAGCAGAGTTTATTGAATAGGTTTAGTTTCGTATGTCTCAGTGGTCAGACTTCATTTGACAAGCACAAATCCAAGAAGTGTTGTACCAAACTAATTTACAACATCCCTTAAACCTTGAATTTTCATAAACATTTCCCTCATATCTCTTAAGACAAACAGCCTTTGAAAACACACAGCCAAAGGACTAAACAACAATGGAATAATAATAATAATTATTATTATTATTATACAAAAACTATTATATAATATAAATGACTAATCAATTAATGCATCATTTATATGAATATATGAGTGATTGAAATGATTACATATGAATGAAGAATAAATTAATGTCAAAGGAAGAAAGTATCCATGTGTAAGATTTTACAGTGTCCTGTCTTAAAATGTGAATTCAAACCAGTTTTTTTTTTTTCTTACTCATGCAATATCAGTGAATGAGTATAGGGCTGTCATGATATCAGATTTTTCACTACATGATTATTGTGGCAATAAAATTCATCATAACTATATATTGTGGTGTCTATGGAATCTGTGGAATTTATGGGTATTGAGACTTTTAGGTTTTAAAGAACATTTGACTTTTGCACAACTTCCTCTAGCCGTGTTTAATTTGAGATAAGTTTATGGTTTCTTTCTGAAGCTTGACAGTACCATTCATTGTAATTACAAAAAGAGTCGCCAATACAAAACAACAACATTTCTTCAAAAGTGTTTAATGGAAGTCAGTCATGTGGATTTGGAATAAAATAGAGGTCAGTAAATAATTCAACCAATTTCACTAATGCTACTGCAAAACTTTACTTGTTGCTTACTAATTAACTAAACATCTTGCATTTTAAGATCAGTGTTTAAGTTTATGCTATGTGTGTTCTGCAGAAGAAGGTATGGACTTTGAAGCACTTCTCTCTCGTCCTACCTCTGAGGTCTTGCAGCTGAGAGTGGAAGATCTTGTGAAGGAATACTTTCAGACAGCTGAGAAGGTTTGTAGTTTGTCTGTGTGCGTAGAGAATACAGATCAATCATCAGTCAACATACCACCTCAGTCTTCTCACAAGTAATGGATCTCTTTTGAAAGGTTCTTGTTACTTTTGTTGAAGCCGTTGTTTTAATAGCATTATTGCTTTTTTTTTTTACAAAAACAAAAAAAACAAAACAAAACAAAACAAAACAGAAAGCTTACATTGTTTTTATCATTTGCAAGATTTAATTGGTTAATCTGTTAAATCCAGAGTGGCCCAGTACTGGGAGGCACACTACGAAAAATAAAATAATTACAAAAATAAATAAATACATAGATAAAAATAGGTATTATTTTAAAGTTTAAAAGCTTTTTTAGAAGCTAGAGGAACATTACAGTGAAAAAAATCAGCGGTCTTTGGTTCTCTAAGCATTTTTCCCACTGGGATTTTTAAAGTCTTTGTTAATGCTGAGATTCTTAACTTTTTGGGGGGTTAAAAATTAACCAAAATCAATTTTTGAGCAAGTACTTAACCAGTCAGTGTTCAAAAACTTTAGAAAACAGTAAGCTTGTAATAATGTTTTCTAATTTAAGTGGTACTGGTAGGTTTTCGCAAGAAATACAAACATGCTGCTGTTTATCTTTGTGTCATTGCATCACATCTGTAAACATAAAGGAGGAGTCCTGACTAGTAGGCTATTTCACATGTTGCTATTCTCACAGCAGCCTGAATAATTAAGGTTATTATTTTAATGGCGGATTGTAATGCAGAAAGGAGTACATGTTAATGAAACACATGTAAGTGTCTAAAATTAGATTATATTTTAGTTTTAAATGTGCATCTGGGAATCGGCCCATTGCGCAGCACGCCAGACTTAGCGTGTTTATTAATAACTTGTACTGTACATATTTCATTTAAAATTGATAATGTTGCCTACCCAGAACGTTTACTTTCATTTTAATTATATAGGTTAGAATACATAAATAACATGACTTAACAAATCTAATCAACATCTCATTATGAAAGCAATTTTAAAGTCCATTAAAGAACTAAGTTGATCAAGCTGGCATGAGTAAAATTCATTTCCACAACAATTTATCTACAAAACCACGTAATTACAGCAAAAAAAACAGCAGTTTTAAGTGTAGATAAAATATTTAACACATTTTGCAAAATTACCCATGCATTTACTTGGACTGTAACATTTAATAAATAAAGATTAAAACATAAACAATTTAAAAAGTATTTTGAAAAGCACACTGGTAAATGGCAAAGTTTTGGAATTAAACATTTTATACTCCTGACATGTTGCCGGTACTCAGCCAAAGCGTCAGTGTCAAGTCACACCAACTCGACAATTCACGTGAATGAATGCAAGAGTCGGTCTGCCTCAGGTACCTACCTCGGTTGTCATCCAATCTCATTAAAGTGCGTATTTGGTGTAGGCTACTATTTATACGCAGAAATTGACTTCAAATGTCTTTGCGTATGATACGCAATGGGTATATGATCAGGGGTGTAGGGTAGATGCGTAACTATGTATTATGCACGTCAAACACATGCATATCATATGCATGGCAAAGTTGATTTCGGCGTATGAATAGCACACCAAATAGAAACAGAAAATCGTGCTATTGATGCATATTTTCACGAGACCGGGCTCTCAAATTAGTACATTATAGGTTAACGAAAACAATACCTTTAAAATTAAAAGAAGCAGGTTGCTGCTAAACCCCTGGAAAGTCCAAGGATCCACTAAGCGAAAGCATTAAAACAGTAAATTCAAAACAGCGCTAAAGCAGAGAATAGTGACTTGTCACTGATCAAAAACATCTCGTTGATTTATAAGCTTTAGGTGGAGCATGACAAAAGTCTTTTGGCAAATCAGCAGTTATGCACGCAAAATTAACATTTTGCAAATTCCTTTGTGAACTCGCTAAAGTAAAATACTAAGATGTAAAAACGCATCTATGCTTACAAGAAATATTTAATCAAAATTAACCCAAACATCTACATCTCTTGCTAAATAATCCATTGTTATTTGCTGTTATCACAGCCCACAGCAGATAGACGGAATTGCAATTCGGTCCTACAAACTGCGTGACGTCACATGAAATCCATGAATAAACTGGATTATATTACCCCGGTGTTAAAATTATTCCATTGGTTGCCTGTTCCTTTTACAATTAATCTTATTATTTGTATTTAAATCTCTACATGGTATAGCTCCATCATATATTGCAGATCTAATACAGGTACAAAAGCCAACAAGATCTTTACAATCATAAATCACAGAAACTTGATGAAAAAAGAAACTTGATGAAATCTGAATGGGATCGTGCCTTTGCAATCTCTGTCCAAAAATTATGGAACAGCTTACCCCTATACTCGGTCAGTTTAAAAGCCATTTGAAAACACATTTCTTTTTGATGTGTTCGTTCAAAGGTAAGTGCAAAGGTTGCTAGTGCCATATGTGTCCCTTTTGTCCTTATTTAAGATGTATCCCAGTTGTTCTTTTAAGGTTTCTCCTTTTACATTTCTATTTAGACATGTTTTTAAATGTTTTCCACTTCTAATTGCTCTATTGTTTGTACAGCACTATGATTAACATTTATTCAGTGCATTAGAAAGAAACTTGATCTTGAACTTAAAATTATTTACGGGGCATATTTAACCACATCCATAAGACATGTTGTGGGGTTATCACCGCACCCTTATTGTAATTTTTGTAGGCCTAGGCACTTTGATGCATGCACTCTGGGACTCTCCAGGAAAAAAAAAAAAAAAAAAAAAACGGATATAGTGCTTGATGTTTTGTACAAGGTCAATATGATTTGTTTTCCAAAAAATCCTGTTCTGTCATTGTTGAATGATAATTCTCAATTTCCTCTAATTCAGAAGGACTGGAAATTTTGGTAAGCTTTGGTTACATTCCTTACTGGAGATACTATATTTGGAACTGTCATCAGCACGGACCAATCATGCTAAACCATTTTGTCTTTGTGTAAGAACTGTATACAGTGGAGTTAAAGAGCAATCTACAATTTCCTAAATTTCAAGGTCACTGCTTAGTCGTATTCGAAGTAATCCTAACAGGAGTAGAAGGGCAGTTTTTAAAGGTTAAGTTTACTTTCAGAACAAAAATTTACAGATAATTTACTCACCCCCTTGTCATCCAAGATGTTTGTTTCTTTCTTTCTTCAGTAGTAATAAAATTTACGACTTCTATGATGAGTTTTAACCTGCAAAATGCAGTTTCAATGCAGCTTCAAAGGGCTCTAAACGATCCCAGCCGAGGAAGAAGGGTCTTATCTAGCGAAACAATCTGTTATTTACTAAAAACCAATATATTATATTTATATACACTATATTGCCAAAAGTATTCGCTCACCTGCCTTGACTCGCATATGAACTTAAGTGACATCCACATTCCTAATCCATAGGGTTCAATATGACGTCGGTCCACCCTTTGCAGCTATAACAGCTTCAACTCTTCTGGGAAGGCTGTCCACAAGGTTTAGGATTGTGTTTATGGGAATTCTTGACCATTCTTCCAGAAGCGCATTAGTGAGGTCACACATTGATGTTGGACGAGAAGGCCTGGCTCTCAGTCTCCGCTCTAATTCATCCCAAAGGTGTTCTGTCGGGTTGAGGTCAGGACTCTGTGCAGGCCAGTCAAGTTCATCCATACCAGACTCTGTCATCCATGCCTTTATGGACCTTGCTTTGTGCACTGGTGCACAGTCATGTTGGAAGAGGAAGGGGCCAGCTCCAAACTGTTCCCACAAAGTTGGGAGCATGGAATTGTCCAAAGTGTCTTGGTATGCTGAAGCATTCAGAGTTCCTTTCACTGGAACTAAGGGGCCAAGCCCAGCTCCTGAAAAACAACCCCACATCATAATCCCTCCTCCACCAAACTTTACACTTGGCACAATGCAGTCAGACAAGTACCGTTCTCCTGGCAACCGCCAAATCCAGACTCGTCCATCAGATTGCCAGATGGAGAAGCGCGATTCGTCACTCTAGAGAACGCGTCTCCACCGCTCTAGAGTCCAGTGGCGGCATGCTTTACACCACTGCATCCGACGCTTTGTATTGCACTTGGTGATGTATGGCTTGGATGCAGCTGCTTAGCCATGGAAACCCATTCCATGAAGCTCTCTGCGCACTGCTCTTGAGTTAATCTGAAGGCCACATGAAGTTTGGAGGTCTGTAGCGATTGACTCTGCAGAAAGTTGGCGACCTCTTCGCACTATGCGCCTCAGCATCCGCTGACCCCGCTCTGTCAGTTTACGTGGCCTACCACTTCGTGGCTGAGTTGCTGTCGTTCCCAAACGCTTCCACGTTCTTATAATACAGCTGACAGTTGACTGTGGAATATTTAGGAGCTGGGCTTGTTGCACAGGTGGCATCCTATCACAGTTCCAAGCTGGAATTCACTGAGCTCCTGAGAGCGACCCATTCTTTCACAAATGTTTGTAAGAACAGTCTGCATGCCTAGGTGCTTGATTTTATACACCTATGGCCATTTATATACAAGATATATAAGAGTTATATACTTTTTAACCTCAAATGCTTGTCTTGTCTATTCTCTATGATGCGCATGCAAACTCTGTGTAATTTGGGTCAATACAGTTAGGGTATGTGGAAAAACTCCCATTGAAACTGCATTTTAGGAGTTTAATCTTGTGGGCACCATAGAAGTCCACGTTATGGAGAAAAATTCTGGAATGCTTTCCTCAAGAAACACAAAAAAAAGAAAGACAAAAACACCTTGGATGATAAGGGGGTAATTAAATTATCTGTAAATTTTTGTTCTGGAAGTGAACTTCTTCTTTAAGCATATTTCTGAAGCACAGTATAAAAACTTAAATGAGCTTTTGAAAAATAACTGAACAAAATTAGAGAACACCTACAGATACCTCCAAGTTATTGGTGTTTATCTGGCACCTGGTGCTAATTTCTTTAATTATATGACAAACCATATTTAACTGGCAGCATTCCTCCACGTTTCACTGAGATTGCAAGATGCGAGCCACTCTAAGGTGACTGAAACCCTGTGACAGGAGATGGGGATGACACTTTCAGCCATTGCAAGAGAAGCTGGTCTTTCCAAATCTGTGATGTTCAAATATTGCAGGTTTACAATGACACTAATTCATTTAAGTCCCCCAAAATGGCTGGTTGTCCATGCAAGACAAATGCACAAGACGACAGGATAATGCGGAGACTCTCACTGGGGAATTGATTCAACACTGGAACTGAAAATGCTTGACAGTTCAACGCTGAACAGGGTCTGGATCTGTCTTGGCATGTTTAAGAGAAGTAGGACTGAAAGCACACTCTGCAGTGACCAAGCCTCTCATCTGCAGAAAGAATCAAAAGGGTAGGCTCATTTTTGCTGACGAGCACATTTTGTGGACAGAGAAGAACTGGTCAAAGGCTCACCCTTAGTGATTTGAGCAAGTTTAATTTATTTGAGTCTGATAGGAAACATTTTTTTGGCGTCAAACTGGGGAAAGACTAAAGCCCAAGTGGGTAAAGAAGTCAGTGAAATATGGAGGAGGAAGTGTCATGATTTGGAGGATGTTTTCTACAGCAGAGTTGGGCCTTTTATACAGCTCCCTGTCACACTTCAGAATGGGTGAAGCAGTTCCTTGAAGCTAAGAACATTGAAATAATGAAATGGCTAGCCCTATGAAATAATGAAATGGCAGAGTCCTGATCTTAGCTTGAGTGAAAATCTCTGGAAAATCTTTGGTGACAAAGCTATGGTTAAAAAACTCACTACAGTTACCAAACTATAGAAGAGAGTGGAAAAAGAGTGGCCAAGATCACACCAGTGCAGTGAGAGAAATTAGTAATGTCCTGCGGCCGCAGATGTGCTGAAGTCATTTAAAGCAAGGGCGTCTACACTTCCTGTTAATATCTGACAGCTGTAACCCTCCAAAGTTTCAGTTGTAAACTACTTTTGTGCTACAGTGGTTACTTTTCTCTAATTTTAATCACTGTGTTCTACACAAAATACAGGTTTTTGTTGAAATTACTTATTATTTATTTATTAATTACTTATTATCCATGTAAATGGATATAAAACTATTGATTTAAAGATGTTGACGATATGCAAAATGTGTATATGCACATATATATAAAATAGTTTTAGAGTGTATGGAGACATTATTCACAGTGTTTTATGGAAGTGGGTGGAGACTAAAGGGGTCAGTATCACTGTAGGGTGCCTTTTGGTGTCCTGTACATAAATAACTCATTTGCCATGATAACTTAACATAAAAATGACTATGAAAGGGTGTGTTATATTAGGCAATTTTTTTTATATTCATAACAAAAGCATTGCTTTTCTCTTTAGATACATTTTGTAGATTATTATTATTATTATTATTATTATTATTATTATTATTATTATTATTATTATTATTATTATTTATTTATTTTATTTATTTTTTAAGTTTTGTGTTGGAGGATGCGTGTTATTTTGCTATGTCCCATACACTGCTCGTTAAATTTGAATGAGAGTAGAATATAGTCAAATCATAAAACTGTAAACATTTCTGTCTCCTATTAATATTTTGTTAAATAAGAGATTATTTAACTTGACTCTATTGACCATTTGGTAATAAAAACAATATTTTATAAAAAGTTTGTCCATGTCCCCTGAATGGTTGTCCACCCTGTCAATCCGCCCCTTTACAAAAAGTATTATATATATATATATATATATATATATATATATATATATATATATATATATATATATATATATATAACGTAAGATATTAATGTGATTGAGAATGCAATTATATATATGTTCAAGTTTAATAGATTTTTCATTGTCATATTTTGTTATGCTGTGTATGTTGTTCTTTATGTGCCCACCCCGTCATGTGCTGGTCTACCCTGTCATTTTGATATTTTAAAATATTTTAAATAATAATTCAATCATATCTATATAATCCAGTGTGTTCAATAGCTAGGTGTGAGGGCAATAACATGCAAACAAAAAACTGCATCCAAATATCAGTTTTCTCCAAATATGAAAAAATGCATATGCAAATTTAATGAGTTTCTTTAAAAAAAAACACATGGTTTATATAAAATCTTTTATGTATGTATAATTTGAAAGCAAACAAATAACCCTGTTTAGGAAAGAGACATCATACCTTTCAGAAAATATTATCTGCATCTTAATATTGCAATGAAAATGTGTTTGACAGTAATATAAATGTCCATAACAGGGTAGACATATCTTATGGTTTATGCTTCAAATAATGGCCCATAATTATCTAAATAAAATTTGTGGGAGCTCAGCTAATATGTTTCTATAGTACTTAAGTGTCTATTATTTATGACATGACATAAAACGAATGGTAAATAAAGACATTTTTGAGTATTGTGAGGGTTGAAAGGCACTATATGGTGATATTAACCCAAAGAGTTCATGTGGCCCAGTTAGCTTGTTTTAATTCGCTGATTATAGAAGAATTCTGCACCTCTTAACTGAACTACTTGTACCTCTAATTAAACGCTCACATTTATTACAGTCAAATCCTATTCCAAGCCTTTATAATTTTGATGAACTCTTATCATTGTTTTTCAAAAGTAATTATATAGCAAAAGTTATTTAATAGTTTTTAACATGAGTGCACAGCAAAATTGTAATTCAGTCATTTAGACCTTTATTATGAAATCAGGATAAACATACAGTCATGCTAAATTGGTGAAAACATTGATTATATTTAATGTGAAGTGTTGAAAAGCTAACATCCATTCTGTGTGTTTTTTTTTTTTTTTATTTATTTTTTTTTTTGTCTATTCTGATACTGTAGCTGGAGGTTGCATCGTTATAATTTTCTCTCTGATTAATCACATCTTAGTGGACTGCTGCTTTTAATGCAAGTAAAAGCAATTTTAATTAGTAAGGTATCTAAAGGACTTGAAAATGTTTTAGAATTTTAATCATGTTTATTTAAAACATTCTGTAATTTTGTTGTGTTTTATTTGTTTGCTTTAATTTTATTGTATTTTATTTTATGGGCCTCTGACCATAAGGTCAGGTTTCCCTGAATTAATTGTTTTTACTTGTTTTGTAAACTGATGGAAATGTATATTGAGTATAACAACTTAAAAAAAAAAAAAAAACTTAATGCGTAAAAAATTTGTTAAAAATGTAAACTACCCGCTGTTTATATTTCAGGTCGTAATGGTACGTCTTTCTGTATGTGTTTGTGTGTAGAATGTGCGATTGTCTCTGTTGACGGAGCAAGGCATGGGAAAGGCAGTGCAGGAGTTTGTGGATAAGGAGGAAAAAGATGCTATAGAAGAACTCATAAACTACCAGCTGGAGAAAACCCAGCGCTACCTCAGAGAACGACGGGTGGAAGCCACAGAGGAGAAGATTGATGAGGAGGTAAAAGGAAAACCTCAATTAAACAAGGCATTAAAATAGTGACACCAGATTTTAGTTACCAATTAAATTGTACATTTCTCGATTCCAATTTCGATGCCACCACTACCAGCCTAACAAATCTAAAGTACAAACATTATTAAAGACAAGTGAACAGTCAGTAAATAAGAACAACTGAACAAATTACAAGCAATAGCACAATTGAATATATAGAACAAATATACAAATGAAATGATGCTTTAGGGAAAAAAAGCAGATGGGCTGAATGAGACACAAATTCACTCTCTGACAGCAGATGGTGCTTATGGAACAAGAGTAGTATTTCCTTGGTAACTGGTGTAAACCAACCAGTGCTGCACGTATTAACATTACTTAAAATGCATTATACAGAGGCAAATGAAAAGAAAACGCCATGTGAACTTGAACATGTGAACGCCATCTGAAAACAGTTAGTTCTCCTTAGAGATACATTCATATAAACACCCAATTTATTATTTAGGATTTTCTTCCAATATTTTACACATCATGAACAGTGATCTTGCTCTGCCGGCTACAGTATATTCTCCACTTTCTCCTGTCTTCAGCATCTCTGAACTCTGTTAACAGATGTTTAGAGACTTCTAAATATTTTTACCCACATGATGACATTTTGGAAAATGATTGCATGCAGTCTATGTGCTCGGGACAGATCGGTTGAAATTAAAAAAATGTCTGGTCAACTGGTGCATCTGTACTCCACTGTATAATTTAAATGTAGATTAATCATTGTTACAGCTACAAAGTTACTCGGCAAGACGGGTGTTTTGACATACTTTTGTATGTATTTGTCTGTCAAAGACGCATCTCTCTCTGTGTGCGTGCTGTTCACACAAAACAGTGCACAAGAACTGAATGTAGTTGTCTTTCGCGCCTTGCTTGAATGCCTTAAAATCCCTAAAATTAGCAAGGCTTAAAAACACTTGCAAACTTTCGTGGCAACACAGCAGTGGCCCATTCAGGGAAGTGACAAATCCGTCAAAAGTCCCGACCGTCTTTCATGCTGGCCCCAGGTCATCGGGCAGTTCTTATTGTCGAGCCCTGGCCCTACCTCCACTCTTGCGTGCTTCTGGGGACAGGGTTGGACATTTTAGCTTTTCGGATTTGTTATGGGCTGTTTCTCAATATGCGTTCTTATGCAATCTTGCGTCCTTGTGTTCTCGCTCTACGTCATCATTAATCGTCGAAGTTCAATTCCAATACTCAAGAATGCAAGTACAGAGGACACATGAAAGTGCCCGGATGTGTTCTTGAAATCGAGGATGCATCGAATGCAGACTTGAGAGAATCGAACCGTTAGAAATCCCAGAAGATGCTGCGGGCGGATGGTGTACGGAAGCCTGTAAGCTTTAAACTTCTCGTTCTCGCTTAAGAGATTCCCACTGCAAACGCGCAAATGCATGACAGCTCGTGAAAGTAAACATCTGTCTTTTTGTTTTGCCTCATTTTAATGAAGCTTGTGGTACTTTTTATTGGCATATTAAAAAGAATATGTAACATTATTCATAGCCTAATCATTTTCACAAATACATGCAGTAAAAAGCTATAAAAATATGAAAATATTGTCTATAATAAAATTAAATAAATGTTTTCAAAGTGTTATAGCATTTGTTTGTGATGTTATTGTGCACTGCGTGCTGCTGTCTCACTCCTTATAACATGCTGGGACTGTCAGTTGAGCAGCAAGAACACAGCGCATCTCAATTCTTAACGCTTTCTGTGTTCTCGCGTCCTTCCAAGTTTATTCTTTCAAGAAAGCCTGGCAAGACCGGTCTCCACGTGAACACGAGTCTGTTCTTTGCGTTCTTGGAATTGAGAAACAGCCATGGTTATCTCTCTCTCTCGTCAGCTCCATCAGTGAACTGTATTCTAATTATACACTTTGTATATAGATATTTTTCACATAGCTACAAGAAGTGTTAAACATGGATGTGCACGTGGTTTCCGTGGTAGCGAGCAATACTTGCTGGCAAACACTTTTTACTAGGGGTGTGACGAGACACTTATCCCACGAGACGAGACGCAAGACTGGGTTCACGAGAACGAGATGAGACAAGATTTTTAAACTTTTCTTAAGAAATCCTCAATTATTAAATATATAGGGAAAATAGTCTTTTATTCAACTGAAAAAGACAAAATGCAAAAAAATGTAGGTGCATTTTGAACTTTATGAAATTAAACTTCCATTTTTAAGAATTATATGCAATAATAACATTTAAACAAGAGCTTCACGATTCTGGATTAATTGAGAATCCCAGTTGTTTTTAATAAATTGGAGATCATTATTCTCTCATGATTCTGGAAAAAAAAGATTAGAAAACTAAACAAAATAATGTAATTTACTAGTGGTTCTGAACTGTTCATTGATTAAGTCATTTAAAACCATATATTCATTTAAACAAAAAAAAAAAAAAAAAAAAAAACGAAACAAACAAACCAAAAAAAAAAAAAACATTCAATGAAGGAGTCAGTGTCTCACTTCATTAAGACTTGACTATTGAAATCTCCTCAATTAATGATTCAATGAAATACATTTTTTAAACGGGCAATTGTCGCCACCTCCTGGCGGAAGAGAATAAACGTTACTATACATACAAGATAGTTTCGTTTTGATCGCTACTGTAGACAATAAGTGTTTATACCCAAACTATAAACTTTTATCCCAGTACTTCTGTTATTTAAATGTCTGTAACACAGAAATAATGATTATAATGTGGTTGAAAAGACTGTTTGTGTTGCTCTTTCTGCATTCACATTTACCCCGACCCTCTGATTCATTAACATGGGCAGCAACAAAACCTGCTTCTCACACTCCACTGACACTCGCGATGTGAAACAGTCCTAATAAACATAGCTAAATCGTTGTCATTCAGTAATAAGATCGCATGGGTGTTTGAATCGAGACCTCAATATTTTAAGGATTAATCGTGCAACTTTAATGTAAACATTGCAAAATGTTTTACAAGGATTTCGCCATGAGATCTGACTGGTCTCGCGAGACAAATCAGATCTCGCAAGATCTCGTGTTACGAGATCTCGTCACATCCCTACTTTTTACTGTTACAAAGTAAACAAGTAAACATCATGTATTCTGCTGTACTAAAGTTTTCATCAGGATAAAACTATATATTAAAAGCTAACATAAGCAGTAGCATTTACAAATAACGGCGTATCTAAAAGTATTAGACAACAACAAACGAAAAAACATACCATTCTGAAACATCCCGTAAGAGCTGTACTTGCACAGATTCTGTGCGGTCCTCTTTACTATTGTCTGGGTCCCATTTAGCTCAAATTGCTCAAAAAGCAATATTGACAATGACATTGTTTACAATATAAATCCAGAGCACATTCTGTATCCAGGTGATGGGCGTGACGTTTCTGGATGCGCATTGGGTGGGTTAGCGAATTAGTGCACATTGGGCCAGCTAACCAGTCTGAGCCCATTGCGTATTTCTGAGGAAGGGGCTTCATAAAACCAGGAAATCATCAGAGCGTTCATAGGAGAAGGGGCAAAAAATAAATAAATGAAAATAAAAATTGGACGGACAGCGTCGTAAAAATTCTGTCATAATCTATTGTCACCCGTCATTTTAACTTTCATATTTTAATTAAAATAACACATTTAATTGCTTTTATTTTTGAGCACATTTGCAATTTTAATTATGAACCTACAGGACAACAGCACAGTGTTTCAAAACAACAAAATATGCTAGGACTGGGTAAACAAACAAACAAACAAAAAAGATTTCTCCATTTTAAAGGGGTCATCGAATGCCAAGTTCACTTTTACATGTTGTTTGAACATTAATGTGTGTTGGCAGTGTATGTACAAATCTACCCTATAATGATAAAAATCCATGCAGTGGTTTTTAATTAATCTGTAAAAATAATTTTCCCTTTTTCATATCGAGCCATTCTGAGATGCCTGTCGTTGTGGCATCACACCAACAGAGGCCACTCCCACGATAGTTGATTGACATGAGCGTCTTACCACAGACCAGCTGTCACAGTCTGCCCTCTTTGTTTCAATGCCAGAGCAGTGATGTAAGTTAGACAAGAATATCTCAGATTGAGAGATTAAGGTGCTGTGTTGCTGGATGTAACAATGAACGTAGTGGTCGTCATTTACTCCCGACATCTGAGCCGCTGAAGATGCCGTGGATTACGTTACGTTTGTGAACGGAATGCGCCTCCCGATCTACATATATCCATCTATGTTCGTGTGAATCATTCGTGATCCAGCTTCACTTACAGCAGAAGTGAGTATAAGGGTTTTTTTTATTAATCTTTGCGATTGTCTTTCGTCTTTCCTAATAATGTGCTAGTTAGCAAGTTTAGCGGCTAAATGCGGCTAAAGTAAACAGGCTGGTCAATCCACAGAGAGAAGTGAGGGGCGGGGCAAGCAGAGCTCATTTGCATTTAAAGCAGCCTCGACCAGAATGAGATGATTTTTGCAGAGCTCATTTTGGCAAGGTAAAAAGAGTGTTGTTTTACACTACCTTTTAGAATTTTTAACCAAAGTATATTATGGACTTTTCATTAAGACCCTAAAGAATCATATGATATTGTGGAAAATGGGCATCTGATGACCCCTTTAATAGATTCTCATTTAGTTGAACCAATATCGATTCTTAAATCCCGTTCGATCTTTTGGTCTATGCTGTTTTCAGCTGGTGAATGAACAGTACACAGTGTGCCTTCCTTCCAATAAATAGCAATAGGCTAGGCTTTGTTTTGATATGAAATAAAGTCTCAGATTTCAAATTCTGTCCATTTCATTAGGAAATTCAAGCAATAAATACTGTTTTGGCACTTTCTAACGTGGCGTGCTAGATCGTTGTAGCTTCAGTGTACTCACCTGGGCGTAATCAAAGGCATAGGAGAACATTCCTGACAGTTTAGTTTTGGTTGTGGATCCAGTTATCAGCTGCTACACTGAAGCGCACTCGCCACCAACTGGACAGGAGTGGGAATTACAGTTACAACTTACAATAGATCACCCCCAGTGTAATCTGTCAAAGTGACGAACAGCCTTCAGATTTTTCTGTCATTGATTAAAAAAAAAAAATCTGGACAATTTTCGGTTAACGAGACCTCTGATATGTATGTATGTATGTATGTATGTATGTGTGTATATATATATATATATATATATATATATATATATATATATATATATATATATATATATATATATATATATATTTATATATATACAGGTGCATCTCAAAAAATTTGAATATCATTAAAAAGTTAATTTTTTGTTTGTAACTTATTTCAAAAACTGAAACTTCCATATATTCTAGATTCATTACATGTAAAGTAAAATAATATTAAATAATAATAATAAATGATATTTGTAAAGTTTTTATTTATTTATTTATTTTTTTAATTTTGATGATTAGAGCTTACAGCTCATGAAAGACAAAGATCCAGTATCTCAAAATATTACAGTATTTCCTAAGATCAATCAAAAACGGATTTGCAAAACAGAAAAGTTCAAGTTCTTTAAAGTATGTTCATTTATGCACTCAATGCTTGGTCAGCAGCACATATTTCAGCAAACAACTTGCTCCTAGCACAAATTACAGCATCAGTGAAGTGTGGCATGAAAGTGATCAGCCTGTGGCACTTCTAAGGCACTACTGAGCCTTCAGCTCATCTGTCTATTGTTGGATCGACTGTTTCTCATCTTTCTCTTGAAAATATCCCATAGATTCTCAATGGGGTTCAGGTCAGGCATGTTGGCTGGCCAATCAAGCACAGTAATATCATGGTCATCAAACCACTTGGAAGTAGTTTTTGCACTGTGGGCAGGAGCTAAAGTCCTGCTGGAAAAGAAAATCAGCATATCAGTATATAAAGCTTGTCAGCAGATGGAAGCATAAAATGCTCCAAAATCTCCTGATAGATGGCTGCATTGTCTTTGGACTTGACACAATGGAAAAAAAACACAATGGACCAACACCAGCAGATGTCACGGCACCCCAAATCATTACTGACCTCAGAAACTTCACACTGGACTTGGATTCTGTGCTTCTCCAGTCTTCCTTTAGACTCTGGGACCATGATTTCAACATGAAATGCAAAATTTACTTTTATCGCAAAAGAGGACTTTGGACCACTGAGCAACAGTCCAGTTCTTTTTCTCCTTAACCCAGGTTAGATGCTTCTGACATTGTTTCTGTTTCAGAAGTGGCTTGGTAGCCCTTTTCCTGAAGTCATCTGAGCGTGGTGAGTCTTGATGCGCTGACTCTGGCTTCATTGCACTCCTTGTGAAGCTCTCCCAAGTGTTTGAATCAGCTTTGCTTGACAGTTTTCTCAAGCTTTCTTTCATCCCTGTTGCTTGTGCACCTTTTCCTACCCAATTTCTTTCTTCCTGTCAACTAATATGCTTTGATGCAGCACTCTGTGAACAGCCACCTCTTTCAGTAATGAACTTCTGTGACTTACGCCTCTTTGTGGAGGGTGTCAATAATTGTCTTCTGGACCACTGCCAAGTCAGCAGTCTTCCCTATTATTGTGGTTTCAAAGAACAAGAGATACCCAGAATTTATACTGTGGGATAGTCATTTAATGAAACTCAAATGTAAATATTCTAATATTTTGAGATACTGGATTTTTGACTTTTATGAGCTGTGAGTTTTAATCAAAATTAAAAAAAAAAAAACTTTTGAAATTTTACTTTACATGTAATGAATCTAGAATGGTTTTTCTTTGATATTCAAATTTTTTGAGATGCACCTGTGTATATATATATCTTTTTTTTTTTTTTTTTTTTTTTTTTTTTTTTTTTAAAATGACCCTGTCCGTCAAAATGAAGGACAATGTTAAATGTCTAGTGCAACCTCTGATATATATATATATATATATATATATATATATATATATATATATATATATATATATATATATATATATATATATATATATTATAATAACACATTTATTTGCTTTTATTTTTGTTTGCATTTTCATTTTTAATCATGAACTTACAGAACAACAGTGCAGTGTTAAAAACAACAAAATACGCTAGTGCTGGGTAAACAAACAAACAAGCAAAATGATTTCTCGATTTTAATAGATTATCAGTTTGATGAACCAATATCGATTCTTAAATCCCTGTCGATCTTTTGGTCTATGCTGTTTTCAGTTGATGAATAAACCGTACACAGTGTGCCTTCCTTCCAATACATAGCAGTAGGCTAGGCTTTGTTAACTTTTGATATGAAACAAAGTCTTAGATTTCAGTCTGTTGGATTCTGGAAATGGATTAGGTCCATTTCATTAGGAAATTCAATAAATACTGTTTTGGCATTCTTTAATGTGGCCTGATATTATTCATTTTTGTTTGTATTTATTTAATTTTTTTTATTTATTTATTTATTTTTTAACGAAGCATTAACACATGTTAGACTGCACCCCATAAATTAAGCCTTGAGGAAAAAAAAAAAAAAAAAAAAGTAAACCACACCTTTAAATTAAAAATTAGTAGGCCTATTAAATAAATGTTTTTAAAATAAAAATTTGCGTTGCCTAGAGAAGCGCGTCCGTGAATGAAGTATTGTTTTGTGTTTTGCTCTGAAACCAGCAGCACAGAGCCTAGATTTATGCTTTCAGTTTATTATATTGACTGTCACGCAGTTGACTGAATATAAATGCTGTTCCGAGATGGCATCCAACTGAACTGATTTTCCTTGAAAAGAATTGTTAAAACAGATTGTAGCCCAGACTGATTAAAAGCCTGTTCACTCTAACACCTGGAAATTGCTAAAAAGCTAGGCAGTCACATTGGAACGGTTTGCAAAGTTCTTGTCTTTTTGTGTGCAGTATGCATTAAATTGTGTAAATGATTTATTGGTGTGATATCTGAGACTGTAAATAATAAAATTTGGTCTGAATAAATCTTAAAATCCTGATAAATGATGAGGAAAGTTCTTGGGTTGATATATAGCAAGTTTATAGAATAAAGTTTGGATTGTGGCTTCTATCACAGCCTTTATGCAGTCAGAAATGTTATTTTGTTAACCTCCTTTGTTTTGTCTGTTCTGTGCACCTACAAAATACTAACTTTGAAATGTATATTTATGCAAATAAATTAATATTTCATAGTTATTTATATGATTAACAGTAATATAGTTGGACAAATTTGTAGCTAGTGTGGAACTGGTGAACTAATACATACAACAAAACTTTGGTGTTTAAAACGTTAAACTTAATATATTGAATACATTAAAATGTATTATATGACTTCTTTTTAAGGTTCTTATGGTAAGGTTGATTTTGGAACAGTGGTCTGCTTTGGAAGCTACTGTTTTTTTTGTACATCTCACAAGTGAACTGCCTTTTACCTTTTTTGTCACACAGATCATAATCATTATTATAAACCATGGTTCAGACAATATTACAGGGTCTCACCTTTACCTGAATGTGTCTTTAGATTCGACAATTTCGAGACTCAAAGAGAAACACAGCAGAAGAGGATGAGGAAGTACAAGAGGTCTCCTTTTATTTCTTTTGCTCACTATACAGTACATATTCACTTCTTTTCACATTCATAATTTACTGACATTCCTATGTAAAATACCCTAGCAACATTCATTCTGTTTCAGGCTATAATTCGTGCAAAAGCTCATAGGGGCCGCAGTGATTCTGTGAGAGATGATGACCTCATCCTATCAGATGAGCCAGCTGACATTGCTGTGGAGTCAGATGAAGAGTCCACTTCTGCTCCTACAATCCGTGGAAGGGGGCGTGGCTCCAGAGGAACAAGCAAAAGAGGAAGAGCAAGAGGTATTTACATAAACATTAACATTCACAAACATATATTAAGTTTCTTTGATAGCTACAAACAAGTGGTGGAATCACACAACATGAGTTGTGAAGACTTCTTTTTGAGGGGAGGTGGACGTATGCACTAAATTACCAAAATTATGTGGACTTCCTTTTTTAATTAACAAGTTTGGGTATCCAAGTTATTTCAAACCTTAGTTCTGTACCTAAGTGTGGATGAAGTATTGGTACAAATCTCAAGTATTGTTTTTATCATAGTTGTACCAGTGTTTTTTGGACCACTTTTCAACTACTAAATCTCCAGCACCATGACAGTAACCTCTTTAGCTGAGGTGTGGTGAACAAAAAAGATGACCACTGTTGCATGGGTACAAAATTAAATTAGTGCTACCATTGGATAACTGGTCGGGTGATCTTTTAAGTACTGCGGGTGCAGGGTCGGTGTGGGTTTACTGAACAGGACCTATGCAGGATGCTGTACTGTATGGCGATTCACAGCAAATTATTTAGGGTTGCAACAATTCAATAAATTAAAAAAATAATTAATCATGAAAATAACCAACAGTGAATGTGCAGTTATATTTAAAGGAAATCAAATTAATTTGCTTAGTCTTCTATATGAAGCCAGTACATTAGGCCTTTTGGGATTTGTGTGAAATCCTTCTTGGACATTAATTTAGACATTCTAATGCAAACATGTATATGTCCTAAACCTTGCTGAAACCTAAAGCTAAATATCTTAATGAACCTGACTTGACATAAGAAGATGTGACCTATGACCATCAGTCATTAATTCAACCCTCACACTGAGATTTCTATGAGGCTGTTACATTGCACCTTGAAGGTTCAGCAGGTCCATGCACCAATGGCCTATGTGGATGATTAGCAATGTATTTGAAATATATGTAATCATGTGGGATTTATAGCAAAGTGATAGTTGGGGTTTGATGGAAAAACATTACAGCAACACACATCAGGGGACATCAGTCTTAGAAAAGAAATCATGTGGACTCATATTAAACATTTAAATGTACATGAATTACATATCATAGTATGTCATAGATCAACAAGCAGATGAAGCAGTGCTATGGTTGCTTGTTGTTTTAGCCTGCAAAAATTATTTTAATAAAGTACTACACAGAGCAAAACTACACAGATGTAATCTTTGCAAAAGTAAATAATTTAAATAATAGAGCTGGTTTCCACGCTGAAAGTTTCCTTCATCTTTTCTAATTTAACCCTGAGGGGGGTTGATGGCACTGGAGAAGTTTTGACATGCCCTGACATTTGTGGGGGGTTTTTTTCAGTATCTTAAAAACATATTAATGGCTAAAGTCTGATTACACTGCAGTTAGCACAAACTGGGCTACAATAATACATGAGCAGCATGGATATTTGTGTTTTTGAGAAAACAACGTTTATGCATGGTTAGTGAAAAACTAAAAAATAAAAGTCACTAAAATAAGGCCCTAAAACACATACAGAACATTTGTTCACACAACTTTTGAGAACAGGATGTCATAGACTAGAGTTTTTGCCACAAAATGATGCCACAATGTCAGTAAAATCATCATGTTTACTCATTCAATGAAAATAATATATTGATTTAACGTTTGTAAAACTTTTTTTGTAATGGAATGCCCATATGCGAGGGAGTGACCATGACCATGACTATTTAGTGATTCACAACTGAGAGACAAAGGGCCTCCCAAAATGAGCCATCAGTTAATAATGTGTCTGTGAAGCTGGTAACAAAGAATGTGAGGACAGTAAAATAATGGGGATTTGTATTTGTATTTTATTTACAACACAGTAAAATCTCAATGTACAGTGAAGGTCAAAGACACATAGTTGAGAGCACACTGATCTAAACACTGAGACTTGAACTGTAACACACCTTTGCTGAGGAGAAAAAAAAAAAGTTAAATCTGTTAGTGTTTTGATATATGAGAAACTATATTATTGCATTAGCAATCACTAATATAGGCCACTCATAACTCCTAAATAAGTAAATAAATAAATAGTATGATTTTATAGTCATAAACACAAGCATGCTTTGTATGTATTAGGGATGCACTGAAATGAACATTGTGGGCCGAAAACAAAAATTATGGATGCACTTGGCTGAAAACCAAAACCAAAAATGCTTTGTAATATTTTTTTATTAGTTTATTAAATAATATAATGTAATTTTGTAAGACTTTTTAATTTAACTCAATAATTTTAATTATACTGAATTAAAAAAAAAAGAAAAGAAAACAAACACACAAGCCAATAAAATAACCACTGTTTTATTGAAAGTAACACAATAAAATTGTACAGAAAATATATTAATATTAAATATTCAGATATTTTTATTCAGGTTTATGCAACCGAATCAGATATAACTTTTTTTTTTTTTTTTTTGACTAATTGTCTAATCACAACACTTACCGCATTTCCCAGCTTTTATAGGTGCAAAGACCTATCTCTTGTATCAAACCTTACTCAAGGTCTGCACTTTAAAAAAAAAAACTGCCTTCATTAGTGTTCAGGCTGCAAGCTAAAACGTTTGTCATTTGTGTTTATATCTCCTGCTTAAATAAATAGATTTTCAGAGTGGAGACCTTGAGTAACATTTGACTAATTATCTAAATAATATATTGTCCTACAAAGCTATTGTTATCAGCGCATGTGAACTGAGCACAGCTTCGCAAGCGCGTAGTTTCACTTTATCAGCATTGCCATATGACAGCACCGTAGCATCACACTGCGCAGTAATGACAGCTAGAGAGAGAGTGAAACTTCTGCGCTGAACGCTACCAGGTGATGTGGCGCATTATATATTTCCGGCCGATAATTTACGGCGGACAAAAATTCTGTGCACCCCTAGTATGTTTTGTATGATACAAAACATTGTATATCTTGGAAGCTAAATTGTTATTGTTTAGCATGTCATAAACATCTACATATATTCACAAACAGAATCACAGTAAAGTTTTGTCTAAACATTCTTTAGTATTAGTGTAAACACTCGTATTACTTTTATATCGTGTAGTTTTCTATTTTATAGAGCTTTTAAAAAAACATCCTGGCATTGTGAGACATTTACATGCAATAAAATGAAATCTCATTCATAATGCTTCACTTGATTATACATCTAGGCAGGAATTACAGTTTGGAAAAAGTCTAACTAGTAAAATGTGTCAGGGAGAGGGGCACAACATAACACTTTAGGCTAACAGCGTAAAATGTTATCTGATCCAATTAAAAAAATATACAAGACAAACTAAAATATTTTGTCAATAAAATAAAATGATTAACTTTTTCAAATAAAATAATGGTGTTTTTTAAGAACTAAAAATAATCAAATTTTGAAGTTTGAAATAAAAAAAAACATAAAACGTAATAAAATAGTGTATATTTGGCTATGCTAGCATGTGTGGCTGCACTAAAAGTTATATCACAGTAACACAATAATAGCTAATGCAAGTAGACTAATAAAAGAAAGACTTAAATATGTAAATGCTCTCCTCTGCTGGATCAAGCTGTGAGTTGCATCTCCTTCTTTTTCTGAGGTAAATCCAAAGCACACAAGTAGATAAAAATGATGAATCATCAAGCTTTGTTCACAGAGGTGATGTGGGCGTTTACTTGTCGTGAGTCTCACATGGACTATTGTAATATCAAAAGCAAAAGTAGCTCATGCCTGTGATCACATTAGAGATAATTAAGTCAGATGGGAAAAATTGGACAATGCATTGGTTTCATATGGATCGCTTTAAGACTTAAAAGACTTATTTCGTTTAAAAATAGACATGCCATGCTTTCTATAGATATATCTCTTTAGTCTTTGTGTCAAGTATTTGCTGAGTTTCAGTTCATTTTTGTGATGTGTTTCAAAATGAAGACCACTGAGACCAAGGCGACAGAGAGCACCCTGTGTGTTTTCTTTGTTTTGCAAAAGCACAAAGTTTTGTTGTTATAATGTGTATATACAAATAAAAGTAGACCCTTTACAAATTTTTGATTGATGCATTGCTCTTATCTGTATGATCAAAAATGACAGGAGTAATTTAAGTTCCTTTAGGGGTTATCAGAAAAAATGCCACGAAACACACCTGCGCATTTGTCAAAATAAATTCTAATCGGACTCTATTTTATTATGACCTCAAATTTAGGTTAAAATGATACTTTATCTAGAAATCTGATTATTCTCTTTAACTCTTTACTGTTATTGTACTCGTTCATTCAGATTCCACTTAAAGGGGTCTGGGTTCAATTCTTTTAAAGTGACTCAAGTGCGAAAACACCCATACTCACCAGTCTTGGTTATTAGACAGATAAATATTAATTATATTTGTTAATGTAAAGAGTTAATTAAAGTCATTTCCTATAGCAGTGTCTGTTTTAGAGAGAATTAAGTAGGGGGAGATTCTCTCTACATACTTTTAGGTCGTAAAGTCTGACAGAGGTGTCCTGGTTTCCATAGTAACCAGGGGCCTTGTGGGCCATCGGAGACATCCCGGCACCCAGTGTGGTGAATTGGGTGAGGAGGTCTGTAATTATTTGTTAATCTAATCAATAATTGATTTAATAAATCTAATGAACAATTGTTTATCTGATTGGCCCAAATGCTACAAGTTGTAATATCAGTGAGGGTCTCACAACGATGGTTCATTATTAAAAGGCTTGGTCCACATTATTAATAAGAAGAAACAAACGTGTGTTGTTTTCGTTCGTTCAAATGCATTTGGCTACTTACCAATAAGGAAATGGTCTGTAAAAAGCATTTCACACATACGGTGTGATCGGGGCACAAACATGGGGTTAATTGTAACATTGCAGATTTAAACATTTCCCATGCTAGCATAACAAAATTTACAACATTTCCTATTTATTTGCCATATCATCACTATATAAAGAAAAAAAATCCAAAGTTCAAAAATCTTTTGAAGATATCGCTAAAAATGTATTCCATTACAAAAGTAAATTTCTGGCTGAAGTACATGTCGTCATCTCGGTTTTTAGTGTTTATTTGAAATGAGACACATCTGTTCATTATTTTTTACAATTATTTCACAATTATTTAAATCTCCAAACTGTTTTAATAGTTCTGCTTTGCTTCTTATGCCTTGCTTTAAAAAATAAAAAAGCATTTAGGCTTCTTAAGCTTTGCTAAAAAAAAAAAAAAAAAAGCTCCGCTCTCCCCTACACACGGAAAGATCTTGAATGCATTTTCTGTCCTGAACCCCGTGATGAGTTTAACATCACTCGCAGTGCAGATAACAGTTCATAGCCACACCAGAGTTTTAATGGACATATTTCATAGACTCATTAATGTCTGTAAAAGAAGAAATTAAAACGTAAATTTAGTACTGAAATTTTACAGTTGTACTGTAAAAAAACAATTTGAGTCAACTTAAAATAATTACCCTACTGCCTTAAAATTTTAAGTTCAGTCAACTCAATAAAGTTTAGTTAACTTGAAATGTTAAGTTGAACTAAGTGACAACTTAGATATTTGAGTTTATTCAACTTAAAATTTTAAGGCAGCTGGGTAACAAACCCAGCTTTTAAGTTTAACAAAACAATTTTTTGTTTAGTCAATTCAAATATCTAAGTTGTCACTTAGTACAACTAATTCCCACCCCTGTCCAGTTGATGGCAAGTGAGCTCCAGTCTGGCAGCCGAGCGTGAGATCCAGAACAAAAACGAAACTGTCACGAATCTTTTGCTATGTGTTTGATTACGCACAGGTGAGTACACACAAGCTACAATGATGTATCACGCCACATTAAAGAACGCCAAAACGGTATTTATTGCTTGAATTTAATAATGAAATGGACAGAATTTAAAATCTGAGACTTTGTTTCATATCAAAAGTAACACAAATCCTAGCCTATTGCTATTTATTGGATAAATAGCTGTTCATTCATCAGCTGAAATCAGCATAGACCAAAAGATCGATTGGTATTTAAGAATTAATATTGGTTCAACTAAATGGTTCAAAATGACGGACAATGTTAAAGTCTAGCGCAAACTCTGATATACAGGGTGTAATTGGTGAAAAAAGCAGAGGTGGGGATGCTTTTAAAAATTCTTTATCTATAGGCGGAGGATGACATGACTCCAGTAAGGCTATAGCCTAAGTAGCCAAGTGTAATCTGTTAACAAAGCACATTATAAACATGTCTTTTTAGGAAAGTACCAGATAATGAGTTTCATGTCATGAAATATTTTTAATACGATGGAAACTGTGTCTAACGTGATCACATAACAATGAATACATTATATAGAGAAAGCGAGCAAAGAACACAGTATCGACTGAGCTTTTTGAAACTCGGTTACCACTGCCTCGCAAAATGATTCACTGTTTTGAAGCGCTCAAGTCGGATCGCGTATCGCAAATCATGATTCAGAATGTGAATTCACAGGGTGCATCGTGTAAAGAAATGTTGTCTTATTACAGCTATAGAAGTTGTTCAGTCCAGAGCAGTCAGTGATTTTCTGCTTTTATTTTATTGTTTGGGTCATATCAACAAGCATAGACCCAAACAGCACTATAGGTACTGTATATTACACTGCTGTCACTTAATAAACAGATCTAATATAAACATGCAATTTCTTTCCCAGCTGTTTAACTTCACTTCAAACTTGCTAATGATGTGGGAACACAAATTTGAAAAGCATATGTTGTCCATAAGAACGTAATGACATCTCTCATAAAGGTGTGCATCTTTACAAAGTAAACAATGGTCTAAAAAACACTTACCCTCTTCGCTAATTAGCACACAAAATACCATTGATATACTACGTCCGTCGCCTCACCGGAAGTTGTACCCACATTCTTTTTTTACAGTAGCGCCCCCCGGAAACTTGTGGATAGCCATTTGAGAAATGTATAAACGTATCCAATTTTCCCATCTCACGATTTCCCATCTCCCATCTCACCTTTATAGTGTTTTGCCTATGTATTAATTCAAACGCTTTTGGATTAATGTTTTAAAATTGCGTGCTATAGTTAACCTTTTAACTGCCACCCGTCCTCTCAGTGGGATGCCTATGTTTACTTTACTATATTACAAATAAATTCTAATCTAATAATGACAAACTTTACATCGTTGGAAAGGTCTAAGACTCCTAAATAGATATTTTTCCACTGTTATTTGCTACAAATTATGTAGTAATAGTAATAGATTAATTTATGACAAGAGTCCACCTCAAAAATCTGTATCATAACTTTTGTCACAAAAAGTATTTTTGCCTTTTTCCCCATCACGTTTTAGAGATCATAAATTGTATATCAACTGAAAGCTTAAAACCTCAAAATTCATCCTGTGATGATGAATCGTTTTTAAAATCAGACATTGCATTACCATGGAAATTGTACTTTAAAATCATATTACAAAATGTATTCATTCATGATTTTATAATAATTTAAGTTTGGATAGTGCACTTTCACATACATGTTCAAAAATGGGGGTGACTGTTAAAGGGTGTTAACCAAGATCACATTTATAGCATGTTTGGGATATAGTTTTACTTTACTGTTTATTTACATTACATTGTTCATTTACATTGCATTTTGCTAACTTTAACTACATTTTAGTTATAAGACACATGAAGGTTTTTCCTGTATACACCTTTTAAATTTCATATGTAAATCACCTTGCTAGAAGACAAAAGATTGTAAACTTTCTCTCTGAAAGTGCAGTTCCTCATTTGCTCTCTTGAACTTTCTCAGTGGTGGATGAAGAACCTGAAAGCCACAGGTATCTTACCAGAAAATGACTTTGATAGAATTTGAAGTTATCATTTAGTATATTACTTGAGTAAAGGTTTTAAAGTATGTGATATTTATTGTACTTAAGTATGAAAAGTAATTTAAAAATATTAAACATACTTAAATATTTAAAAGTAAACGAGTATGAGTGAATACAAAGTGGAAAACAAGCAAATAAATATTAAAAAAAAAAAAAAAAAAAATACAGTTTATACACAGTTTCAGCAGCAAGATTGTGTAGAGTTGTAACTCTTTCTTCCATTTTGTATCTTGGGGTAAGGATAAGAGGCACTTCATTTGGTACTTGGTCTGTTTTATTCCAACATTCCAAAAAAAAAAAAAAAATTCAGTGGCATTTACATGTATTTACTCAGTTTGATGTAGCTCAGAGGGGACATGCATTGTTTTAAACATAAAACATTGAATATGTATATTTGAAATGAAAAACAGGAAAACATAGTTGAATTGCTTAGTGGTATGGCCGATGCATATATAATGTGTTCAGTATTTAAAGTTGTGGCATGTTTTGTCCTGTGTTCTTTTAGTTAGAGGACATAATTTAGGAACCATAGCCCACCGAATATGTTAGCGGTCATGGCTTATTTTCACCCACATTTGAGTTAAGCTTGAGTTATCTGCAGTGTCTATTTTAATGTGTCCAGGTGCTGCCTCAAAGTCAGGGCGGGGTGGACATGGACAAAAAGGATCTCTCTCAAGTGCACAGAAAACCAAGTCAATAATGGATGGTGAGATACAATCACACTACAGCACTGCAACACACCTTATTCAGGGTTTCCGTGGGTCTTAAAAAAGTCTTAAAAAGACATGAATTAAGGCCTTGAAAAGGTCTTAAATCAGAGCATCAAGTTTTAAATTCATATGATCGTGGCTTTAATTTTCGTGAGGGATTGTTTCCTCATGTGTTTCATTTTAAAGTGAGGCGAAAGCGTAATTTCTGTGCTACATGGCTTAGGTCGTTAAATATTCATTAAACAATATGCTAGGGATGTGCAAGATCAGTCGGATGGCGCGAGATCTCATGACGATATCCTAGCAAAACATTTTGCAGTGTTTACATTCGAGCTGCACGATTAATCCTTAAAAGATCGAGATCTCGATTCAAACACCCACGCGATCTTATTCCTGAATGACAACGATTTAGCTATGTCTATTACGACTGTTTCACATTGCGAGTGTTAGTGGAGCGTGAGAAGCAAGTTTTGTCGCTGCCCATGTTAATGAATCAAAGGGTCAGCCATCATTACGCTTCAGATGTAAACTCTGTCATTCACTGATATGGGCAGCGACAAAACGCGCTGCTCACGCTTACGACGTGAAACAGGTGTTAAAGAAATCTGCATTTATACTGCTGCTGATCCAGAAACAGCAACACAAACAGTCTTTTCAACCACATTATAACCATTATTTCTGTTACAAACATTTAAATAACATAATTACTGGGATAAAAGTTTATAGTTTGAGTATAAACACTTATTGTCTACAGTGGCGATCAAAACGGAAGTATCTTAACACTTGTATGTATTGTAACGCTTATCCTCTTCCACCAGGAGGTGGCGGCAACTGCCCATTTAAAAAAAGCACGTCACTGAATCATTCATTCAGGAGATTCCAATAGTAAAACAAGTCTTAATGAATTGAGACACTGACTACTCAGTTTTTTTAATTTTCTGTAAATGAAGATATGTATTTAAAAGACTTGAGCAATAAACATTTTGTCAGAATCACTAGTAAATTACGTTATTTTGTTTAGTTTTCTAATCTTTTTTTCTCCAGAATTGTGAGAGAATCATGGTCTCCAATTTATGCACCTCCATTTTTTTTTTTCATTTTGTCTTTTTTAGTTGAATAAAAGACTATTTTCCCAATATATTTCATCATTGAGGATTTCTTTAAAAAAGTTTAAAAAATCTTGTCTCATCTCGTTCTCGTGAACCCAGTCTCGTGTCTCGTCTCATCTCGTCTCGTGGGATAAGCGTCTCGTCACACCCCTACACTACGCGGTAGATGGTGGTATGTGCTGCTTCATCTGTCACCTGAAGAAGAACTTGTCGTTTTAATCTTTTTATAGTAATAAAAATCATTTAGTTCAGTTAGACAGACAATAAAATTAAAACTGAACACGGCTGATCAATGCAGTGTGCCAAACGACAGTCGCATCACAAATCAGATTTCATTTTTCACCTGAAGAGAGTGAGTCGAGCTGACTGATAAGAAGAGAGACAATGGCGGAAGAGTTTCAAAGCGAAATACAAAAGCGCCTGTTTTGAAAAATATTTTGGATTTTGAAAAGCCTGTTGACTTCTGCCATTTATCTAAGGTGATAGTGGAAGTTTCATATTTATCTGGTTCCACAGTGTTTTTTTGTTTAATATATATTATATCAAGGTGTATGCCGTGCTTCCAAGCTTTCTTATTCGTCTTGCTAATAAACGTTCTATGTTTCTTATTTGGTTACACAGTCTTTACTGATTTTCAGTTTTGTATACCTGTTTAAACTTTATGTAAGTTATTATTTTATATTAGGCATATAACACTGTGTATTTTTATTCGTTTTGTTAATAAAAGTTTGTTACGTTATGTTAAGGCCGCTAATTTAAAAGTGAAAGTAAAATGCGCACTACGCTTTTACAAGCTACTTAAAACCGAAGGAAAGTGAAGAAAAGAGGGAAAACTCAAATGAACTAAAAACAAACAACTGCTTGACGCCAAATTGCTGCTAATTTGAAAGTAAAAGTAAAATGTGCACGCCGCTTTTACTGAAGGAAAGCGAGGAAAAGTGGGAAAATGAAATGAACTAAAAAAAAAAAACAGTTGCTAGGCCTGAATTGCTGCTAATTTCAAAATGAAAGTAAAACTCTATATTTAGAGAACATATTGCTATATTGTTTTTTTAAAGTGTTGTTTTTCTTTGAAGTTTCTGTAGTTGGTCTTAAAAAGGTCTTAAAGTCTTAAATTTACCCTCATAAAACCTGCAGAAACCCTGTTATTACCTAATTATCTGTTTTGGTTCCCATAAATATATATTCTTGAAAGAGGATACAGATTTTACTTTTCTTCTGGCAGAGGGCAATCAAACCTTTCCATAGAGAGATTTTAATGGCTTTCATATGAACTCAAACTAGGCTTATCATTAAGGTTATTTTCTGATCTGTTCAATTCCTTTGTTAGCTTAGCATTTTGATGATGTAATATTTGAAAAAAAAATGTGAAATGTGAAAAAGTGTCTGTACTGTGCTCTGTTTGTTTATTCTAATTTTTTTTTTGGTTTTTTTTGTTTTTTTTTTGACTATTGGTGTTTTATGATGAGTTAGTAGTCGTCTTTCATAGTGAAGATGTCAGTCAGTGATTAGCATTTTAAATAGAAAGAGAGTGACTGGTGAGATTCTTTGTTTAGAATGTTATTGTTCTTACAGAGGAATTTGTTTTTATTCACAGCATTCCAGGCTTCTACCCAGAGGACCTCTCGTGGAAACACCTCAAAGTCATATGCTGAAGAGGTATAGCTCATACCCCTAAATATATTTTTGCATGTCTTCGGTCGGGTGTGCATGGTACGATTTTTGCTGTCATATGAGCTTGTAAGCATTTTTTTCTGTCAGGAGAATGTCCATCACTGATGCTCATATGGTCACAGATGGCATCGTGTGAGATTATGTGCTGAGCCGAGTACCTTACAAGCAGCTCCTGAGCTCCCAGTAATTTTTTTTAAAGCTGAAAAAATTCATGGAGTCGACCCAAATTTGACAAGTGTATCCACTTTATTTTTCCCATAAGAGTGGGTGCAGCCATTTGTAATTTTTTTGTGTCTGGCTTCCGATCTCATCCACTGCCAGCTATTTTAAACTGCACAAAAAACTAGTTTTGCTGCTTGATATTGCAAACTGGTGTGTCTTCCCATATTATTTTAATGTATTATGTCAATTATGAACACACTGGCTTGTAGTGCAAACTGTTTTACCGTTTACTGCGCTTCGATATTCTTCTCGTTATTTCCCTATGGCGGATTATGAACCGGACGTCTAACACATTACCAGAAAACAGCTTACTTCCGCATTGAAAAATAAGGTGGATAGGTTCTCCTCTTCTCCCAGATCATAGACAGACACATTACACACAGTAGGTGGACATCCAAAGTGATACGCAGGACCATGGTGTTAACTGCACATCAGTCGCGTGTTAAAGACATTCACGAAACTACAAACTGAATGTGAAAACAAAATCATGTGTTACGATTATACTTTGACTCATACCAAAAAAATAAAATAAAATAATAATAATAATAATAATAATAATAAAAATAATAAACCTTGAACAAAATAAGTTGTGAGAAATCAAGATTAATAGGTTAAAACTGCAACATGAAAAAGAGGATATTAACTTAAAATGTTTAGATTAGCCTACATTTAAGGAGGTGTGCATTAGGCTGTGCCATTTAAAAAAAAAAAAAGATAGAATAGGTGACTAATTGTTGAGTGTTGACACATGAGTATTTTAAATGCACTCTCTATTTTTAAATCTGAGATCTGGGCACATTTTGGAAAAACCAAGCTTTGTGCGGGGAAAAAACATGCTCACAATAATCTATTCTGAGCTTGGCTTTTTCCCGCATATGGCACTTGGTCGTGCTAGGGGCAATTGTGGCAGGCTTCAGAGCATAGAATATGCTCCCGCCGAACTGCATTCGGGTCGCCCCTAAAGCACCTTCTTTTATGTCACAATATATCAACATGCAGTAACAATTGGAAAAAAAAAAACAAATATGTGATTATTAATAATTTCCTCATTTTATTATTCCCGTGAAATAATTTACACTCCATGATCCAAAGATACAGTGTGATCAGTACTGTATTTCCAAATCACTCACGCTAATAGTTACCACGTAACTACTGTTGCCAGCCGAAGTGTTACAACAATGGAAGAAAATTCCACTAGCGACTAGTGATTACCTAATCAATCTCCACGTTAGTAATTAACTTAAAATTATTGTTGCCAGCCGAAGTGATACAACAATGGAACCAAAGTTCCACTAACAACTAGTGATTACCCAAAATTAGGAACCTACAAGGGATAAGCGCTGTATTTCCTTCAAGAAATATCAAAAAACACTTACCCCCTTTATCATAGGCCTTTGCCTGATCCCCGGCGTGTCTTTCCCACTCGATCTTACGATTATTTCAGTCTCACACATATATATATATATATATACAGTTTTATACATATCCATATATATATGTATAGTTTTATACATATCCAAAATATATATTGTATTTATTTATTATTTATATTTAATATTTATTTATATTGTGTGTGTGTGTGTATATACAAAAAGAGGGCAAGGGCAAATTAACTTGTAATTATTATGGCAGTATCCTTAGTTTGCCAAGAAGAACACAAAGCGGTTTACACACCATTTACACGTGGTAGGGTGCAGGTGTATATTTCTTTCATACCAGCTAACATTTTGAAAATGCAAACATTTTCATGAACTCAAAAATTTATGTCAGAATGGCTTTACGAACGATTTACACAAAAAATCGTTCTGCTCATGTTTCACGAATGAGGCCCATTGCGTTCATATTCTGGACTTATCTGCTTTTCAATACATAGTATGCTTTATTAATAAAGTATGTGCAGAGATTGGTCTTTTAATATATCTGTCTAATGCGTTGAGCCATGTTAAGCGTTTTTCAGGTTAAGCCAATGTAGTGTAAATGCAGATATCGGTTAGTGGGTCATCTAAAAAATTGGATATAGTCAAAACAAATTGATTTAGGCATCCAGATCTGCAGTGTAAATGCAGACTTAGTTGTAATGTGATGATCATGTGACTCTAGCATGTGTATTTTGACAGAGTTACCTCCTGTGTTTTTTTACAACTGAAGATGGTGTTTATATAAATTTCACTGACTTTTAATAAGTAGTTTGTTGGAACATTCTTCAGCTTAAGTTTGATGAGAAGGTTGCTTCTTTGTCTGTTTAGGATAGACTAATAATCATACACAAGCCTGAATCATAGACCTATTGTTATTCATTGTTGTTATTAGTCTCAAAAAATTCTTCTGTTTTTCTTGTTAAATATGGCACAAAAGTTGAGTCTTTTATTAACATTTGCTTAAATGCCAGTAATAATTTTGCTTTGACCAAATACTGTCAAGTTTAAGTGCAGCTGATCTAACAGTAATACCCTCCACCAAAATACCCTCTACTATTCCATTTGTGGTGTGTGCATATGGAATTGTACTATACTGTTATACTGAGTCAACAAAATTTGGGCTGTATATATTGAGTATGCATTTGTTAATTGCTTAACATCTCCTGAAGGAATATTATATCCATCATGAATGATTTCAGATGTGCAAATTATACGACCAAGCCCTTATATATTCTAAGAAGACAGTGTAGTATTTCCTCCATTAATATTAGTCATAACTCACTGCAAAAGGTAAAACAGTTAAAATGAGAGAGCCAGTACAAGGAAAAAATCTAATCACATAAATACCTAACATATTAGATGCCTGTCGTTGTGGCGTCATACAGACAGAGGCCACTCCCACGATAGTTGATTGACATGAGCGTCTTACCACAGACCAGCTGTCACAGTCTGCCCTCTTTGTTTCAATGCCGGAGATATAAGTTAGACAAGAATATCTCCGATCGAGTGATTGAGGTGTTGTGTTGCTGGATGTAATAATGAAGGTAGTGGTCGTCATTTACTCCCAACATCTGAGCCGCTGAAGATGCAGTGGATTACGGCTGTGAAGGGAATGCGCCTCCCAATCTACATATATCCGTCTATGTTCGCACAAATCATTCGTGATTCAGCTTCACTTACAGCAGAAGTGAGTATAAGGTTTTGTTTTATGAATCTGTGCGATCGTCTTTCCTAATAATGTGCTAGTTAGCAAGTTTAGCGGCTAAATGCGGCTAAAGCAAACAGGCTCGTCAATCCACAGAGAGAAGAGAGGGGCGGGGCGAGCAGAGCTCATTTGCATTTAAAGCAGCCTCGACCAGAATGAGATGATTTTTGCAGAGCTGATTTTGGCAAGGTAAAAAGGGTGTTTTTTTTACACTACCATTAAGAATTTTTAACCAAATTATATCATAGACTTTTCATTAAGACCCTAAAGAATCATATCAACTTGTGGAAAATGGGCATCCAATCACCCCTTTAACATTCAAATTTATTTTTTTTTTTTTATTGAGGAAAGTGAAACATAGATTGACAGCAACATCTTGACAGTGACTTATATGTAAGCTGAAATCAGTCACAAATATATACACACATGTATACACAAATGAGACAGAAAAAACAAAAGGAGTGGAAAGAAAAGGAAAGTAAAACAACAACAACAAAGACCAAGCCGTAAATGTATGGATGTGGTAGTTTAAACGGGTACAGAGATAAGTTAAATCCATAGTTTCATGAGTTGTAATAATAATTAATATTAATTCAATTTCTGTGTGTTATTTGGTAAGGAAAAAATAAGAAAGAGAGATTATAGATATAACTGCACTAAGTATTAAACATATATCGATACGATTTACATTAATAATAACATTATAACATAATATAAAATTAGACAGCAGAAAGGGCAACAGATATGGTTCATCAATATAATGAGCATTTAAGTATATCCTGTTAAAGCTTAGTCACTTCTTGGTGACTTCAAAACATTGTGCCATGTACAATCACTAATGCAGGAGCAGATCTATTTTCATAGTCAGTATATAGATGGAGACAAATTAAATGACACTGACAGATGATAGCCTACTTTTAAAATTGTAGGATAAAATTGAAGGCCTGGTGGAATTATGATAATGTATAATAATTATTAATCATAATAATAATAATAGGAGTGGAAGTAGTGAGAGCAGCAGTGATGATAATAATAATAATAATAATAGTAATAATAGTAGTAATAATAATAATAACTAATAGTGAGAAATGGGCTAGTTGGTAGAATTACTGCAGATAACCTCATATCCCTCTAGGTCCCACAGCCGCTCGCAACCATGACACCTGTACAGCCAACTAACAAATGGTTTACTTCATTAAATCAAACAATAAGTAAATTTTACTGGAAAAATAAGAAGCCTAAAGTAAGTTTACAAAAGCTACAAAAAAATAAAGCTCAAGGTGGTTTAGCAGCACCAGATTGTCTACACTATTACTTAGCATCTCATCTACCATATCTTTGCAAATGGATAAGATACGACACCATGCAAAAACCGTGGCTAGAGTTAGAACAAGCAAAATGTAAAGACATCATTTTATATATATATATATATAATATATATATATATATAGCTCCCCAACCAGAGATACCACATCCAGCTCAGATTATACTCTTATTCCGTAAAATTAAGAGAGATAGGGCAGCGCCGGCAGAGGCAGCAAATAGAGGGAGCAGGCGACCCAAACTAAAAAGTAGATAGTGCCCATGGTGACAAGATGCGCCCACCGACAGGGACAAAGCAGCCGCAACACCCAGAGAGCTTATGAACCATCAAGTTATGAACCAGGCTAATACATAATACACACATACATAACAGATACATTTACATTTACATATACATACACATACACATTAACACATACATCCACATACATCCACATACATACAGTACTCAACATTTGAAGTGGATCAAAAAAGTTAATCCAAATTGTCCTAAGACAAGAACGGGTATTGTTTTGGTGTTAGGGCAACTTTGATGAAACGTTTTGATCCACTTCAAATGTTGACTACTATATACATGCATATAAACACACACATTATCAATACTACAATGGCCACCACCTCAATTAATAATAATAGTAATAATAAAAATAGACATAATAGTATTGATAATAGTAATAATATGCAATAAATTTACAAGTATCTTACAAAAAGAAATAGGACATCATCATAGTCAGTTATCATATAGCTATCATATAATTACAATATAAACGTACCGTCAGTTACATACACACATATACACATACATACACAATGTATTCATCTAGAAGCAATTGTTGAACAGTATAGTAAATAACACTCATGCTTTATTCTTATATTGTAAAGGCATTTTGTTTGTATATATCATGAGACTTAATTGGGACATCAGCTCACCAGCTAGATTTATTCAGTATTTAATGGTAGGAACAGAGGGCTGAAGGTTGTATTCAATTTGAATAACTGGTTTTGTGTTTTTGATGTATGTTGTTCTTGAATGATATGATCCCTTAACAGATGTAGCCACTGTGTAACTAATATTTGCCATTTATTTTTCCAGTTAAGTAATATTGTTTTCTTGGTGATAGCTAGAGACATGAGTAAAGGTATCAGATGTTTAAAAGACGGGTTAATTTGAGAGGTATCGCCAAGGAGGCACAGTACGGGGAGCGTTGGGATAGTTTTGAAAATTTGTGTCAATTTGTTTGTAAGATCTGTCCAGAGTTGAAGAACTGGTGGGCATAACCAAAATGCATGAAGGTAAGAGTCTTGTGTATTTAAATTGCAGTTGATAATTCTGTCAGAAGTTCCTAAGCCCATTTTGAACATCTGGTGTTGTGTAATGTGTGTTCTATGTACAACTTTATACTGAATTAATTGGATATTTGTGTTTGTGCTAAAAATGATAGTATTTCTACAAACTTTTTTTCAGAATTCCACATCTGTGTTGATATTGAGGTCTTTCTCCCATTATTTAACTGGTGCTAGAGTGTTTGTGTCTATAGATGATATTAAAGTATATAGTTTTGTAAGTTTTATATATATATAATATATATATATATATATATATATATATATATAATATATATATATATATATATATATATATATATATATATGTATGTGTATATATATAAAATGATGTCTTTACATTTTGCTTGTTCTAACTCTAGCCACGGTTTTTGGATGGTGTCGTATCTTATCCATTTGCAAAGATATTGTAGATGATGTACTTTAGGCTTCTTATTTTTCCAGTAAAATTTACTTATTGTTTGATTTAATAAAGTAAACCATTTGTTAGTTGGCTGTACAGGTGTCATGGTAAATAAGTAAAGGACTTTTGGTACTATACACATTTCAACTGTTGCAATTCGACCTATAATGGAAAGTGGTAGGTTCATCCATCTAGTCAAGTCTTCTTCTATTATTTTTAGTAGTGAAATAAAATTAAGGTTAAACAGATCTGACAGGTTCTGGAGATCTTTATTCCTAAATATGTAATATTATTTATTTTGAATGGTGTATCCTGTATACTGGTGTCGTGTGGATTCATATTCAGTGGTAGAATTGTTGATTTGGTCCAGTTTATAGAATAGTCTGATATGATAGAATATTTGTTGATGATATTATTTATTTCTGACAGTGATTTTTGGGGGTTTTGTAGAAAAAGCAATGTCATCTGCATATAAGGAAATGTTATGATTAGTGTTGTGTGACAATACTCCACAGATATTTTCATTTTGTCTTATTGCTTAAGAGATAATGAGTGGTAACTAGTGCATAACGTTGGGTCTTTATTTGATCTGAGTAAAATTGTAATTAATGCTGTGTTCATATGTGCTGGAGAATAGATTAAGTAATTTTTGTTGTCATCTGCATGAATAATGGTGATATAGTCGACCAAAAGTTTTTACAAAATTCAGGTGGGTATCCATCTAAGCGGGGCTTTACTGTTTGATAGTGAGTCAAGAGCCTGTTTATATTCGATTTCTGATAAAGATTTGTCTAATGATTTTCCTTGGGTTAACGTTAAACTAGGTAAACTTATATTGTTGAAGAATGAATTAGTGTCTTTGGTTTTTGGATCTTTGTCATTACTGTACAGATGTTCATAGAATATACAAAAGGTGTCATTGATGTCTTGTATGGTGTGGAGTGTCTTTCCTTCTGAGTTCTTAATTACCAGGATTAGTGGGGTTTTTTTCTCGATTGCATTTTTTTTTTTTTTTTTTTTTTTTCAAAGTCAACTTTATTGTCAATTTTGCCATATGTGCCAGACATACAGAGAATTGAAATTACGTTACTCTCAGACAATAGGTGCATACACGTAACATTAAATACAAAAAGTACAATTTTAAAGATGCAAATAAATACAATTATACATATAATAATAGAATATATACAGGGGTTGGACAATGAAACTGAAACACTGGCCAATATAGTATTGGAGGTTTCATGGCTATATTTGCGCTGTCTGGTGCCCAATCTTCACTTTTTGTACATTACACCAGTTAGAGCAGAGTGTAAAGTTTCATTATGTGCACCCAATGGTTCAAACATTGTACCTTGAAGGTAGTGCTCTGTATCAGGATAATAATGCACCAATACACACAGCAAGACTGGTGACAGACTGGTTTAATGAACATGAAAATTAAGTTGAACATCTCCCATGGCCTGCATAGTCACCAGATCTGAATATTATTGAGCCACTTTGGGGTGTTTTGGAGGAGCGAGTCAGGAAACGTTTTCCCACATCAGCATCACATAGTGACCTGGCCACTGTTCTGCAAGAGGAAAATGGCTCAAAATCCCTCTGGCTGCTTTGCAGGACTTGTATTTGTCACTCCCACGATTAAATGATGTTGTATTAGCTGCAAAAGGAGGCCCAATATCATACTAATTGTGATCTAAAACCAGGTGTTTCAGTTTCATTGTCCAACCCCTGTAGAAATATCGTGCAAAAAGAGCTTATGTAATAAAGTGACATAAAGTGACATAGTCTTTAGAAGTAGTCTGAGGGTAGTAATTGAGTAGTATGAGGTAGTTAGCAGAGCACCAATACTACACAAAGTGACTGGTGCCGGTCGGTGGGGGGTGTGTGTGTGTGTGAGTGTGAGTGTAAGTGCGTGAGTGTTTGTGTGTGTGTGTGTGTGTGTGTGTGTGTGTGTGTGTGTGTGTGTGTGTGTGTGTGTGTCCCAGATCAGGAATATCGTGGGGCAGGAGAGGGAAGTGGGGGCAGAGCTGGGAGAGAGTTTAGCTTCCTGACGGCCTGATGGGTGTCACAGTACAGGAAGTTTGTGGGGCAGAAGAGGGGAGTGGAGGCAGAGCCGGGAGAGAGTTTAGCTTCCTGACAGCCTGATGGAAGAAGCTGTCCTTTAGTCTGCTGGTCCTGGCCTGGAGACTCCGCAGTCTCCTCCCTGATGGCAGCAGGCTGAAGAAGCTTTGCATAGGGTGGGAGGGATCAGCTGCTTTACAGAGGGCTTTTTTGGTGAGACGGGTGCTGTAAATGTCCTGGAGGGAGGGAAGAGGGACACCAATGACCCTCTCAGCTGTTTTCACTATGCGCTGGAGAGTTTTTTGGCAGGAGGCATTGCAGGCTCCAAACCACACAGTGATGCAGCTCGTCAGGATGCTCTCGATGGTGCCTCTGTAGAAGGTGTACATGATGGGGGCTGGTGCTCTTGCTCTTCTCAGTTTGCGGAGGAAGTAGAGACGCTGCTGTGATTTCTTAGCCAGTGCAGAGGTGTTGTTCGTCCAGGAGAGATCCTCAGTGATGTGCACACCCAGGAACTTCATGCTACTCACTCTCTCCACAGACGCACCGTTGATGGTCAGAGGAGCATGCTGAGTGTGCGCTCTACTGAAGTCAACAACAATCTCCTTCATTTTCTCCACGTTCAGAGAGAGATTGTTGTCTCTGCACCACACGGCCAGGCAGCTCACCTCGCTTCTGTAGTCGGCCTCATCCCTTTTGCTAATGAGACCCACCACAGTCGTGTCGTCCGCAAACTTGATGAAGAGGTTGGAGCTGTGTGATGGTGTGCAGTCATGGGTCAGCAGAGTGAAGAGGAGGGGGCTCAGCACACATCCCTGAGGGGCCCCCGTGTTAAGAATGATGGTGCTGGAAGTGTTACTGCCGACCCGTACTGCTTGTGGTCTTCCGGTGAGGAAATCCAACAGCCAGTTACACAGTGAGGTGTTGAGCCCCAGCTGGACCAGTTTTTGTGTGAGCTGTTGGGGGATTATGGTGTTAAATGCTGAACTGAAGTCTATGAACAGCATTCGGACGTATGAGTCTTTTTTGTCCAGATGTGTGAGTGCCGAGTGGAGTGCAGTGGAGATGGCGTCATCAGTCGAGCGGTTGGGCCGATACGCGAACTGAAAGGGGTCCAGGGAGGGGTGCAGGACAGACTTGATGTGTTGCATGACTAGCCGTTCAAAGCACTTCATGAGGATGGGAGTAAGTGCAACAGGACGGTAGTCATTAAAGCGGGAGGGAGATGACTTTTTTGGGACCGGAATGATGGTGGTGGCTTTGAAACAAGTCGGGACAACGGCCTGGTTGAGAGAAATATTGAAGATGTCTGTGAAGACATCAGTGAGTTCCACTGCACAGTCCCTCAGTACGCGACCAGGAATGTTGTCAGGACCCGCAGCTTTGCGTGCGTTGATCCTGCTGAGGGATCTCCTCACACTGTCTGGGGACAGAGTCATCACCTGGTCACCAGGAGGGGGTGGGGTCTTTTGTGCAGTGGTGCTGTTTTGCACTTCAAAGCGAGTGAAGAAGGAGTTCAACTCATTCAGCAGGGAGATGGTGCTGTCACAGGTCTGTGGTGGGGGCTTGTGATCTGTGATGGTCTGTATGTCCCGCCACAAGCTCCGTGTGTCTCTGCTGTCTTTGAAGTGGTGGGATATTCCCCTGGAGTACTGTCTCTTAGCCTCTCTGATGCCATGGGACAGGTTGGCCCTAGCCGTCTTCAGGCTCGCCTCATCTCCAGTTCTGAAGGCAACGTTGCGAGCTTTCAGCAGCCTGTAGACCTCCCCTGTCATCCATGGTTTTTGGTTGGCACAGACAGTGATGGTTTTAGTGACTGTTACATCCTCAGTGCATTTGTTGATGTAGGCTGTAACAGTCTCTGCATACTTCTGGAGGTCGGTGATGTTATTGTAGGTGGCAGCCTGCTTAAACATACTCCAGTCTGTGGTGTCAAAGCAGTCCTGTAAAGCCTCTGAAGACCCTTCCGGCCACACTTGTATCTGCTTGCGAACCGGTTTGGTGACTTTAATGAGTGGTCTGTAAGCAGGCATTAGCATGACAGTGATGTGGTCCGAGGCGCCGAGGTGGGGGAGGGGGAAAGCTTTGTAAGCTCCTTTCTGGGTGGTGTAAACAAAGTCCAGTGTGTTATTTCCCCGTGTTGGAAAGTCTATGTGTTGTTGTATTTTGGGAAACACACTCTTTAAGTCTGCATGATTGAAATCCCCAGCCACGATGAGAAAAGCATCAGGGTGGGCTGTCTGCTGCTCACTGATGTGCTGGTACAGTTCATTCAGTGCCTCACTCCTGTTGTTGCCTTTGGAGGAGGGAGGGATGTACACAGCACACAGCAGTATGGCTGTATATTCCCTCGGTAGATAGAACGGCCGGCACTTAATAACCATAAACTCCAACACTGGTGAGCAGTATTTACAGCATCGCGGCACCAGGCGTCATTGATGTAAACACAAAGTCCGCCACCGTGGGTCTTACCTCCCGCGACAACAACTCTGTCAGCATGGTAGCATGTTAGCTGGTCGAGCTGAATGGCGCGGTCCGGGACACTGTCGCTGAGCCATGTTTCCGTGAACACAAAAACACAACAGTCCTTTACATTCCTCTGAGATGAACGTAGTAGTCGGATGTAGTCCAGTTTGTTGTCTAATGAGCGTACGTTGGCCAGAACGATGAAGGGGATAGCGGGTTTGTGTGGGCTAGCCGCTAGCCTAGCTCGGATGCCTCCGCGCTTACCCCTCTTCTGCTTCCTCTCACGCCGTTTGAAGCGCCTCCATTGTGGGCGAGGTGCAGGAGTGGGGGTCGGTGATTGAGTAGGCCTCCGGAGCAGACTCAGATCATTCAGCTCTTCGGCATCCGCGGAGTTTAACTTAAAAAGTTTGTTCCTGCCGATGTTGAGCAAAAATGTTCGGCTATACACGCGCTTAAAGACAGATAAACGCGGCGAAGACGTACAAAAACACTGCGACTTACAGGACGAAAAACACGAAAACACCGTTTTGTCGGGAGAGAGAAGCCGCAGCGTGTGCACGCGCCGCCATCTTGGATAAATTTCTTGGATTAAACTCAAATTTGGATATTGAGTAGATTAGCTAAATATTTACCTGATTTGTTATTATGTTCAAAGTGTGTATATCTTAAACATTGTTTTTGAAATTCTGTTTATTTATAATAGCTTCATAATTATCTTTTGTTTTATTAATCTCCTTTAAAATCTTTTCATCTGGATTATGAGAGTAACTATTGTGTAATATGTGTATTTTATTTTCTAAGTCTTTTTCTAGTTTTTGTTCTTTTTTGTGTTTATGTGTAGAATATGATATAATTTTTCCTCTTAATACAACTTTACCTGTCTCCCAGAGAGTTACTGCAGAAGTGTCTGGTATGTTGTTTTTTTCCATGAAAAATGCCCATTCTTTTTTAAAATATTAATTCAAGTCTTTGTCTTTGAGTAGTGATGTATTCATCCTCCATCTAAATTATTTTTTGTAACATCTGTATTATTGATAGTTATAGTGACTGGAGCTTGATCGGATATGACTATAGGATTAATTGTTGTATTTAAAATGTTTGGAATGAGAGAGTTCCTTGTTAAGAAATAATCAATACGCGAATATGACATGAACTGCTGAAAAATAAGTGTATTCTCTTGAATTTGGGTTTGTCAGTCTCCAGCTATCGCCAAGACCAAGATCATTCATGTACTGTTTAATGGTTTCTGTAGACTGCCATGGTTTAAATTGTGGTGGCGTATTCGATTTGTCTTGAGTTGGATCGATAACTGTATTAAAATCACCTTCAATTATGATAACTGACTGAGAAAGGTTGGCTAGTAATGAGAAAAAATTAGGGAAAAAATTAGGGGTCATCTGTGTTTGGTCCATATATATTAGCAATTGTTATTGTTTTATTATTAAAGGATATGTTGATGATAACGCATCGTCCTTCTGGGTCACATATGGCTGACTGATTAATAACTGTAATGTTTTTACTGATTAATGTGGCTACGCCTCTTTTCTTTGAGCTGTAAGATGCAGAGTATATTTGTGTTAATTGTGTATTTTTTTATTTTTTCATGTTCTGATATCAAAAGATGGGTTTCTAGTAATAGACATATATCTGCCTTGAGTTTTTTAAGGTGGTTTAAAATGTTGGATCTTTTAGCTGGTGAGTTGATGCCCAGTACATTCCAGCTTACCAATTTTAGATGTGACATTTTATGTTAAGATAGTTTGTTGCTTTGTTTTAATATCTGTACCCTATTATGTAATCTTACACACAAGACACATTCAATATCAGACAGACACAACATGAAGCCATAAGAACACTTAGTTACAAATGAGTATACAGATAGCATATTTTGACTGTAGACGACAAGTGTTTATTTATTTTGTATTCCATTCATCGGCAAATTTATTTATTTTTTCTTTAATGATGAATTATAACCGGGATATAGTGTCATTTCTGTAAAGCTGGCCATCAACGTATAGTCAGTCAGCCGTGATGACCACTTTCCTTCCGTTTTGACGAAACTGTTTCATAATTGGGATTAATATTCTCCGTCTGTCCTGAATAACTTGTGGAAACTGATCGTTAAGTCCGAATGTAGTTCCTCGCAGTTATTTACCCTTGCTCTTGACCAGTTCTTTCTGTTTGTAATGTTCGAATTTTGCAACGATGGGCCGTGGTATCAAAGTTTTTGTTGTTAGATCCTAGACGGTGAACGCGGTGGAAAGTTATATTGTTGACAATTTCTTTTGAGAGTTTGAGAGTAGAATGCATGAAATCTTTGATCGCTTGTTCCGGGTTGTCTTGGGTTTGTTCTGGTATTCCTGAAAAAAAAAACAGGCTATCCCGCATACTATGGCACTGAATGTATAGTATTGATTCTTTTAGCAGTTTATTTTCGGTTTTGAGACTGTTGATTGTTGTTGTGAGTTCTGATATCTTTTTATGCGTTTTGTTGTTTTCTTTTTGCAGCGACTCTATCTGGGACTGACTAAACTCAAGGCTGGATTTTAAGTCTTTGATATCCTGACGGAGTATTTCAAGAATTGCCAGTTTATTTTTTTATTGATTCCAAAAGACCCACCTCTATCGTTGTCATTGTGGGATTTTCCTCCAACTCTGCTGAGTACTCCCGGCGTGGTTAGTTTCTTTTGTGGTTGTGGCATGCTGATCAATCTTCAGAAGTAGTTGTCTATGAATTTTTCCACTGTTTCCACTTTGCGTTTAATCCGGTTCTAGTATTAAAGTGTTGGAATGTGTAATAGTAGTTTTAAATGTAGATTGGTCTGTTTTGTTTTGTTTTGGTTGCATTCAGCGCGCCGCCATGATGGATCACACCCATTGTCTCGCGAGATCGTCACAGCTCACACATCAGCTCACCAACATTCGAAGTTAACCCACACCCTCCTACCTCTGGCTTAAATAAAGAATCCTTAGGAAGAAGAATTTAGGTGGGTAACCCAAAATTATTGGTCAGAGACAACACATCATGACCATCATGAGTAAAACCATGAGGAAAATCATAAGTTAAGACTTCCCTGGATTGGTTTCGCCCACACACGACAGAGACCAGACACGGACTCCTCCTTGACCTTTTGACCTTTTGTTCCTCATAGAAAACATTCTCACACAATTGTATTTGTGAAAGGGGACACACAGAAATTGTATCTTGGTTGGTGGACACACAGAATAGGAGCACGACAACTTGTGTGCTTGAGTCGGTGAGACAAGTAAATCTCAGGCTAAATCCAATGAAATGCAAGTTTAGACTGGAACAGATGAGCTATGTGGGCCATGTCTTCAGCAGTGATGGCCTACATGCTGATCCATCAAAAAACAGAGCCATCACTTAAATGACTGAACTATAATAATAGACACAACCAGTTTTAAATTATTCGTAAAGGTAAAAATTATCTCATATTATTGAAGTCATACGTAGAGTTTGTCTGAGCTGTGCTTTAATTTAAGCAGTAAGCTTAAATGCTTTAATATATGATGCACAATTAATTTATACACAGTCAGTTATGTCTTAAGATTTTCTTAGTTCTGTCTCAGCTTGGTCTCCACAAATTTTGCAGCCCCTTGCAAGGACACTGAAGGTCTTGAACTGTCCATTGTTCTGAACATGTCACCGTTAGCCAACAGTTTAAGTCCAGAGCTTTCTGAGTCACACTTTTTTCTTCTTCTTTTTACGGGTTTGAGTAAATGGTGTCAGAATTTTAGTTTTTGGATGAATTATCCCTTAAAGGCAGGGGTGGGGAACGTTGATTCTGGAGGGCCGGTGTCCCTGCAGAGTTTAGCTCCAACCCTGAAAAAAAGTGACAGTGGAAATGCGACTGGCCCTAGTACACACTAGCACACCTGCTTTTGGTCCGACAATGGTAACACGGCTAATGAAAAGTCTATGACATACTTTGGTTAAAAATTCACAGTGACCCATTTTGGTGCATGTCCTTTTAAATGCTAATGAGCTCTGCTCACCCTGCCCCTCTCTTTTATGGGATGATGAGCTTTAACTTTAGAACTTTACCATTTAGCCACGGAACTTGCTAACTAGCACAATATTAGGACGGGCAATTTGCAAAGATTCATTAAAAAAAAACCTTATACTCACTTCTTCTGAACATGAAGCTGGATCACGAATGATTCGCTCGAACATAGACGTATTTAAGTAGATCGGGGGCCACATTCTCTTCAAAAACAAGAGTAATCCTCCGCATCTTCAGCAGCTCAGATGTCGGGAGTAAATGACGACTGCTATGTTCATTATTACTTCTAACAATGGAACACCTCAATCGCTTAGGAGACACTCTTGTCTACCCCTGCTGTAGCGTCTGTGTCAGTCAACAATTGTGGGAGGAGCTTGTGCAGAACTACATCACTCTGCCAAGAATCTTAGAACAGCCTGACCTGAGAAAGTGATTATTATTATTGGGGATTTTTACAAAAAGCACTGGGTGGATTTTTATCATAATAGGGTGGATGTGTACACACACTGCCAACACACACTTATGTTCAAACAGCATGTAAAAGTGAATTTTGCATCCGATGACCACTTTTTTCATAAAATAGTTAATTATAATTACAATAATAGCAATTGTAACTATATTTGAGGAGTGTATATAAGCTACATGTACCTTTTTTAGAGATTCTTAACAAGAGGAGAGAAGAACTGCACAGAACTTGACAGGATTTAAGATTAAACAGTAATTTGTGGTTAAGTAATTTGATTTAATTTTGATCCTATTTTGTCTTCTATTTGTTCTCCTTTTCCTTCTCAGGTCACCATAGAGGACAGTGACTCAGATGAGAATGTTGCATTTTTTAAATGTTCCAGGTCAAAACAAAAGTAAGTGGTTTACTTTTGTGTGTTTATTTGAAATGCATAAAGGTGAAACACGCATCTTAACAATTTGCTTTGCATACTTTTGCATTCCTGGATTCATTCATGTCAAAGTGTTTAAGACTGGAAAGCTGTGAAATGTAGTTACTTAACTATACTTAACTGAACTTGTTGCCCATGCCATCCTTCCTTAACCAATAGGCTGACTTCGTTAGGCGCCAATAAGAGAGGATCCCAGAGCCAGCCTTATAAAGGAGTATGCTTTGATGACGACGATGAGGTAGGAGTAATATGCACTCCTTCTCATGTTGAATTTGTTCACAAATTGATATTTACTTACACTTCTTCTTTCAGGATGAGTTTGATCCATTCAAGGGGTCAAGACAGCAGCACAGATGAGGAAAGAAATCTAACTGCTTGTCTACTCCTAATTAATCCACTTTCCTCAATCCTTCCAGAGTTTTTGCAGATATCTGAGTAAACTAGTTTAAGGTTAACTTGCCTAAAGTTCTTTTAAAAACTTTGTAGTTAATGTTGATGTTAACCCCTGTTGTCTTTTATACTGGTCCTTCATTGTCCCAGAGATTTATTTGAGGACATGCCATCCATATGTGTTTATTAAAGCAGAAGTGTGTTTATGTGTGTTTCAAGCCAATAAAAAACATTAACTGTTAGTTCAATCTGTTTACAAAGTTTTTCGTACTTCCAAAGGCCATGGAAATGAGTAAGATCCAGCCTCCAGCTAACATAGGAAACAGAAGCACTAGGACTTATATGGACAGTCAGTTGACGTCATTTCTACAGGTTTTGATAGGTTAACATTACAGATACAGTAGGTGGCCAGCCAGAATTGGCTTTTTACCACCATAGGCACTGTCGCAGCTTTTGCATTTGCAGCTTTTGACCACTGAGTAGCGCTTTAACCACGTTATCAAGCGAACACATCAAAGCACATTTTCGCAAATAGCCGTCAGCTTTGCCTCGCCTATGTGTTACATTTGATTGCTGCAGTCGTCTGAAAATGAAAGAAAAACACTGTAGTTAAAATATTTGATATTTTTTCAGGCATACTGGGACAAACACAAGACAACCCAGAAGACGCAATAAAATAATTTATGCATATATATATCTATCTATATATATATATATATATATATATATATATATATATATATATATATATATATATATATATAATAAAGCAGTATATGAATGAACCTGGACTTGACGATAGCTGGAGACTAAATAATCCCGCAACAAGAGATTACACTAATTTCTCACCAGTACATAAAACATACTCACATATAGATTTCTTTCTTGTAAGCAACTCCATCATGCAAGATATAGTAAACACAAAAATGAATCCTATTATTATTTCAGCTCATGCACCAATCTTGATAATATTTGACAATAAAAATCATACTAAAATTCCTCAAAGGTGAAGAATAAATACATCTCTACTGCAAGACAAAGAATTTAATGAGTATTTTAAAAAAAGAATGGACATCTTTTCTAGAAATAAATGAAACATCAGGTATATCTGCATCAGCACTTTGGGAAACGGCTAAAGTGGGTTTAAGAAGAAAAATAATATCATACTCCACATATAAACACAAAACAGAACAAGAAGAAGGAGAGCTAGACATTAAAAAAAAAATAAAAAATAAAAAATAAAAAAAATAAGCAAAATAAAACTTAAACTAGAAGAAATTATTCTAGAAAAGGTACAATTCCAAAAACAACGATTAAAATGCTTACACTATGGGCATAAGGATAAGTCTGGAAAATATCTTGCTAACCTACTCAAACAGAATAAAGAGAAAACACTGATAACCACCATTAAGAACTCATAAAATAAAATAATACATGATCTGCAAGAGATATCAGACATTTAAGACTTTCTACCAATCATTGTATAAGCAAAAGGAAAATAAAAAAGTAACGGCTGCAGCTTCTGGTGCAGTTGTGTTCTGGAAACATATTGATGAGTGAGCAAATTTATTTTCAGAATGTGGCTGTTCTTGAGGGTTGTGTAAATTGAGTGCTTTGTATATAAATGTAAAGAAGACAAAGGAATTGATCTTCAGTTGTAACCAGTGCCGGCCCGTCCAGCAGGCGATACAGGTGGTCGCCTAGGGCCCCGCCTTAAGGGTTGTCAATTGGATTTTTAAGTGCGTTCAATTTGAAGCGGCGCAAAAAGATCCGTTTTTAAAATCAAAGTTCCTCAAGAACTATAGAGCGCAGACAGCTCTGCATGCTTTCAACTAGCTCTTGCGGTGCTTTATTGTCATCCACCGATCGGTGTGTCCAGCGCAACTTAAAGCCGGACGCACCTTACATAACTAAGGTAACGCGCACCAGTGCTGTACAGCGCGGCATATGTGTAGAACGTATGAAAACAATCAGTCTGTGCGTTCAAATTTACCTCAGTAGAACGCGTGGATGGATTTTGCATGGGTTTGAGTCTGTTCACAAACCTGTTGTCTATTGAGAATGTTTTAATGACATGATTTTGCTCCAAATTCATTTAATAACATCAGTCGAGTTTGTTTTTTACGTCACAGAATGAGCCAAAATCATTATTTTATATAGTATTCTATAAAGCGGTAAATACTGTTGATTAGCATTGCATTGAATATTCATTTAAAAATGCCCGATATGGCTCGAAGAGCAGAGATAATCCATTTAGTCGCAATCGTACAGATATGTCATGTTTCATGAGTTAAAATGTCTCTATCTGAGTTTTTTCCAGCTACACGAAAGCGTATACCTTTGTCCATATTAGGAATTTCCTGTATGAATTAAACATTGTATTATATGTATTGCATATATTAATTAACACCATATTTTGGGTAATAATAGGAATAAAAATACTTCTCTGTAAGTTTTTTTTTTTTTTTTTTTTTTTTTTTTTTTCTTTTCTTTTCTCTCCAGTGTAGGAGTTTTTTTTCCCCTCTCTCTCAGTGAATGCACAAGATTTTCCGACAAAAAATTAAGATTTTTTTGTCGTTTTTTTTTTTTTTTTTTTTTTTTTTTGGTCAATCATAATTAATTAATTAATTAATTGTATAACAAATTCTTATACCTTTTTTAAAAAAAAAAATATATATATATATATATATATTTTTTTTTTTTTTCTTCTTTTTTTTTTGACTGCTATATACATAATATTTATTGCTGTAGTATTTTTTATTTTTATTTTTTATATGCAATGATGCCCATGATCACAGCCAGACTTGTCATATCAGGAAAAATTGAGCCACATTTAGCATGTTATGTTAAATAATTCAATAAATGATCCAGTGATTCAATAAAGTTACTATTTTTTATTTTTTTTTTTGTCATGTGATCATCAATCAGTCCTTAAAAACAAGCAGAATAGCCTGCATTTCTTATTATTTGTGAATATTAAGGCCTATGTTTATTTTGTTTATGCTCTGTTTATTTAGTTTAGTTTTTGTGTATACTTAATCTCACTTGGACTCCTATTTTGTTTTTATTTGCTGATATATATATATATATATATATATATATATATATATATTTATATTAGATATGTTTGTTGAATGTGTTACAATAATACACATTCACGCATAAATATTGAAATAGTCATTTCATGTGCTTTATCTTCACTAGTCAAATTTCTGTGACAGTTTTTTACACTAGTGGGGCCCATTTTCATTGTCTTGCCTAGAGCCCCACAAACCTGCAGGCCGGCACTGGTTGTAACCCTGGCAAACATCATGGTTTAAAGGAACGCTTAGTTTAGAGCTTCTATGAACACTAATAGTGTTTTAGTGCATCTAAGTTAATGAAGAGAATGCATGCTCAGAATGCTGTAAAACGTCTTTCTCAGTCAGATATTGTTAGTTTATGCAGTGTTAAGAAAAAAGCTGACCTACATTAAAAATGTTTCATATGCATAAAATAAATCTTATTTGCAATGCAGAAAGACACTTCTTAATGTTTTAGAAGTTTTATGCATATCAAATTTAGTTAGAGCCTCAGTGCATAAAACGCTTAGTTTAGAGCTTCTGTGAACACTAATAGTGTTTTAGTGAATCTAAGCTTATGAAGAGAATGCATGTTCAGAAATGCTGTAAAACGTCTTTCCTGCATCAGAGATCGTTAGTTTATGCAATGTTATGAATAAAGCTCAACTACATTAAAAATTGTCATATGCATGAAAGGAATGTTATTTGCAATCCAGAAATACACTTCTTGATGTGTTAGAAGTTTTTTGCACATCAAATTAAGTTAGAACCTCATAAAACACTTAGTTTAGAGCTTTTATGAACACTAATAATGTGTTAGTGCATGTAAGCTTATGAAGAGAATGCATGCTCAGAAATGCTGTAAAACCAACCCATTCTCACTCCCAAGGTGTCAAAAACTGCAGAACGGTAAAGCGCCTTTAGCGTCATTATGAAGGCGTCAAAGGTGCCCCTCAGCGTCACTATATCCACGAACTGGGACCTACAATGATTTCAACGAGAAACCTTTGGTATCAGAACACAGCCGCGAAGGACATGAGACGATGATCACTAAGAAATCACGTTCAAGAAGTCTCATTCAGCACACATCGCGATATTTGCCATCAGTTTACGTGTGCCACAGGTTGGGTGAGTAACTTTGTTGTAAATACGCTGTCTTAATGTTTGTTTTAAAATGTATTCTGTCTTCTTTATTAATCAGATTAGTGCTGTATGTTTGTTCGCTTAATTGTATCTGTCATCCAAGGCTTTCTTTGCGTTTTATTGCTTTTAACTAAAGGAGCACACCTGCTAACTGGGGCGATTAAATGCTATCTGTCACGTGATGTGCCATAGACCTTGGATCAGTTTTATATTCATATCAGGTTCAAAGATGTACATTTTATTTGTAATAAAATCATGGTAACCACAACACTTGCAACAGTGACTGCAGTTGTACTGTGATATTTTAAGTTAAAACACAGTAAACATGACACTTACCATGTTTTTACCTCAGTACCTGTAGTTGTACTGTGATATTTGAAGTTAAAATACAGTAAACAGGGCACTTACCATGTCTTACCACAGTAACTGTAGTTTTGCCATGATATTTGACGTTAAAACACAGTTAATATGACACTTACCATGTTTTACCACAGTAACTGCAGTTTTACTGTGATATTTGAAGTTAAAACACAGTAAACAGGACACTTACCATTTTTTTACTAAGTAACTGTAGTTTTGCTGTGGCAGTTTTGGTAAAAAAATAACCACAACACTTATTATGCTTTAACTGCAGAAAGTTTAGTTTTACTGTGATATATAAAGTACTAGCACAGTAATTACCAAACCTACTATTGTTTTACCACTGATGGTAGTTTTGATGTGCGTTTCTGACAAATATCACAGTAATTACAACACTTAATATACCATGCTTGTAATACCTTTTAATGTAAAAAAAAAAAAAAAACATTTCTTCCATCTTACGGTTTATTCATATCAGTTTATATCTTAAATATTTTGCTCACAGATCATTATTAACATTCTCTGTATAATTCAATTTTCTCTCCTTTCTCTCTCTCTCTTTTTTTTTTTTAGCTGAAAAGACCTAAGGAAGCAGTCAGCCCAGTCTTGTTTGTGGAGAGGTATTCATTCAGAAACAGAGAAGACCGAAAGCTGTGGAGGCAGACATTTGCAGTAGTAGGTTTGTCTGTTTCCACGAGTGGAAATGCTAGTTTGATTGATGTGTCCTGTTAGCATGTAAACATATTTAAAAGAATTAGATATATAGCTTGCTATTAATGACTTACTTTTAATAATGGATGCATGTTAAATTTGATTATACAGCATCTTTGCAGAGGCTGCTTTTACGATTTAAAAAAAAAAAAAAAAAAAAAAACACACACACACAATAATGTATAAACTAACAAGTTGCATTCTGTCTTACAGGGTTACTTGCAGATAACACTGTCCTTCTCCATCATGCACAAGGACTCTCCTTTTTAACTCTTTATCCCCCACACATACAGAAATGGCACCTAGATCAATATCAAGACTTTGCAGTGTTTTTGTTGTTGTTGTTTTTTGTTTGTTTTTTTTGCAGAAGATGCAACTTTGTTTTAATTATAAGCTTATAATTAATACATTTTGACCTTCCAGCAACCCATATACTGTATACAGAACCAGTAATGAAAATAATAGTTTAAAAATAGTATTTTTCGTATTGATTGTGTTCTCTTTTTTAAGCTTCATAAATTTTACTTGGTGTCTTTCTAATGCTTTTATCACAAAAAGCATCAGTTCTCATCAGGAGTTTTCATATACGTATTAATGTACAGCCATCCCCTAGTTCCAGTCATGCAGCAATTTCATGATGCTATTGCCAAAGGTATATTTCTGCATTTGTATATGTAGCAGGTGTTTCTTTTCCTGAACACTTTCTCTATCTTCCATTGTTTGGACAATTAATGTTTATTTGGTGCTGTGCTGATTTTTATAGATGATTTTTATAGAGTTTTATAGACAATACACACTTGACATGCATGACATGGTGGTATTCTGTCATATGTTTGGTATTATTTTTGATGTTAGTTTGAAACATTTACATTTACATTTAAAAAAAATATATATATATTAAAAAATTAAAAATTAGGAAGTCAAAGAAAAAGTCAAAGAGGCAGAAGCCATAGAAGTCAAAGAAGTAGAAGTCGAAGAAGTCGAAGTCAAAGAAAAATTTGAAAAGGCAAAAGTCATAGAAGAAGTCGAAGAGGCAGAAGCCATAGAAGAAAAAGTCGAAGAGGCAGAAGCTATAGAAAATGTTGAAGAAGTAGAGGTTGAAGAAAAAGTCAAAGAGGCAGAAGTCATGGAAGAAGTTGAAGAAGTAAAAGCTGAAGAAGTCAAAGAGGCAGAAGCCATAGAAGTAGTCGAAGAAGAAGTCTGAGAAAACATTGAAGAGGCAGAAGTCATAGAAAAAGTCGAAGAAAAATTAGAAGAAGCAGAAGTCGAAGAAGAAGATGAAGAAAAAGTTGAAGAGGCAGAAGCCATAGAAAAAAAAATAGAAGAAAAAGTCGAAGAGGCAGAAGCTATAGAAAATGTTGAAGAAGTAGAGGTTGAAGAAAAAGTCAAAGAGGCAGAAGTCATGGAAGAAGTTGAAGAAGTAAAAGCTGAAGAAGAAGTCAAAGAGGCAGAAGCCATAGAAGAAGTCGAAGAAGTAGAAGTCTGAGAAAACGTTGAAGAGGGAGAAGTCATAGAAAAAGTCGAAGAAAAATTAGAAGAAGCAGAAGTCGAAGAAGAAGATGAAGAAAAAGTTGAAGAGGCAGAAGCCATAGAAAAAGTCGAAGGAGTAGAAGTCAAAGAGACATAGAAAAAGTCGAAGAAAAATTAGAAGAGGCAAAAGTCTTAGAAGTCTTAGAAGAAGTCGAAGAAAATGTCGAAGAGGCAGAAGCCATAGAAAAAGTCATAGAAAAAGTCAAAGAAAATGTCGAAGAGGCAGAAGCCATGGAAAAGGTCGAAGAAGTAGAAGTCGAAGAGGCAGATGTCATCGAAAAACTTGAAGAAGAAGAAGTCAAAGAAAATGTTGAAGAGGCAGAAGCCATATGATGATGAAGAAGAAGATAAAGAAAAAGTCGAAGAGGAAGAAGTCATTGAAAAAGTCAAAGAAAAAGTCTAAAAAGTAGAAATCGAGGAAGTCCATAGAGGAAGTCGAAGAAAAAAGGTAGAAGAGGCAAAAGCCATAGAAGAACTCGAAAAAGTTGAAGCTGAAGAAAAAGTCGAAGAGGCAGAAGACATAGAAAAAGTCTAAGAAAAATTTGAAGAACTAGAAGTCCGAGAAAATGTAGAAGAGGCAGAAGCCATAGAAAAAGTCGAAGAAGTAAAAGTCGAAGAGGCAAAGTCACTGAAAAACTCAAAGAAGAAGTCAAAGAAAAGGTAGAAGTAGAAGTCGAAGAAAAGGTCGAAGAGGCAGAAGTCATAGAGGAAGTCAAAGAAAAAGTCAAAGAGATGATAGCAAAAGACGATGAAGTAGAAGACGAAGAAAAAGTCAAAGAGGAAGAAGTCATGGAAAAAGTCGAATAAGTAGAAATCGAAGAAAAAGTCGTAGAGGCAGAAGCCACAGAGGAAGTCGAAGACAAAGTTGAAGAGGCAGAAGTCATAGGAAAAGTCGAAGCGGCAGAAGCCATAGAAAAAGTCGAACAAGAAGTCGTCGGAGAAAGAGTTGAAGAGGCAGAAGTCATTGAAAAAGTCGAAGAAGTAGAAGTCAAAAAAAAGGTCAAAGAAGTAGAAGTCAAAAAAAAGGTCAAAGAAGTAGAAGTTGAAAAAAAAGTTGAAGAGGCAAAAGGGTTACACTTTATTTTGATAGTCCACTTTAGACATTCTACTAACTATAAGTAACTTTGCAACTACATGTTAACTAATTCTCATTAACCCTCGGGTCGAAAAACGCGCTGACGTGGTTTGTGGCAGCTTTTCTGATAACGACAAAAAGAACTTTTACTCCGTCATTTTTGATAGTACAGATAAGAGCAATACATCAATTGAATCTGTAAGGAGTCTACTTTTATTTGTGTACATTCATGATACAAAAACACTCTGTGGTTTTGTGAAATAAAGAAAACAAACAGGGTATGCAGTCTGCTGCGTTGTTCTCTGTTCTCTCTTTAGAAATGCGTCAATAAAAATAGTGTAACTCAGCGAATACTCTACACAGACATGAGAGATATATCTATAGGAAGCCTGATATGTCTACTTTTAAATGAAGTAAGCCTTATCAGAAACAAATATCATGTGTTAAAGTAATCTGTATGAAACCAACCCCATGTCCAGTACTTGCATCTTGTTACTGGAAGAAGACTCGCTGTGAGGAATAAAATTTATATTTCCCTCAGAGGAAGAGCGCGATGCGATGCACGGCGAGATCCACTGAAGGAGTAAGTATTTCTTTTATTAGCCTACTTATGTTAATTGTTGTGTTACTGTGACATAACCTATACACATTATAGAAGTTAGATTTCTTTCCAAACTATGACTCCTGACTACATGTGCAATCAAGTAAAACATTAAGTATGTTTCATTTCATTGCATCGAAATGTTTCACGACACCAGGATGCGTTTAATGTTCTATAAAATAAAAATGACGCGAAATAAAAGTAATAGTGTTTACACTGTAACACTGAATGATAGAGTCTAAGATTGTTTAGACCAAACTACTGTCATATACTCTGTTCACGGATAGATGTTTATGACGTGCTTCACAATAATAAATTACTTTTATAGACAAAATGGTTTTGTACTGTATAATACATACAAAGCATGCTTGTGTTTATTATTATAAAATCATATTTATTTATTGTATAACAATAGGATAATATGAGTTTATTATTACTCTGTTCATGAATAGATGTTTAACATGCTAAACAATAATAGTTTCTCAGATATAAAATGCCATTTTTTAAGATAGTATAAAGCATGTCTGAGTCTATGACTACTGATATTTTATTTTAAAACAATTTCCTGGACTACTGATGATGAGTTTTGTTTCTTGAATCCATGGAAAGAAGCAGCAATCACTTAAATATCAGGTATAATTTACTTGTTTCACTTGTTGAACAGAATTCAGAAAACAGTTTTCAGGAATTACACAAAGTCTGTTCGCATCTCTGTACATGTAACATCAGTGTAGTCAATAATGTGCTTTTGACCTTCATTATGTATGTTTTGATGATACAGTGTTGTAAATAAAATACAAATAGCCCAAAAAGACTCCATTCTTTGAATCTCTCATTGTTTCTACCTGACAGTCTCATTGATGGGCCATTAGAGGAGGGCCTTTTGTCTCTCAGGTGTGAATCACTAAATATTCATGGTCGTTGTCACTCCCTCGCATATTCCCTTTCAATCACAAAACATGTCTTAGAAAATTTAACACATTAATGTTGCTTGCATATTATTGTAGCCTAGTTTGTGCTGATTACAATGTAATCAGACTTTAGCCATTAAAATGTTTTTAAGATACTGAAAAAAAAAAAAAACACAAATCTCAGGGCATGTCAAAACTTCTCCAGGGTGCCAAAACACCCTCAGACCCCAGAGGATTAATTTGCAACTATATGTCTACTAACTCTCAGAGTAGACTGTTAGGTTAGGTTTAGGGTCAGTAGAATAAGTTGGGTAACACTTTATTTTGATAGTCCATCTGTTGACACTCTACTAGTTATCAGTACTCATTTAGTAGCATGTCAACAGTGCATCAGTTAACATTCAACTACACTGTTTCAACAGACAAGCAATATACATTCAGCTGCCTGTAGATTATAAAGTGCATTTTAATTTCTAATCTATTGATTTTACAAAAAGTGCATGTTGACTGTCAGCATGTCTTTCTCAACAGGTTATTAACTAATAGTCAGTTAACTTTCTGTAGATTGTTACCATCATCTAAGTTGTCATCTACTTAGAACTATCAACTACTTAGAATTAATCTCTCAGCTGATAGTCTACAGTCATGTCAACATATGATCAAAAGCATATTATATCATCCTTACTCAAGGGTCTCAAATGCATCAAATGAATAATTACTTAACCATCTCTTTTTTTCAAAATCACTAGTTTATTATCTGTTGATAGTCAACTAAACATTAGTTGTAGATCTGTTGCTTGTCAGCTAATCGAAAGTTTACGTCCAGCGGACTATAAGTAGGCATTCTCAACTAAGCATTTGTAGATACATTTTAGGACTGTCCAATCAAAGTGAAAAACAGTTGACAACAGTAGAAAGTCTACAAACAGTCAACAGAACACATACAGCCATCCAGTAATTATATGCAACATATTTACCGTTTAAAATGAGAAGTCAGTACCAGGCGATGAAATACAATAGAAAAAAACACTACAGGCAGGATATTAGAGAAAGTTGTTTTATTAAAAATATATTTACACAAACCCATTGTTCACTAGGGTCAGGTCTGAGTCTGATTATGTGTGCCAAATTTGACATGAATTAACATGTCATTCAGTCTTTGTTTGCAGAAAAGGGGATAAGCTGTTTGTTGTTTTTCATTTCAATGATCTTTTCTGCCAGTTCACCAACTATTTTTTTCTGACAAATTTGTGCTAGTTTCAAAAGTGTGTATTTACCCTTGATTGTCTGCTATGTAAATCTCTGCAATTGCCACCGTGTTTTTCACAGTATTTCTTGAAACGTGAGCTTTCTTGAAAGCTGTGGTCATCCTGAAGCCTCTTTACACATCTTTGAGGACACGCCGATATCTTTTCACCACATCCGAGATTGAGGCAACTGAAAGAAAAAAACAATGTGAATAAATCACCAATGAGTTCTGTTTTGTGTCTTGTGTGCTGTCTTAGTTGCAGGGTGAGACACAGGGTGAGACTTAGTTGCACAGTGCTTCCCAAAAAGCTAAAATTTGGATGAAGGTGTGTGTATCTTTGATTCAGAACATTTATTGTATTTTATAGTAGGCAGTGTGAGAGCAGTCTGCCAATTAAGCTGATGCTAGACTATTTGCTGATTACTGGTTAAAAAAAAAAAAAAAAAAAGAGAGAGAAAAAAAAATAGTCAGAATATTCTTTATATTTAATTATTAAATTACAGGTTCACCTCATCCAGATATAATAGGTAAGTGCAGACAAAGTGTGTCTCTATTTACTTCATTCAAAACATTTGTAAGAAACCTGTAATAAAAATACAAGTTAGATACAGATCATCACTGATTGAAGAAAAACAAACAACACAGAATTCTGGGACACTGGCTGTAACAGAACAGTTAAGCTTTTGACACATTGATTTCATGTAATTTAAAAGAGAGATGATAAGATTGATATTGGGGGATAGTGTGCACAATGTCTCAAATCCAGTATAAAGCACTAAGCTAAAAATATAACCTCAACACCTGATACCTAAACAAATCGCTCTCCTTTTTATTTTTGGCTTCTCTTCTTGCCATTCCTTTTTGTATGCTTCTTTTTCTTCTTTTTCTCATTTGAAGAGTCAGAGGTAGAGCTGGAGCTGGAGTCAGAGCTTGAATCAGTGCTAGTGTCAGTGCTAGAGTCCAACATCATGGCCTGTGGCTCCTCATCTCCAGTGGCCATTATCTCCATGTTTCCATCTGTCAAATGATAAAACAAACATAAATAAATTTTAAAGCATAACTTTACCCTCAGCTCTGTGCCTATACATGCTGCAAAACTTTATAGAATGTTTACTGTTGTTAATTATTATTGTGGTGGAGATTACATTGTGTTTAAGGAGACATTGCAGTATTACAATGTGTACAAAATCTCTTAGGTTTGATATATACAAAAAAAAAAAAAAAAATGCTTAAGGCTATCAGATCTGAACAGTCTGATTATGTGTGGCAAAAATTAAAAGAAAACAAAAGTGTATATATATATATATATATATATATATATATATATATATAAATACACACACACACACAAACAAACAAACAAAAAAAAAGGTGGTTGCCATTCCTTATGTCCCTAGGTTTTTGTAAAAAGTATAATGCTGTTCAATCATTGCACTCAATCACGCAGGATACGACTCGTTATTAAGATGATCAATGTAATTCTCTATGGACTAGATATATTCGGTTACTTGGCACAGCCACTAATAAAGCCTGCAGCGGAAGATTTTTTTTATGCTACTATTTGAAACCTCCGCTTTTCGAACACGGAAGTTTGAAAAAGGTCTGTAGTTGTTTCATCCAAAACTTTTTTTAAATTCCATAAAATACCATAAATATGTGTACAAAATAAGAACATACGAAAAAGTAAACCAAACTTGTATTGACTGATTGACAACAAGTGTTGTCCACCCCCACTTTTTCATTTATCAGTGGTTCTCAAAAAGTGAACTTTTAAAATGCAGCTTTAAATGTGGTTTCTTTACGACTGAAGAAAGAAAGACATGAACATCCTGGATGACAAGGGGGTGAGTACATTATCTGTAAATTTTTGTTCTGGAAGTGGACCTCTCCTTTAATGTCTCCTTAAACAATGTTATCTCCACCACATTAATTGCATTCTTTAAAGTTATGCAGTGGGTATAGGCGCAGAGCTGAGGGTGAAGTTAAGCTTTAATCTTTATTTATGTTTGTTTTTCTCAAATTTGTTAGTCTGAACACACTAGCCAAAAATGCCAAAAATCATTAGGAAATTAAGTAAAGATCATGTTCCATGAGGATATTTTGTAAATTTCCTACTTATATAAAAACATAATTTTTGATTAGTAATATCTATTGTTAAGAACTTCATTTAGACAACTTTAAAGGCAATTTTCTCAATATTTAGATTTTTTTTGCACCCTCATATTCCATATATTCCAAATATTGTCCTATCCTAACAAACCATATATCAATGGAAAGCTTATTTATTCAGCTTTCAGATGATGTATTAATCTCAATTTTGAAAAATTGACCCTTAAGACTGGTTTTGTGGTCCAGGGTCACATATTACTAATTTTTCATGTCATTTTTGCAGCTAATAAGATGGACAGTCTCAAGCCTGTTAAACAACACATTCTGTGGAAAAAGAAGGCTGAGATGCTCCAGTCTCGGGTAGATGAGCTGGAGGAGGAAAATGGCTTACTGAAGAAGCAACTTGAAAAGAAGTCTGCACAAGAACAAGGTATGGACAGGTACAGCAGATGGATCTTCAGAACTTGTGTGGGCTTCAAAAGATTTCTGCCAGTACCATAACAATATGTTTAAAAATATTACTGCCAGCCTTTCCATATTATTTTGGAAAATTGGTATCAATCTCAGTGCAGTTAATTCTCATGGTGGAATTAAAAATGAAGACATGTATATGTGAAAATAACTAAATTTAAAACCATATGCTGCTGCTTTTTGTCCATATTATTTAATTGAAACAAAAAAGGGGTGCTTTCAGTAGCCATCTACTTTTTCCATAATAGGTCTATACTCAGTGTTTAACTCTGCTTAATACCAATAATAAAATGGATGCCAAACTGCATCATTATAAATCAGATCAAAAATATTAACATAAAAGTATATTTACATATAAATATACTTTAATTTGGGCCATACAATTTGCAGATTTAGTTGTTAATTACTTTAATAATGTTAATTTAGTTGTCATTTGTAAGAAATTTGAATGAAGAATTGAAATTACTTCTCTTGTATAGCCTAATGACTGCTGCCTCTACCATGGGTAGAAGTCACTGAAATATCCTAATAGTTATAGTAAAGTTCTATACAATGCAGCTTGAAAGTAGAACACTAATGCATTTTCATCTTTTTGTATGTATCAAACCTGAGAGATTTTGTACATATTATTTGTAATGTCTCCTTAAACACAATGTTATCTCCACCACATTAATTACATTCTTTAAAGTTATGTAGTGGGTATAGGTGCAGAGCTAAGGGTGAAGTTACGCTTTTATGTTTGCTTTATCATTTGACAGATGGGAACTGGAGATAATGGCCACTGGAGATGAGGAGCCACAGGCCATGATGTTGGACTCTAACACTGACACTAGCACTGATTCAAGCTCTGACTCCAGCTCCAGCTCTACCTCTGACTCTTCAGATGAGGAAAAGAAGAAAAAGAAGCATAAAAAGAAGAATGGCAAGAAGAGAAGCAAAAAAAGAAAGAAGGAAAACAAAAAGGCGAAGAGGTCAGGTGGAAAAGGAGAGCAAGAGAGAGGATCCCGGGCACCATGTGTCAAAATTTTTGAATTTTTGTCATAAAAATTCCTCCCCCCGCCCTCACACCCCCCAGCTGGACACCTGTTTGGACACCTGTTTTTGTACACCCCCACCCCCGAACTGGCCATCTGTTTGTACATCTGTTTATTCACCTCAGTAATTCAAAGGAATTTATGACCGTTATCTTATTGTTTGGGAAAGTGTTTTTGTGAAGCGGGGCCATTGAAAACTGTTCAAAACTATGTGCTTTAAACTTTAAATTGTGAAACGATGTATGATTGGTAAAACGGGATCAAGGGGTAGTTTTTATTAAAGTTTTTTCACATACAATAGAAACACTGTGACGACTGTGTTTTTCCAGAAAACAGTAAAACAAGTCAAGACGTGCATTTATGTACTGTTAAACAATTTTGGTGATATATTTAAATAAAAAAAAAAGGTACTAAATGATTGTTAAGCAGTAACAAAAAGCAGTCAGACACTACTGTGTAAAACAAAAGCATACGATAGTTGTCAAAATCTTGTAACATTACATTTTTTAAAAAGGTTTAAAGAGTTTTTTACTAATAGAGTTAAAGTAAAAGAAAAAAAAAGAGTTGAGCATCTTACGTTGATTTAAAGCAAAAGAAGTATCAGACACTATGGTTAAGCAACAGCATAAGATACTTGTCAAAATGTATGTTGTAGTCTAGCATTACAATTTTAAAAAGGTAGTGTTTGTTACAAGTTAGAAAATAAAAAGTGTCGAACATCTTACACTGATCGTGCGTAAAAATACGCATATGAAATAGCATACTATAGTTGTCAAAATCTATGTTGCACTTTTAGAAAGGTAGAATTTATTTTTTTACTGATACAAGACTTAAAGTAAAAGAAAAGAAAAAGAGTTGAACATCTTACGCTGATCTAAAACAAAACAAAACACACAAAAAAAGTATCAGAAACGTTCTTGTAAAATAGCATACGGTAGTTGCCAAATCTGTTGCAGTATTAAAAAAGGTAAAGTTTGTTGCTGATACAAGAGTTCAAGTAAAAGAAATATCAGCAACAGCATAAGATATAATCTAGCATTACAACTTTAAAAAGGCAGAGTTTGTCACAAGTTAGAAAATAAAAGTGTCGAACATCTTACGCTGATCTAAAACAAAACAAAAAAAAAAAGTAGCAGACACATCTTGTCAAAAATGTTGCACTTTTAAAAAGGTACAAGGATACAAGAGTTAAAGTAAAAGAGAAAAAAAAGAACCAAACATCTTACACAGTTCAACGAAAATACATCCTCTCCCTTGCTGCCTAAACTCAAAATGAAGTTAGGGATGCAACGGTCAAGCTCCGCCCCCCCCTAACACCGTAAGCAGAGGCCAATGCAAAGATTCAAATGTATGATAGAAGAATTAAACAAAATAAACATTTTAAAATTAAAAAAAGACTTTTACTAAACTGTCCACCTGTCTGCACAGATGGGACGCCTAAGTTTACTTCACTATATTACAAATAGATCCTAATCTAATCATGACAAAACTGTATATCGTTGGAAAGGTCTAAGACTCCAAAATAGATATTTGGCCACTGTTTGTGCTACAAATTATGTAGGAAAAGTAATAGATCAACTTATGACAAGAGTGCACCTCAAAAATCTACATCATAACAGGAGTTCTGACCCTTGTCACAAAAAAGACTTTCTTTGCAGGCTTTTTCCCTATCATGTTTTAGAAATTGTAAGAAAATATATATCAGTTGAAAACTTAGGATCTCAAAATGTATCTTTCGAAAACCATTGCAAAATCAGACATTGCATTACCATGAAAAATGTACATCAAAATCATATTACAAAATGTTTTTGTTCATGAATTATCAAAAAATTAAGTTTAAGTTTAGTGCATTTTCACGTCTATGTTCAAAAATGGGAGTGGCAGTAAAAGGGTTAATAAATCTATGACATTTCTTAATTGATGAAAGCATTCTTCCTGTTTAACATTAATACAAGTAGCTTTTCATTTTAAATATCATACCAGTTTCCTTTCAAACAAACATCTCCTAAGCCACAGGAAAATGTTTCTTTATTTTAGTTTATTTTATTTAGTTATATATACTTCATTAATTTAATTTATTAGATTTTTTGTCAATCTTAGAACTTACAGCCATGTTATATCAACTGAAACGCACATATGTATGTACATGTAGGTAGTTAAATATCAAGATGAATGCAAATGCTTTGTTCCACGCTGCACAGTAAAAACAAGAGAGGAGTCCTCGCTGATTTTCTTCCCATTAGACCTGCGGTCTGGTAGTTAAAACACGTTCACGCGCATGTAGTTAATTGTCTAAACTTAACATCATCACACGAAATGTAAATAGCTTGTATCCCAGAGCCCAGTAAACCAGAGAGGTTGGCGTGTGGGGTCTATGATCGGCGATGCATGGCTTATCAGATCAGCCAATGTTGTAAAACACTAAAGATGGTTTCTGAGGGTTTGCGACTCATTTACAGTCTAATTGAGGGGATCTGGCATTTTTAACTTTCGTTGGGGTGTGTCAGGTAAAGTTCAGTGATCAAAACAGATTTTTTTTTTTTTTTCTAAGATGTTCAGTGATCAAAAGGATATCTATTCCAACCATTTATGGTATACACCTGTGAGCGCAGCTGGGTCTACTGGTGTTGTGAACTTTGCCAAAAAGTTCAGTAGGTCAAAGGATGTGCACTGAACCTTTTTACAACACACAGCTGGATTTGTGTGAGGGGATCTGGTAAATTGTTAGGTAAAGTTGAGGAAGAAAATATTTTGTCTAAGAAAAACAGGAATGTTTATAATGTGGATCTGGTGAATGTGGCTTCAAACTGATGTTCAGGATGAGGTTAGATAGATAAAGGAGAAGTTGATAACAACAAACTTAAATAGGGACGAAGGTGATTGTTATAACAAACTGGTATATGCTGTTGGAAAATTCTTGTTTCATTTTAGTGAATATTGTTTGTTTAGTTACATTTGTTATTTCTTTATATTCACTCCTAGATCTTTCAGTCCTCAACACAAGCACAGACACGTACACAAACACAAGCACAAACATCAATGCAAACACAAACATGCACGCAAAAACAAAAAAAACATGCATGTGAACACAACCATGAATGCAAACTCGAACACAAACATACATACAAACTCAAACACAAGATACATGCAAACACAAACATGCACTCAAAAACAAACAACAAACATGCATGTGAACACAAACACGAATGCAAACTCGAACACAAACATACATACAAACTCAAACACAAAATGACAAACATAAATGCAAACGCAAACATACATGCAAACTAATACACAAACACAAACATACATGCAAACTAAAACACAAACACGCACATAAACACAAACATGCATTCAAACTCAAATGCAAACGCAAAACATAAATGCAAACTCGAACACAAACATACATACAAACTCAAACACAACATGGTAAACATAAATGCAAATGCAAACATACATGCAACTAAAACAAACACACACATACATGCTAAAACAAACACAAAAAGACAAAGATACATGCAAACACAAACATCTATGCAAACTTAAACACAAAATGGCAAACATAAATGCAAACGCAAACATACATGCAACTAAAACACAAACACAAACATACATGCAAACTCAAATGCAAACACAAAAAGACAAAGACACATGCAAACACAAACAAAGCATGCAAACTCAAACACAAACATAAATGCAAACATAAACACAAACATGCACGAAAAATCCACATGATGATGGAAAACCGTATGATTAAATAACGATGTAACTTTTGGTTTGACAAATCTGTTAAGTTTTGTAGATTTTTAGATCTTTCACACCTAAAGCCATAATGAGGATTAGAAGTTGTCAAATGATCCTCTGATGAGTGTAAGAGACACTTACAAACCTAAATAGACTAAAACTTTGCTGTCGTAAGCTTGTCTGCAACAAAAGAAGTCTTAAACAAGGTGCGACAAGTGACCCCATTTTTACATCAGATTAGATTTTCTTTCTCATTTTAAAATGAGAATGCTGTTTCAATGCAACATATTTATTGTCACACTGTAATGCTTTATTTTATTAAAATACAAACAACTGTGTCTTTTATAGTTTTATTTGACTAAGATTTGATCAAATAATTGATAGAATCAAGTATTCGATAAGACCCATCTTATCACCCAACCTGATGTGTCTGACGGTTTGTGATGACATTAATATCTTACTGATACAGATGTGTTAAGATGTTAAGTATGTGTAAAATATTTGTAAAGTTCAATATTACTGTTAAAGCAGTTAACACGTTTTTGTGTAACAGTGTCCTGAGACAAATGGAAATAGAATGTATGAAAGCCTCTTCTTTTAAGATATTTATAATGCAGACTAAAAAACTTTAGATTGACAACTGAGGTTATTCTCTTGAATATGTATACAGTAACCAGTGAGTTCATGAAACATTACTGTATAAATACATAACCTTGTAAATTCATCATGATTCTATCATATTTATCAATAAAAAAAGACTTACTTTATCTGACTTTCTGATCAAAACCCCCCAAAAAATTTGACTTTTTTTTTTTTTTTTTTTTTTTAAAGTGCCGACAACCAGTTGGTTGGGGAAAAAAATAAATAAAAAAATAGGGTTATGTTTCTAAGTTAGAGTGCTTATAGTTTGTAGTAAAATCATCTGTAGCAAATGTAGCAAAACATTTTTATCCCAAAACATTTTTCTTTCAAACTCTCTCTCTCTCTCTCTCTCTCTCACACACACGCACAGCTTTTTCAGATGCCCACAAACTGCCAACAACATCCTTAAGTTTGTTTTATCATTCAGCTGTAGCTGAGACCCTAATGAAATTATTTTATGCATTATTACAAGTATAGATGCTGAAAGAGTTCATTAGCCTGTTTAATGTGAATAATATCACTTAAGACTAGTTTGACAAACAACGTTCTAACAACAAGTACAACCGTTGCAGAAAATGTATTATAACACCACAGTAGGATAAAGCTATTGACCAACTTATCAAATGCTAAACATATTTTTACAAGTTCCTGCTTACATAGTTTAAGATGAAACTTTAAAAAAAATATAGGCATGAGCTAACAATCGGTAAAAATACTGGCCACACTCAACATACAGAGGGAGAGACTGAATATTCAGACAGCTAGAGCAGGACCATATTTACTTTTTCTTAAGATAAAGACAATTATTTGGTTTATTTGGTATCTCGCTTCACAACGGTTGCTCCATTACAGCACACACATCAAGTCTTTTTTAGCATACGTATCTCGTATTATTCTGCAATATAATTGTTTAGTCTAAATATGTTTTAACAGTTCTTTGTGTTGTTAAAGTTGTTAAACACGTGTAACTAATACCTCACTCAAACACTGTAGACTTTCAGGTCAGGGAACTACATTACCCAGCATACACCATATCCCAAAACACTCGTACATGGCAGTGCCCAAAATCATTGGACTTCTGTTTATACGCACACTAAGATACCCTATATAAAAAGACTCACATTTCCACAATTTTGTGAAGTATACACTCCTTCCGTGTTGTGATGTGACAAACCCCTTTTTTTTTTGTGATCTGTGTTAGTGATGCATAGTCCGATTCACTTCTGCGAAACGATTCATTTGGACAGTTCGGCTCAATAAACCGGTTCAAAGAGCCGATTCGTCGGCTTTCTTTTCATCTGTAATTTCTTTTCTAACAACTCAGGGTCATCTTATATCAGTGAAACCAATGCAATAAATAAAATTAACTGTGTGAACACGTATTGGTGATTATTGTCTGTTGTTCATTTAAGTTAACAATGTTTGTGATCCTTCATTGTTTGTTTAGCTTATTACTTTTTAGTCAGTTGCAAAAGTGTCAGGCATGAAGTTTATAACTACAGGTTTCGGGTGGCTCAAACAGTCCACCGTGTCATCTTTTAATGAAATATTCCGTGGAATGTCACTAAGACAAATTATGTATTCATTAAAGCGTTGAATTAATATAAGCGTACAAGTATTCATAACAACAATAAGTACAATGTGCCCTAACAACACAACAGACTGATCCCTGCTAAGTACACCTAAAATTGCTAGACGGCTTGACTTCATCCACGCTAGTACGCTAGGCCTCGTCACACCATTGTGAGATATAAACAACAAAGTTTTTCATAGCGTTATACTTTGAAACAGAACAATTTTATGTTTCCATGACTTTGTTCACTCTTTCTGTTTGAATTTGTGTACCGCAGTCTCACCATCCTTATCTTATTGTCCCACCTAATGGTAATTGTTAGGCCTTACGCTTATGGCGTTGTACGCTTTGCTTTTTTAGTTTTGGTTGTCATGTTAGCAAGCCTCTTTGTTCATATTCGTCAATATTTCTGCAAATTTGGCTGATTTAATAAAAGATTGCTTTTAAACTCCATCTTCATTCGAGACATTTACATTATATTATTATATTATCCTAGTTTTTATGTTTTAAACGACCAAGTTACCTTGTAATCATTAAACAAAATATCATAACTGACTTGAGTGAAACTTATCTTGGATGTGACCAGTGTTTATGACTTCTAGCGACAACCCACCCCTTACACCACACAACAGGGGATGAGGGTGGACCCGATTGTTAAAACCAACAACGGCTGTCCTCATTAACTCTGTGAACAATAAGAGATTTGACAGTACGGTCAGTGGTGCTGCTGAAAGACCTTGTTGATCAAAAGCTGAACATTATCTACATGGATCGACAGAATCAGCTTCAAGAAACCAATTTGACTGAGCCAGAGCCGCTGCAATTTTTCTACTAATAACACTTTGGGGGATCTGACCAATAAACCTCGAAATTGAAACTGAAATTCCACAAGACCAGGACCGTCGTGGGTTAAACCAGTCAATCCAGATCCTAGGAAAGTTTACGTCTTGGAAAGAATTGAATTCTAAAAAAAGTTGTCTGACGCTGTGCAAATACCAATGGAGTATGACTATAGTTCCGGCACTGCTGGGGATGAGCAAATGGAGTGCAACTGCGCCGCAGGAAAAATGTGTGGTGTAAAAGACACCATAGACCCCATGTTTAAACACCATTACAGGGGACAAATGATCAAACTGATGCATACAGTCATCGATGACGAGTGCAATCCAAATCATGATTGTATGGGGGATAACAACCATGTGACAAATCTCAAGAACGAAATGAAAATTGTAACAGGCCTGAAAAATCCATGGCCTGAATTGACGAGCATGTTTATCACCAGCAGAGAGGCAATCTGTGTAACTACCAGAAAAATTCTGGATGTGATGTCTGAAAGTGAGGATGAGATGGACATTAACGATGTTCTCAGTCTGTGTACGTCTGTAAAAGATCTATGTGTTTTGCTAGCTTCAGAAAATTGTGATTATATGACATGTGAAATTGTTGAATCGCTGGTTGAGTTTATATTAGAGCGAAACATGTCGGCCTGCAGAGATTTTCGGTAACATTTTCTATGAAGCCTGTATTTATAATCCATTATAAGGGTATTCTTAAGGCATGAATGCATAATGCATTATAAAAAACCTTATAGTATGTTGTATCATCTCATGAGTATTCATAAGAACAGTTTTAATGTATTGTAATTTTTACTTATTTGTGGTTATACCTTTTAAGAATATGATTACCTCCTCATAGTTATAACGTATTATAGGTCTCATATCTTGCCATCTTACGCATGTCACTTTACTTAAAGCATACAAAGACCACTTATAAGTAATAATAATAATATTTCTCAAAGAGCCATAAGATCAGGTATCAGATCAGATGAATGTGTAGTATGACACGTTTGTATTATCAGTTTGATTATTTTGATGGTACTGCATGTCAGCTAGCAGTAATTATTATTAGTAGTATGCTAAATATATGCTAACACTGTATTTTGATGGCTCCCCAAAAGACAAACTGATTTTAGCAAGTACGTGAACCTGCTACCCAGCCTAACCTTAACCTAAGTCTACTAATACTCTAAGGCAGTGGTTCCCAACCACGCTCCTGGAGTCCCCCCCAACACTGCACATTTTGCATTTCTCCTTTGTCTGACACACCCATTTCAGGTCTTGGAGTCTCTACTAATGAGCCGATTGTCTGAATCAGGTTTGTTTGATTAAGGAGACATGAAAAACATGCAGTGTTGGGGGGCCTCCAGGAACATGGTTGGGAACCACTGCTCTAAGGAGTGTTAGCTGACATGTAGTTGGAAAATTGCTTATTGTCAATAGACTAGGGCAGGGTTCCTCAAATCTTGCCCTGGAGGGCCAATGTGCTCCACAGTTTAGCTCCAACCATGATCAAATTCACCTACCTGTGATTTTCTAATGATCTTGACGACATTGATTAGCATGATCAGGTGTGTTTAATTAGGGTTAGAGCTAAACTCTGCAGGAAAGTGGATCTTGTGGGGCGGATTTGAGGATCCCTGGACTAGGGGGACCATCAAAATAAAAAAAATATAAGGTAAAAAATAAATGTAATATGATATAGTCCATTATATATTAAGTAGATTTTATATGCTGTCCATTGTGTGTTATAAATAATCATAATCTTAAAAGTTATAACCTCAAATACTCAAGTATTTGAATGTATTATAATTGTTGTTATGATTATTCATGAGATGATATAACATATTATAAGTTTTTTTATAATGCATTATGCATTCATTATAATGCCTTAGAAATACCATTATAATGTATTATAAATAGGGGCTTCATAGAAAGTGTTACCAGATTTTCTTTTCTGGTTAGACTACCTGTAATGTCACTGTTTGTTTGTAATGGCAATTTGATCAATCTATGAATGTATATTCATCAATATATTGTTGAAATAAAAGTCTCACTTTACTCGTTATTGTGTTCTCAGAGTTCAATTTTTGAATTTTAATTTAATGATTTTGCATACGCTTTTATTCGAAGCGACTTACAAAAGAGTACGATAGACGCAACAAGTCCTAGAAACGTAGTACAAATAGCAATCTCGTATCAGTTGAATAACAAGAAAACCGGTCGATAGAATAGAATGTGTGAGTGTAGACAGAAAATAATTATTAAGAAGAGTTCTTACATGATTTCAAAATGGTACCACCGCGCATATAAAAACTAGGATAATATAATAATATAATGTAAATGTCTTGAATGAAGATGGAGTTTAAAAGCGATCTTTTATTAAATCAGCCAAATTTGCAGAAATGTTGACGAATATGAACAAAGAGGCTTGCTAACATGACAACCAAAACTAAAAAAACAAAGCGTACAACGCCATAAGCGTAAGGCCTAACAATTACCATTAGGTGGGACAATAAGATAAGGATGGTGAGACTGCGGTACACAAATTCAAACAGAAAGAGTGAACAAAGTCATGGAAACATAAAATTGTTCTGTTTCAAAGTATAACGCTATGAAAAACTTTGTTGTTTATATCTCACAATGGTGTGACGAGGCCTAGCGTACTAGCGTGGATGAAGTCAAGCCGTCTAGCAATTTTAGGTGTACTTAGCAGGGATCAGTCTGTTGTGTTGTTAGGGCACATTGTACTTATTGTCGTTATGAATACTTGTACGCTTATATTAATTCAACGCTTTAATGAATACATAATTTGTCTTAGTGACATTCGACGGAATATTTCATTAAAAGATGACACGGTGGACTGTTTGAGCCACCCGAAACCTGTAGTTATAAACTTCATGCCTGACACTTTTGCAACTGACTAAAAAGTAATAAGCTAAACAAACAATGAAGGATCACGAACATTGTTAACTTAAATGAACAATAGACAATAATCACCAATACATGTTCACACAGTTAATTTTATTTATTGCATTGGTTTCACTGATATAAGATGGTCCTGAGTTGTTAGAAAAGAAATGACCGATGAAAAGAAAGCCGATGAATCGGTTCTTTGAACCGGTTAATTGAGCCGAACTGTCCAAATGAATCGTTTCGCAGAAGTGAATCGGACTATGCATCACTAACACAGATCACAAAAAAAAGGGGTTTGTCACATCACAACACGGAAGGAGTGTATACTTCACAAAATTGTGGAAATGTGAGTCTTTTTATATAGGGTATCTTAGTGTATAAACAGAAGTCCAATGATTTTGGGCGCTGCCATGTACGAGTGTTTTGGGATATGGTGTATGCTGGGTAATGTAGTTCCCTGACCTGAAAGTCTACAGTGTTTGAGTGAGGTATTAGTTACACGTGTTTAACAACTTTAACAACACAAAGAACTGTTAAAACATATTTAGACTAAACAATTATATTGCAGAATAATACGAGATACGTATGCTAAAAAAGACTTGATGTGTGTGCTGTAATGGAGCAACCGTTGTGAAGCGAGATACCAAATAAACCAAATAATTGTCTTTATCTTAAGAAAAAGTAAATATGCTCCTGCTCTAGCTGTCTGAATATTCAGTCTCTCCCTCTGTATGTTGAGTGTGGCCAGTATTTTTACCGATTGTTAGCTCATGCCTATATTTTTTTTAAAGTTTCATCTTAAACTATGTAAGCAGGAACTTGTAAAAATATGTTTAGCATTTGATAAGTTGGTCAATAGCTTTATCCTACTGTGGTGTTATAATAATTTTTCTGCAACGGTTGTACTTGTTGTTAGAACGTTGTTTGTCAAACTAGTCTTAAGTGATATTATTCAAATTAAACAGGCTAATGAACTCTTTCAGCATCTATACTTGTAATAATGCATAAAATAATTTCATTAGGGTCTCAGCTACAGCTGAATGATAAAACAAACTTAAGGATATTGTTGGCAGTTTGTGGGCATCTGAAAAAGCTGTGTGTGTGTGAGAGAGAGAGAGAGAGAGAGAGAGAGAGAGAGAGAGAGAGAGAGAGTTTGAAAGAAAAATGTTTTGGGATAAAAATGTTTTGCTACATTTGCTACAGATGATTTTACTACAAACTATAAGCACTCTAACTTAGAAACATAACCCTATTTTTTTATTTATTTTTTTCCCCAACCAACTGGTTGTCGGCACTTTTAAAAAAAAAAAAAAAAAAAAATCACATTTTTTGGGGGGTTTTGATCAGAAAGTCAGATAAAGTAAGTCTTTTTTTTATTGATAAATATGATAGAATCATGATGAATTTACAAGGTTATATATTTATACAGTAATGTTTCATGAACTCACTGGTTACTGTATACATATTCAAGAGAATAACCTCAGTTGTCAATCTAAAGTTTTTTAGTCTGCATTACAAATATCTTAAAAGAAGAGGCTTTCATACATTCTATTTCCATTTGTCTCAGGACACTGTTACACAAAAACGTGTTAACTGCTTTAACAGTAATATTGAACTTTACAAATATTTTACACATACTTAACATCTTAACACATCTATATCAGTAAGATATTAATGTCATCACAAACCGTCAGACACATCAGCTTGGGTGATAAGATGGGTCTTATCGAATACTTGATTCTATCAATTATTTGATCAAATCTTAGTAAAATAAAACTATAAAAGACACAGTTGTTTGTATTTTAATAAAATAAAGCATTACAGTGTGACAATAAATATGTTGCATTGAAACAGCATGGTTAATAACAGCATTTTAAAATGAGAAAGAAAATCTAATCTGATGTAAAAATGGGGTCACTTGTCGCACCTTGTTTAAGACTTCTTTTGTTGCAGACAAGCTTACAACAGCAAAGTTTTAGTCTATTTAGGTTTGTAAGTGTCTCTTACACTCATCAGAGGATCATTTGACAACTTCTAATCCTCATTATGGCTTTAGGTGTGAAAGATCTAAAAATCTACAAAACTTAACAGATTTGTCAAACCAAAAGTTACATCGTTATTTAATCATACGGTTTTCCATCATCATGTGGATTTTGCGTGCATGTTTGTGTTTGTTATGTTTGCATTTATGTTTGTGTTTGAGTTTGCATGCTTTGTTTGTGTTTGCATGTGTCTTTGTCTTTTTGTGTTTGCATTTGAGTTTGCATGTATGTTTGTGTTTGTGTTTATGTTTGTCATTTTGTGTTTGAGTTTGTATGTATGTTTGTGTTCGAGTTTGCATTCGTGTTTGTGTTCACATGCATGTTTGTTGTTTGTTTTTGAGTGCATGTTTGTGTTTGCATGTATCTTGTGTTTGAGTTTGTATGTATGTTTGTGTTCGAGTTTGCATTCATGGTTGTGTTCACATGCATGTTTTTTTTGTTTTTGCGTGCATGTTTGTGTTTGCATTGATGTTTGTGCTTGTGTTTGTGTACGTGTCTGTGCTTGTGTTGAGGACTGAAAGATCTAGGAGTGAATATAAAGAAATAACAAATGTAACTAAACAAACAATATTCACTAAAATGAAACAAGAATTTTCCAACAGCATATACCAGTTTGTTATAACAATCACCTTCGTCCCTATTTAAGTTTGTTGTTATCAACTTCTCCTTTATCTATCTAACCTCATCCTGAACATCAGTTTGAAGCCACATTCCACATTATAAACATTCCTGTTTTTCTTAGACAAAATATTTTCTTCCTCAACTTTACCTAACAATTTACCAGATCCCCTCACACAAATCCAGCTGTGTGTTGTAAAAAGGTTCAGTGCACATCCTTTGACCTACTGAACTTTTTGGCAAAGTTCACAACACCAGTAGACCCAGCTGCGCTCACAGGTGTATACCATAAATGGTTGGAATAGATATCCTTTTGATCACTGAACATCTTAGAAAAAAAAAAAAAAAATCTGTTTTGATCACTGAACTTTACCTGACACACCCCAACGAAAGTTAAAAATGCCATATCCCCTCAATTAGACTGTAAATGAGTCGCAAACCCTCAGAAACCATCTTTAGTGTTTTACAACATTGGCTGATCTGATAAGCCATGCATCGCCGATCGTAGACCCCACACGCCAACCTCTCTGGTTTACTGGGCTCTGGGATACAAGCTATTTACATTTCGTGTGATGATGTTAAGTTTAGACAATTAACTACATGCGCGTGAACGTGTTTTAACTACCAGACCGCAGGTCTAATGGGAAGAAAATCAGCGAGGACTCCTCTCTTGTTTTTACTGTGCAGCGTGGAACAAAGCATTTGCATTCATCTTGATATTTAACTACCTACATGTACATACATATGTGCGTTTCAGTTGATATAACATGGCTGTAAGTTCTAAGATTGACAAAAAATCTAATAAATTAAATTAATGAAGTATATATAACTAAATAAAATAAACTAAAATAAAGAAACATTTTCCTGTGGCTTAGGAGATGTTTGTTTGAAAGGAAACTGGTATGATATTTAAAATGAAAAGCTACTTGTATTAATGTTAAACAGGAAGAATGCTTTCATCAATTAAGAAATGTCATAGATTTATTAACCCTTTTACTGCCACTCCCATTTTTGAACATAGACGCGAAAATGCACTAAACTTAAACTTAATTTTTTGATAATTCATGAACAAAAACATTTTGTAATATGATTTTGATGTACATTTTTCATGGTAATGCAATGTCTGATTTTACAATGGTTTTCGAAAGATACATTTTGAGATCCTAAGTTTTCAACTGATATATATTTTCTTACAATTTCTAAAACATGATAGGGAAAAAGCCTGCAAAGAAAGTCTTTTTTGTGACAAGGGTCAGAACTCCTGTTATGATGTAGATTTTTGAGGTGCATTCTTGTCATAAGTTAATCTATTACTTTTCCTACATAATTTGTAGCACAAACAGTGGCCAAATATCTATTTTGGAGTCTTAGACCTTTCCAACGATATACAGTTTTGTCATGATTAGATTAGGATCTATTTGTAATATAGTGAAGTAAACTTAGGCGTCCCATCTGTGCAGATGGTGGACAGTTTAGTAAAAGTCTTTTTTAATTTTAAAATGTTTATTTTGTTTAATTCTTCTATCATACATTTGAATCTTTGCATTGGCCTCTGCTTACGGTGTTAGGGGGGGGCGGAGCTTGACCGTTGCATCCCTAACTTCATTTTGAGTTTAGGCAGCAAGGGAGAGGATGTATTTTCGTTGAACAGTGTAAGATGTTTGGTTCTTTTTCTTCTCTTTTACTTTAACTCTTGTATCCTTGTACCTTTTTAAAAGTGCAACATTTTTGACAAGATGTGTCTGCTACTTTTTTTTTTGTTTTGTTTTAGATCAGCGTAAGATGTTCGACACTTTTTATTTTCTAACTTGTGACAAACTCTGCCTTTTTAAAGTTGTAATGCTAGATTATATCTTATGCTGTTACTGATATTTCTTTTACTTGAACTCTTGTATCAGCAACAAACTTTACCTTTTTTAATACTGCAACAGATTTGGCAACTACCGTATGCTATTTTACAAGAACGTTTCTGATACTTTTTTTGTGTGTTTTGTTTTGTTTTGTTTTAGATCAGCGTAAGATGTTCAACTCTTTTTCTTTTCTTTTACTTTAAGTCTTGTATCAGTAAAAAAATAAATTCTACCTTTCTAAAAGTGCAACATAGATTTTGACAACTATAGTATGCTATTTCATATGCGTATTTTTACGCACGATCAGCGTAAGATGTTCGACACTTTTTATTTTCTAACTTGTAACAAACACTACCTTTTTAAAATTGTAATGCTAGACTACAACATACATTTTGACAAGTATCTTATGCTGTTGCTTAACCATAGTGTCTGATACTTCTTTTGTTTTAAATCAATGTAAGATGCTCGACTCTTTTTTTTTTCTTTTACTTTAACTCTATCAGTAAAAAACTCTTTAAACCTTTTTAAAAAATGTAATGTTACAAGATTTTGACAACTATCGTATGCTTTTGTTTTACACAGTAGTGTCTGACTGCTTTTTGTTACTGTTTAAAAAATGGTTTAGTGCATTTTTTTTAATTTAAATATATCACCAAAATTGTTTAACAATACATAAATGCACGTCTTGACTTGTTTTCTGGAAAAACACAGTCGTCACAGTGTTTCTATTGTATGTGAAAAAACTTTAATAAAAACTACCCCTTGATCCCGTTTTACCAATCATACATCGTTTCACAATTTAAAGTTTAAAGCACATAGTTTTGAACAGTTTTCAATGGCCCCGCTTCACAAAAACACTTTCCCAAACAATAAGATAATGGTCATAAATTCCTTTGAATTACTGAGGTGAATAAACAGATGTACAAACAGATGGCCAGTTCGGGGGTGGGGGTGTACAAAAACAGGTGTCCAAACAGGTGTCCAGCTGGGGGGTGTGAGGGCGGGGGGAGGAATTTTTATGACGGGCAATAAATCAAAAATTTTGACACATGGTGCCCGGGATCCTCTCTAGCAAGGTATAGTAGGCTCTTAAGACATGCTGTGTTTATTTAGGTATCAGGTGTTGAGGTTATATATTTTTTATTGGTGCTTTATAGTGGATTTGAGGAATGTGCACCAGGGATGGGTGATATCTTATCATTTGCGATATACAGGTAAAAATTCTCCGCATGATTAGAATAAGTCTTCCCGCAATAATAACGATTAATTCTGGTTGCTGGCATATTTCCTTTGTGTGACCATGCAGAGTGACATGGCAGAAGGCGGACGTGAAATTGAGTATAACATTATCACTAAACTAGCAGCTCCTTCTACAATCTGGAACTGGTTTGATCAGGGCTGTACAGTGCGACAAAAAAATCGGTCTGAGCCTTGAGTAAATGTACTACAGTTGTAACGGATGGGGTCAGGACAACGGAGTTGGGGATCCAAACGCAAGGCTTTATTTTCAGACGTAGTCAAGACAGGCAGGGTCGAACACCAGCAAACAGTATCATCAAAGAATAATCCAAAAGCGTAGTCCGAAAAACAAGCAAGGGTCAGGGCAGGCAGCGAATGATCATAAAACTAGGAAACAATCAGGGTCAAAAACACAGGGGAACTAGGAAACTAGGAAACTAGGAAACACGGAAAGATAAACACTGGTACTAGGAAATGGCGATACAATAATCAGCAAACTTGAACACTGAACAAACAGCTTATATAGAAGACCAGGAGAACACATGACAAAACCAACCAATGAGAACAAGACACATATCAACAAGGAACCAATCAGGACATGACACACAGACAAAGGTGGCACATGACATGATCACATGAGGTGCAAGGGACACATGGGAAATGGAGTCTAAGAAACAAAGGCAAGAGTCTGGGGAGGAGTGCCCTCCAGTGGCGATCACAGGCACTCCAGCTGGCAATCGTGACATAGCCCCCCCCTTAAGGAGCGGCTTCCAGACGCTCCTAAAAAAGAACAGACAAGAGTCCATCAGGGAGGCGGAGTGGAGGCAGAATGGGGGGAGGGATGGAGGGCCAGGTCCATGTGGAAGTGTGAGACCTGGGGACTGAGGCAGGACCGGCAAAGCAGGGAGCCAGGGCAGAGCAGGGAGCCAGGGTGGTGCTGGCAGGACAGGAGGAGCCGAGGGCCACCAGGGCGAAGCAGACGGAGAATGAGCCCACCAGGGCGGAGCAGATGGAACAGGAGCCCACCAGGGTGGAGCAGGAGGCACAGAAGCCCTCCAGGGCGGAACAGGAGGCGCAGGGGTCCACCAGGGCTGAGCAGGAGGCGCAGGGGCCCTCCAGGGAGGAGCGGGCGGAGCTGGAGCCCACCAGGGCAGAGCAGGCGAAGCAGGAGCCCACCAGGGCGGTGCAGACGAAGCAGGAGCCCACCAGGGTGGCGCAGACGAAGCAGGAGCCCACCAAGGCAGAGCAGACGGAGCAGGAGCCCACCAGAGAAGAGTCGACAGAGCAGGCAAGTCTGAAACACAGGACACCGGTAGAGACAATATCGGACGTTCTGGGAACACATTAATAGGTTCCTTAGCTGTGACTGGGCAGGCGGAGGGTTCACACGCGGCCTCCATGGCTGTAACAGGACTAGTAGAGAGTTCATTGACGGCCTCCATAGCCGAGACAGGACGGACAGGGATTTCAGGAACGGCCTCCATAGCCATGACAGGGCGGACAGGGATTTCAGGAACGGCCTCCATAGCCATGACAGGGCGGACAGGGATTTCAGGAACGGCCTCCATAGCCGTGACAGGGCGGACAGGGATTTCAGGAACGGCCTCCATAGCCGTGACGGGACAGGTAGAGAATTCATGGGCTGGGAATGTGTCACAGGGCGCTACCACCGTGCAAGGAGCAGATGCAGCCGTCCCCATTTCATGAGGTTCTGCGGCCTCAGCCGCCGCCTCTGGGAAAACTGCGACGACCCCTGTAGCCATGGAGGAAGCCGCAGTAGACAAGGCTGCCTCCAGAGGTTCTGCAGCGTGAGCCACCACCTCTGGAGACTCGGTGGTGGTGTACGCGGCCCAGACACACAGGAGAGCAACTCCCAGGATGGGAAGTGTCGTGGACAGGGAAGTCAGTTCGTGGGTAGGAAGCGTGAGGTGAGTTGGCTTGGGGATGTCCGCAGAACGTACGGATGACAGCGGTGGATCCTCCAAGCTAGATGCCAGACTAGGATGGCGAACGACTGATCTTAAATTAGGTTGGGCGGCTGAGACGTGACTTGGCTCTGGATGCTCGGGCGAGACGTGACTTGGCTCTGGATGCTCGGGCGAGACGTGACTTGGCTCTGGACGCTCGGGCGAGACGTGACTTGGCTCTGGACGCTCGGGCGAGACGTTGTTTGACCTTGAAGGAACGACTGTGACTTGACTTGGCTTTACTGGAACAACTGTGGTTTGACTTGGCTTGGAAGGAACAGCTGTGACTTGACCTGGACTTGAAGGAACAGCTATGACTCGACTTGACCTTGCCGGAGCAGCTGCGATTTGACTTGACCTTGCTGGGACAACTGCAACTTGGCTTGACTTTGTTGGAGCAGCTGCGGCTTGACTTGACTTTGCTGGAGCAGCTGCGACTTGACTTGACTTTGCTGGAGCAGCTGCGGCTTGACGTGATTCAGGAGGTGCTGTAGTGTCTTGGCTTGAAACAGGATGTGAAGCTGTATCTTGGCTTGACTCAGGAACCGCATCTGGAAGGGTGGCCATGATGGGTGCAGACTCAGGAGCAGAAGTCATGACGTGAACAGGCTGTGGCTCGGCTGACGTTACGTGAACAGGCTGTGGCTTGACTGAGATGGCCTGAGCAGGCTGTGGCTTGGCTGACGTAGCATGAGCGGGCATTGGCCCGGCTGACGTGACGTTAGCGGGAGCTGGCCTGGCAGACGTGGCGTTAGCGGGCGCAGGCTTGGCAGACGTTGCGTTAGTGGGCGCAGGCTTGGCAGGCACTGGCGTGGTGGCCATCTTGGCGACAGGCTCTGGAGTGGCGGCCATCTTGTGCAGTGGCTCTGGACGGTCAGACGAGACATGACTTGACTCGGGAACAACAGCAGTAACTTGACTTGGCCCATGAAGAACAGCTGTGACTACACTTGGTTTAGGAATGACAGCTTTGACTTGACTTGACCCTGGAACAACAGCTGTATCTTGACTTGACTTGGAAGAGACAGCTGTAGTTTTGCTTGGCACTGGAGAGACAGTTGTGACTTTACTTGATTCAGGAGATACAGCCGTGACTTGACTTAACACAGGAACAACAGCCGTAACTTGACTTGACACAGGAACAACAGCCGTAACTTGACTTGACACAGGAACAACAGCCGTATCTTGACTTGACACAGGAACAACAGCTGTAACTTGACTTGACTCAGGGATGGCAGCAGTGATATGATGGAGTGTTGTTGTAGCCGCCATTTTGTGATCGGGCTCAGGGTTGGCAGCCATCTTGTGAATTATCTCAGGGTTGACTGCCATCTTGTGAGGTGGTTGTGTGTTGGCGACCATAATCACTGGACATGAAGGTGGCCATGATGGATCAAGCTTCGCTGCCGCCGGAGCTTGACGATGTTGCCCCCCCCAAAAAAAATTATTTGGGGTTTCAAAGTTATCAGCTTCACCCACAGTGAAGGGAGAGCCACATAACCAAAGAGTGTAATCCATGATATCCCTCAGACTACCAATAAATTCCCCTCTGGGTAATTGTGATTTTGTGGGTTCATTAAGTCCAAAACGAAACAAGTCCTTAAACAATACTTCATCATACAGTGGTACTTCATATGACAACTCACAAAACTGGTGAACATATTCCTCAATGGATAGGTATCCTTGTCGTAGATGAAGTAGCTGGTCGACTGGGTCCATGGTTGAGCTGGTTGTTGAATAAAGCCGCTGGATCCGGGTATGGCTGATTATTCTGTAACGGATGGGGTCAGGACAACGGAGTTGGGGATCCAAACGCAAGGCTTTATTTTCAGACGTAGTCAAGACAGGCAGGGTCGAACACCAGCAAACAGTATCATCAAAGAATAATCCAAAAGCGTAGTCCGAAAAACAAGCAAGGGTCAGGGCAGGCAGCGAATGATCATAAAACTAGGAAACAATCAGGGTCAAAAACACAGGGGAACTAGGAAACTAGGAAACTAGGAAACACGGAAAGATAAACACTGGTACTAGGAAATGGCGATACAATAATCAGCAAACTTGAACACTGAACAAACAGCTTATATAGAAGACCAGGAGAACACATGACAAAACCAACCAATGAGAACAAGACACATATCAACAAGGAACCAATCAGGACATGACACACAGACAAAGGTGGCACATGACATGATCACATGAGGTGCAAGGGACACATGGGAAATGGAGTCTAAGAAACAAAGGCAAGAGTCCGGGGAGGAGTGCCCTCCAATGGCGATCACAGGCACTCCAGCTGGCAATCGTGACAACAGTAGCACGTGTGTGACGTGTATGAGCCTGTTTACGAACCTGTTGCCCAACAAAGATATCATTTATTGACATGCCTTTTCTCCAAATGAACTTAATAACATAGTCGAGTTTTTGAAATAACTTCTTTTTGAATGAGGCAGAAATCATACAGTGATAAATGCTATATCGATTAGCACTGCATTATAAATATACTTTATCCTTATAAAAATACCCAAGATTGCTTGAAGAACACAGATACCATATATTTTGTGCCATAGCATATTTATTGTCTCCAAGTTTCCTCAGTTAAAATGATTCAGCATTTTATTCAGGTACAGCGCAAAGTGGGTGGGACAGGAGTGTGTATTTGGGAGGTGTGGTGCAGTTAATGTATTGACATAGAAGTCATTTTTAACGTGATAGTTTTATTCTTACATGTACTATAATAATATGTATTATTATACATATTATACAAATATTTCATGTCAGTAAATAAATACATAGATACACATAAATTATTTGTGTTCCCAAGCAGTCTAGCGGTAGAATTTTCATCAGGCATGTTAGAGGTTTTGGGTTGTAATCCGCCCTTGCATCATTTTTTCCCCTTATTAAAATCAAATATGTCCATTAGTGATCCTATATCAAGAGGAGGGATATGTTTGTGTGTATTTTGTTTTGTTTTTTAACCGGAATTAATAGATAGTCTCCACAACATCAAGCGATAGATTGAAGGGCTCGCGTATGAACACCAAGCACAAACCTCATTGGGAACGTTTTGTAACTAATAACATTGCAATGAACATTCAGCACGATTTCAACAGATTCCAGTGCCAGATCGCATCTTACTTAACAGAAACGAATGTTTCATCAGCATTAGTACGTCCGTGCCGCAAGATGTTCAAAAAAGTGGTGGGGACAATATCGACCCTCGAAAAAAGTGGTGTGGACATGTCACACCCGTAAATTATGCCTATGCTCACAACACCCTATTTTGGTTAAAAATAGGAAAGAAAATACTTTTCTCTAAAGAAACAGTATTCCCTGACTTTTGTCGTTATCGCCATAAATACCGGAAATTATCATGATAAATTTTTAAGACCATATCGCCCATCCCTATTGTGCACACTATCCCCTAACATCACTCTTATCATCTCTCTTTTGAATGACATGAAATCACATGTCAGAAGCATAAAGGATAAGTCCACTTCCAAAATAAAAATGTCCTGATCATGTACTCAGCTCCATGTGATCCAAAATATTCATGTCTTTCTTTCTTTAGTCACAAAGAAATTAAGGTTTTTGAGGAGAACTTTCCAGGATTTTTCTCCATATAGTGGACTTTAGTAGTGGCCAAAGATTTGAAAGTCCAAAATGCAGTTTCAGTACAGCTTCAAAGGGCTCTACACAATCCCAGCCAATGAATACGTGCCTTATCTAACAAAACGATTCGTCATTTTCTTAAAAAAAAAAAATTGCACTAGCTCTTTATTAGCATCTTTATTAGGTAAAGTTGGAAAGGTCATGCGTGATGTAGGTGGAAATACCGACCCAAAGTTGTTTACAAAGTGAACATGCAAAAAAGGCAAAAAAAAAAAGTTGAAAAGGCGAAAGCCATAGAAGAAGTCGAAGAAGTAGAATTCGAGGAAAAAGTCGAAGAGGCAGAAGACATAGAAAAAGTCAAAAGAAGTAGAAGTCTAAAAAAAGTCGAAGAGGCAAAAGCCATAGAAGAAGTCGAAGAAGCAGAAGTCGAAGAAGTAGAATTCAAAGAAAAAGTCGAAGAGGCAGAAGACATAGAAAAAGTCGAAGAAGTAGAAGTCTAAAAAAAGTCGAGGAGGCAAAAGAGATAGAAGAAGTAGAAGTCAAAGAGGCAGAAGCCATAGAGGTAGAAGGAGAAGAAGTCGAAGAAAAAGTCGAAGAAGTAGAAGTCAAAGAAAAAGTCAAAGAGGCAGAATCCATAGAAATAGTCAAAGAAGTAGAAGCCATAGAAAAGGTAGAAGAAGTAGAAGTCGAAGATCCAGAAGCCATAGAAGTCAAAGAAAAAGTTGAAGAGGCAGAAGCCCTAGAAAAAGTCGAAGATGTAAAAGTCGAAGAAAAAGTCGAAGAGGCAGAAGCCATAGAAAAAGTACAAGAAGAAGAAATCGAAGAAGCAGAACTCGAAGAAAAAGTCGAAGAGGCAGAAGACATAGAAAAAGTCGAAGAAGTAGAAGTCGAAAAAAAGTCGAGGAGGCAAAAGAGATAGAAGAAGCTGAAGAATTAAAAGTCAAAGAAAAAGCCGAAGAAGTAGAAGTCAAAGAGGCAGAAGCCATAGAGGTAGAAGGAGAAGAAGTCGAAGAAAAAGTCGAAGAGGCAGAAGTCATAGAAAAAGTCGCAGAAGTAGAAGTCGAAGTCGAAGAAAAAGTCGAAGAAGCAGAAGTCGAAGAAAAAGTCGAAGAAGCAGAAGTCGAAGAAAAAGTCAAAGAGGCAGAAGCCATAGAAATAGTCAAAGAAGTAGAAGCCATAGAAAAGGTCAAAGAAGTAGAAGTCGAAGACCCAGAAGCCATAGAAGTCAAAGAAAAAGTTGAAGAGGCAGAAGCCCTAGAAAAAGTCGAAGAAGTAAAGGTCGAAGAAAAAGTGGAAGAGGCAGAAGTCTTAGAAAAAGTCGAAGAAGAATTAGAAGAAACAGTTGAAGAGGCAGAAGCCATAGAAAAAGACGAAGAAGTACAAGTCGAAGAGGCAGAAGTCATAGAAGAAGTCGAAGAAGTCGTAAAAAAAGTAGAAGAGGCAGAAGTCTTAGAAAAAGTCGATGAAGTAGAAGTCAAAGAAAAAGTCGGAGAAGTAGAAGTCGAACAAAGAGTCGAAGAGGCAGAAGTCGGAGAAGTAAAAGTCAAAAAAAAGTTGAAGAGGCAGAAGTCTTAGAAAAAGTCGAAGAGGCAGATGCTATAGCAAAAGTCGAAGAAGTAGAAGTCAAAGAAAAATTCGAAGAAACAGAAGTCGAAGAAAAAGTCAAAGAGGCAGAATCCATAGAAAAAGTCAAAGAAGTAGAAGCCATAGAAAAGGTCGAAGAAGTAGAGGTCGAAGATCCAGAAGCCATAAAAGTCAAAGAAAAAAGTCGAAGAGGCAGAAGCCATAGAAAAAGTCGAAGAAGTAAAAGTCGAGGAGGCAGAAGTCTTAGAAAAAGTCGAAGAAGAATTAGAAGAAACAGTTGAAGAGGCAGAAGCCATAGAAAAAGACGAAGAAGTACAAGTCGAGGAGGCAGAAGTCTTAGAAAAAGTAGAAGAAGAAGAAATCAAAGAAGCAGAACTCGAAGAAAAAGTCGATGAGGCAGAAGTCATAGAAAAAGTTGAAGAGGCAGAAGCCACAGAAAAACTTGAAGTAGAAGTCAAAGAAAAAGTAAAAGAGGCAGAAGCCATAGAAGTCGAAGAAGAAGAAATCAAAGAAGTAGAACTCGAAGAAAAAGTCGATGAGGCAGAAACCATAGAAAAAGTCGAAGAAGTAGAAGTCAAAGAAAAAGTCGAAGATGCAGAAGCAATAGAATTCGAAGAAAAAGTCAAAGAGGCAGAAGTCATAGAAAAAGATGAAGAGGCAGAAGCCACAGAAAAAGTTGAAGTAGAAGTCAAAGAAAAAGTAAAAGAGGCAGAAGCCATAGAAGTCGAAGAAGAAGAAATCAAAGAAGTAGAACTCGAAGAAAAAGTCGATGAGGTAGAAGTCATATAAAAAGTCGAAGAAGTCGAAGTCGAAGAGGAAGAAGACATCAAAAAAGTAGAAGAAGTAGAAGTCGAAAAAATTTTTTGAAGAGGCAGAAACCATAGAAAAAGTTGAAGAAGTAAAATGTGAAGAAAAAAAGAAAGTAAAATCCATAGAAAAGGTTAAAGAAATAGAAGACGAAGAAATGTTGAAGACGCAGAAGAGGCAGAATTCATAGAACAAGTAGAAGTAGAAGTCGAAGCAAAAGTCGTAGAGGCAGAAGCCATAGAAAAAGTTGAAGTAGAAGTCAAAGAAAAAGTCGAAGAGACAGAAGTCATAGAAAAAGTCGAAGAAAAAGTCAAAGAGGCAGAAGCCATAGAAGTTGAAGAAAAATAGAAAAAGTCGAAGAAATCAAAGGATTAGAACTCGAAGAAAAAGTCGACGAGGCAGAAGTCAAAGAAAAAGTCGAGGAAGTCGAAGTTGAAGAAAAAGTCGAAGAGACAGAAGTCAAGAAAAAGTCGAAGAGGCAGAAGCCATAGAAAAAGTGGAAGAAGAAGAAAAAAGTCGAAGAGGCAGAAGCCACAGAAAAAGTCGAAGAGGCAGAAACCATAGAAGTCGAAGAAAAAGTCAAAGAGGCAGAAGTCACAGAACAAGTAGAAGAAGTAGAAGTCGAAGAAAAAAGTCGAAGAGGCAGAAGCCGAATAAAAAGTTGAAGAAGAAAAAAAAAAAAAAAAAAAAAATCGAAGACGCAGAATTAAAAGAAGGAATCAAAGAAGTAGAAGTCAAAGTCGAAGAAAAAGTCAAAGAGGCAGAAGCCATAGAAAAAGTTAAAAAGGACAAGTCGATGAGGCAGAATTCACAGAAAAAGTTGAAGAAGTAGAATTCATAGAAAAGGTCGAAGAAGTAGAAGTCAAAGAAAAGTCAAAGAGGCAGAAGTCATAGAAAAAGTAGAAGAAATTGAAGAAGCAGAACTCGAAGAAAAAGTCAAAGAGGCAGAAGTCTTAGAAAAAGTAGTAAAAGAAGAAATCGAAGAAGCAGAACTTGAAGAAAAAGTCGAAGAAGCAGAAGTCATAGAAAAAGTCGAAGAGGCAGAAGCCATAGAAAAAGTCAAAGAAGTAGAAGTCAAAGAAAAAGTCGAAGAAGCAGAAGTCAAAGAAAAAGTGCTTATGAGAAGAAGGCTTGCTCAGAAATACTCTAAAACGACTTTTCTCAGTCAGAAAACGTTAGTTACTCAGTTTCATGAATAAAGCTGAGCCACATTAAAAATATTTCATATGCATGAAAGGAATGTTATTTGCAATGCAGAAATGCACTATTGATGTGTTGGAGTATTATGCATGTGAAATTTAGTTAGAGCCTCAATTCACAAAACGCTTAGTTAAGGCCTTCTAGGATCATGAATAGCGTTTTTATGCATCTTTGCTTATGAAAAGAAGGCTTGCTCAGAAATGCTCTAAAACGACTTTTCTCGGTCAGAAAACATTACTTACTCAGTTTCATGAATAAAGCTGAGCCACATTAAAAATATTTCATATGCATGAAAGGAATGTTATTTGCAATGCAGAAATACACTTCTTGATGTGTTAGAAGTTTTATGCATGTGAAATTTAGAGCCTTAATTCATCAATTAGTTAGAGCCTCAATTCATAAAACGCTCAGTTAAGGCCTTCTGGGATCACGAATAGCGGTTTTATGCATCTCTGCTTATGAAAAGGAGGCTTGCTGAGAAATGCTCTAAAACGACTTTTCTCAGCCAGAAAACGTCTCAGGTTACGTATGTAACCCTGGTTCCCTGAGAAGGGAACGAGACACTGCGTCCTCTAGGGGGCGCTAGGGGGAACGCCGTCTGCGTGACCCGTGTCTGAAGTCTAAATACAAAAACATCAACAGAGTTGGCCGGCGACAGCCTATGACGTCACTTCCGGCGCGACTCGTCGCTGCCGGTGCGTCACTACCGGCGTGACCACAGTATAAAAGGACGCCGGTAGAGCAGGATGGTCACTTCTTCGTCTGAAGCTCACATCCTGAAGCATGGCCCCGAGCCTAGAGGACGCAGTGTCTCGTTCCCTTCTCAGGGAACCAGGGTTACATACGTAACCTGAGACGTTCCCTTTCGAGGAACTCGAACTACGTCCTCTAGGGGGCGCTAGGGGGAACGGTTATACCCACGCTGCCATGCTGAGGGGAGTGCCTGACTTCGGAGAGACAGGCAATAAGTACCAACTCCCTAGGCCTTAAGGAAGTCGCCCCTGGGATAAAGTGACGGCTGTCAGTGACATATCCCCTGCGGCCAGAGCTTAGGCTGCATACCCAAACTTACCTGTAGGGGCAGATACCGGCCCGGGGTAGAGCCCAAGCTTGGAAACCAAAGTATTCCTTTAAGGGGATACGGCCAGAAGCCTAGGATACCCAGGTTGGCCTGTCACACAGGAGCTACTGCAGCCCTGCACGACTCCCTCAGAAGTCGTAACACAGAACGCAAGTGGTAACTCCCTGCTCAACCCGGTTGAGCGAGCATAGAATGCGCACCGGAACTAGGGCGCGTAAAACCGTTCTTTTAGCCTGGCAGAAGCTCTGGAGATGGACCCGAGACAACCGGGTTTTAGACCACCTCGAGAAAGGGTACGGGCAATAGCGCGTAAATCCCTACCATAAAGGATTTTAGAATGGACGCAGAACACCGGTGCCTTCCATACCACAGCGTGGATTTTAGAAAAGTGCCCAAAGATTAACGTGTGCACTTACCATATACATGGATTTGAGAAAGCGCCCAAAACGTGTGGGCCTTACCATAAAAATGGATTTTAGACGTACCGTTGAGAAACGGTGGAATAAGAAGACCCTCAGGGTGAGGGGAGCACTGCCGGCTTAACAAGGCTCTAAGTGGAAGACAGTAGGGGCGCATTTAACCGCCCAATCAGGCAATGCTCAAAGCAAAACCCTCAGGGAGAGGGGAGCAAAAAGATGCCAAGCAGACAGAGGCCGCGGCTATCTATCCACTAAAACTGCCAGGAGCCAGTACACTTAGCCACACAGGATAGGGCAGTGTATCGCGACAGGCTTCTACTCCCAGGACAGGAGGAGCCACTGATCCCCCCAGGGGGACGAGCTCAGAGACCCTTTCCGTAGAAAGGGGAGCATCACCGCGCCCTGTACAGAAGCCTTGGATAAGATCTGACCCGCGAACAGTTCCCTTGGCCTGGGGGAAGGCAGTAAGGGCGAACCTCAGTTGCCCGATGGGGCAGTGCTCAAAGCAAACCCTCGATGGGAGGGGAGCACCCTATGCAGTAGCCGCAGCTAACTGTCTAATAATACTGCCCTGAAGCTGATACACGTACCAAGAAAAAGGTAGTGTATCGAGACCGGGTTCCACTCCCGAGACACGGGAGGGATACCTGATCTTTTTAGTGGAGACGAGCTCTAGCAAAACCCTTTCCGCAGAAAGGGGAGCATCATCGCACCCTTCCCAGGAAGAGATACGGGGATCAGAAATGACGGGGAGCCACCTCTACAAGGCTGCACAGAAAGCAGTCACATCCCCAGCCCTCAGGCTGTTCTGCGGGTAACCTCTCAAGGGGCATAAGCCCTTCTCACCCCACACAGACCTATGCTTACCACCTCGATGGAAAGCATGGGCCCTGCTCTACCAAGGCCCGCAGAACCTTGGGAGCAAGGGCCGAGAATATAGCCAAAGGCTCCTCGGAGCACTCAGAGAGTTTCCACAGAAACAACTCTGACTCGTAAGATGGTGAAACATAGCGTGAACAAGCCCACTCCTCGGAGGGGCGACCCGCTAGATCACCACATGGCATTGGAGCAGGTCTGTGTGAAAGGCGGAAAACCCAGCAACAGAAGGCCCCTCAGGGCGGGACGCAGATAGAAGGTCTCAACCAGGTGACCTCAGGTCCATGTGTCTATCCCAAGCGACCAGGAGCTCCCTGCGAAAAAGATTTCCAAAGAGCTTACCTGAAGGTAGGGCCGTAACCCTAGTTGTAGTGCTGTAGTGAGGACCTGAAAGCCAAAAGTGGCCATGATGTCTTCATGATGAAGGCAGATCCAGGACAAGCAGGCCACAACCATAGTCAAAGACCAGAGGGGGGTGCTCGAAGAGGACCTGCTTAAAAAAAAAAAAAAAAAAAAAAACAGAGAACAGAAAACAAAAGAGACAGGTTCGAACATACAGCAAAAGGAGACTAGACACATGATAAAGGATCGTACTCACCCATCCGAGCCCTGTAAAGGAGGCCTAGGAAGAGATACGGATGAGATATAACTGGGAGTCACCTCTATAAGACTGCACAGAGAGCAGTAGCATCCCCAGCCCTCGGGCTATGTTTCAGGTATTCTCTTAAGGAGGCATAAACCATTCTCACCCCACACAGACCTGTGCTTACCATCTCAATGGAAAGCATAGGGCCCCGCTCTATCAAGGCCCGCAGAACCTCGAGAACAAGGGCCACCATGTAGCCAAAAGGCTCCTTGGAGCACCAGAGTTTCCGCAGAAACGACTCTGATTCGTAAGATGGCGAAGCATAGCATGATCAAACCCACTCCTCGGAGGGGCGACTCGCTAGATCACCAAATGGCATGAGAATAGGTCTGTATGAAAAAGGGTGGAAATCCAGAAACAGAAGGCCCTTCAGGGCGGGACGCAGATAGAGGGTCTCAGCCAGGTGGCCTAGGTCCATGTGTCTATTCAAGCATGTCCAGGAGCTTCCTGCGAGAAAGACTTCCGAAGAGCTTACCTGAAGGTAGGACCATAGCCCTAGATGCAGTGCTGTAGTGGGGACCTGAAAATTTCCCAATCGATATGCCGAAGGCAGATCCAGGCAAGCAAACCATAACCATGGTCAAAGACCAGAGGGGGGTGCTCGAAGAGGACCTACCAAAGGAAACGCACAAGACAGGTCCCAGAAATACAGCATGGTTAGACACATAATAAGGGATCGTACTCACCCACCGTGGTTCCCACGCCTGACTCCAGTTACCAGAAAGACCTTCTTGAGAAACTGCCAGACCATCATAGTGGGTCACCTACTTATAACCCTAACAGGGGAGATAACACCATCTAGGCAGGGGCTCAGGGAGACCACTGCTTAAAAACCCTATAAGGGGAGCAATCACAGAGTTAACAGAAAAGGGAAATCAACCACGATTGACCTGACCACAAAGAATGGGCTGTCTACCCACATCCCAGGCAGGGGAGACAGCACTTACCTGACTAAGAGCTCAAAGAGACCGCTACTTAGGAACCCTAGGAAGGGGAGCGATCACCGAGCTAACACCTGGCTATCCTCAGATAGACAGCTCTATGAAAAGGGACAGGTTAACACACAGCTAGCCTCAGATAGCTGCACTTAACCACATAAATAACACAAAAAAGCTATAACCATCCTCAGATGGCTATACTATCTTCTTCATTTTCTGTCCATACCCTCGAGTATGGCAGAAAATTAACACCACAATCGCAACGCGCAGCATATGTTCAACCCCCTGGGAATCCCGCGGGAATCAGGCGGAACGGAGCCGCCGCCGCGAATGCGTTGTTAATGCCCGAGAGGCCAGCACACTCATGCAAATTCGGGTATAGAGAAGACTCACCTCCCTCCTTTGCGAATGTATCGCCATGAGCACATCCAGTTTCCTCGCGAGCTGGACGTGCTGCTCCCGACCGCACACACACAGCTTGTGAGCTTCGTGCAAGCGGCTACGAGAGCACGCCAGTCCATCGCAAGAAATAAGCACTGAATGTGACGATCGCATTCAACTCCCTCGAGAGCTGAAAGCGCGGCTGACTACCGCACACACGGCCCGCGAGCCCTGTGTAAGCAGGTATGAGAGTGCGTCTGCCTCTCTCAACAAGCAATAAATGTGGTGTTCTCGTTCAACTCCCTCGAGAGCCGATATTCGCTTAATCCTCACCATATAAGGACCGTATGATAGGTGCGGGTATCAGAGCGTGCTTGTTTCTCGCAAGAGACAAGCAAAGAGCGCAATAAACTCCACGGGAGCAAAGAGCGCTTGCTCCTTACCACGCATCGTCATACGCGAGCCGTAATAAAACATTTGGTGAGAAACATACACTCAATTCCAGCTTTGCTTACAGACAAAAGGTCAGTGAAGACGAAGAAGAGACCATCCTGCTCTACCGGCGTCCTTTTATACTGTGGTCACGCCGGTAGTGACGTCATAGGCTGTTTCGCCGGCCAACTCTGTTGATGTTTTTGTATTTAGACTTCAGACACGGGTCACGCAGACGGCGTTCCCCCTAGCGCCCCCTAGAGGACGCAGTTCGAGTTCCTCGAAAGGGAACGCTAGTTATGCAGTTTCATGAATAAAGCTGAGCCACATTAAAAATATTTCATATGCATGAAAGGAATGTTATTTGCAATGCAGAAATACACTTCTTGATGTGTTAGAAGTTTTATGCATGTGAAATTTAGTTAGAGCCTCAATGCATAAAACGCTCAGTTAAGGCCTTCTGGGATCATTAATAGCGGTTTTATGCATCTCTGCTTATGAAAAGGAGGCTTGCTCAGAAATGCTCTAAAACGACTTTTCTCAGCCAGAAAACGCTAGTTATGCAGTTTCATGAATAAAGCTGAGCCACATTAAAAACTATTTCATATGCATGAAAGGAATGTTATTTGCAATGCAGAAATACACTTCTTGATGTGTTAGAAGTTTTATGCATGTGAAATTTAGTTAGAGCCTCAATGCATAAAACGCTCAGTTAAGGCCTTCTGGGATCACGAATAGCGATTCCCTATCGATACTACACTTGTACTGCGTCGCTTAGACGCTATGGGAAAAAGTCCTTTTTTCTCCTTGACTGAAGCCTTTTTTATAAACGCAGTGAAACTGCACGGCCATTGGATCGTGCAGAGAAACGAACGAACCAATGACTCGGCAGCGGTGCTGCACGAGCCTATGGCGAAAATGCCCGCCGAAGCCCGCCAGAAGGGGCGGGGCCAATGGCTATATAAGCGCCCGCTTCGCCATAGGAACCCATGGCGCAACGCATCCTCCCCTGCCGCCATCCGGCGATTTCATTCCGCTAAAAGAGCAAATAGGCGTTGTTTCAAATGCCGCGCCGTTTTTGTTGTGCATGCAAGGCTCCCTTGCATGCTGCTGACAATCACGGCGAGTGCGTCTCCTGCTTGGGACTTCCCCATGCGGAGGCGGCACTCAAAGAGACGGAATGTCCCCATTGCGGGGATATGAGTCTCTCCTCTCTGCGCTCGCGGATAGCGTTCTTTTCAGAACGCGACTCCGCCCCTCGCGCCCTCCCGTTTCCTCCTTCACAGGAGCCTGTGAAGAAGAAACAGCGGGGTAGAGGATCTCAGCGCTCGGAGTTAGGTGAGCTCACGTCGGCTCAGCCCCCGCGTGCCTCACCTTCTCCACAGAGAAAGGGTTCCCCCGTTCTCTTCACCCGCCCGGATCTGTGTCCCTCTGCGGCTGCGAGTGACCTGGTCTCCTTCGGCGGGAGTGAAGACGACATGCTGGACAGCATGTCACTGGCTGCATCGGACGCTGAGGAGCTGTCGGGCTCTGTCAATGACCCCGCCCCCCTGCCGTCTACCGATACCAGCGATCCCAGGACCAAATCTGGCATGGACGCCGAGCTCTTCCGCGTTCTGACTAGGGCTGTGGACGAGCTGGGATTGGAGTGGTCTCCTCCAGAGGAGCCCCCACGCAGCCTCCTCGATGAGTGGTTCCTGCCGGGGCGCCGCCAGGCCCCTCGCCAGCGGGCTTCTCCGTTCCTCCCTGAGGTTCACGAGGAACTAACCAGATCTTGGCGCGCTCCCTACTCAGCACGCCTGCGCACCTCGTCTTCCTCCGCCCTCACTTCTGTCGACGGCGCTGAAGACAAGGGATACGAGAAGCTGCCTCCCCTGGATGAGTCAGTGGCCGCCCACCTCTGTCCGCCCACTGCCATCGGCTGGAAGACTAAAGCTTCCCATCCGTCCAAGCCTTGTAGAACGACTTCGGCCCTCGCCGGACGCGCCTACACGTCGGGCGGACAGGCTGCCTCAGCGCTACACTCCATGGCGATTCTCCAGGTGTTCCAGGCCAAGCTTCTCACACAGTCAGACAGGTCTGCCCTGGACCCCGCCACTCTGACGGAGTTGCGAAGCGCCACGGACCTGGCTCTGCGCGCTACTAAAGCCACGGCCCAGGCAATTGGCAGATCCATGGCCAGCTTGGTCGTGCTCGAGCGCCACCTATGGCTCACGCTGACGGAGATCAAGGACGCGGATAAGGTCCCCTTCCTCGATGCTCCTATTTCCCCCACAGGCCTGTTCGGACCGTCTGTGGAAGGATTCGCTGAGCGATTTTCTGCGGCTCAGAAGACGTCCCAAGCTATGCGACACTTCCTGCCAAAGCGCTCGAGCTCCAGGGCTGCTTCCGGGCGCCCCAAGCCTACACCGCCTCAGCAGCCGGTGAGACCTGCGTCGACCGCTCCCTCCGCCGCCGCCGCCGCAGCTCAGCCAGCCAAAGCCGAGCCGAGACTACGTTCTCGCTCCGCTAGACGCTACCCCTTCCCCAAGCGTCAGGGACCACGTCCCAAGCTGGCGTTGGATCCGGCGCCTCCGCCGTCGTCCCGATCCAGGCGGAAAGAAGAGGAGGGGGCTTAGTCTCGCACTAGCCGGACCACCCCCCAAAAGGCCTCTGTTGAACCTCCAAGCACTCCGCTCAATGCCGGGTGCCGAGGTCGATGTGTTTTGTGTAAAACCTGTTGTAAATACTGGGTCCATTTTTCTTGCGCCCACACAACCAGTCGCTGTGATAGCGAACAAAATAAAACACAAACATTCTCAAAAAGAGAGCAAATTTCCTCTTCAAATCATAAAGGGTGTCTCGGGCCTGGCAGGCTATCCCCGGAGTGTCAGATTGGGTAATGGGGATAATAACAAGAGGCTACTCACTCCAGTTCACTCGAAGGCCCCCGCGCTTCAGCGGCGTGGTCCCCACCGTGGTAAAGAGCAGGGACGCGCACATCCTACGTTCGGAGGTGTTGATATTGCTGGAAAAGGGCGCCATAGAGGTAGTCCACCCAGCCCAGAGTGAGTCGGGGTTCTACAGCCGTTACTTCCTCGTCCCCAAGAAGGATGGGGGTCTACGACCCATCCTCGATTTAAGACATTTGAATCAGGCCCTCATGAAACGGCCGTTCAAAATGTTAACCTTGAAGCAGAGGGGACTGGTTCCTTTCATTGGATCTGAAAGACGCATACTTTCACATCCAGATAGCCCCCCATCAGAGACGATTCTTGAGATTCGCCTTCGAGGGTGTGCCTTATCAATACACGGTCCTGCCCTTCGGCTTGTCCCTGGCTCCCCGCACGTTTACAAAGTGCATGGACGCGGCTCTTCTCCCTCTGAGACAGAAGGGAATCCGCATCCTCAACTACCTCGACGACTGGCTCGTTCTGGCCCAGTCAGAGGCGGAGCTGTTATCTCACAGAGCCCTTCTCCTCAGCCACCTAGAGTGCCTAGGACTCAGGGTCAATCTGTCCAAGAGCGTGTTGCACCCCAAATCTCATTTCTGGAAGCAATTTTCGATTCGACTCAGTTGAGAGCTATGGTCGTGCCAGAGCGAGCTCTGGCAATACGGCAACTAGCGGGCTCATTCAGGGCCGGAGCCCTCTACCCCCTCAAGAGGTTTCAAAGGATGCTGGGCCTTATGGCTTCCGCATCCCCAGTGCTAGAACTGGGCCTGCTGCGTATGCGGCCCCTTCAGCGTTGGTTGAAACCACGGGTTCCACCTCATGCATGGCGTCACGGACGTTTGCGTGTCAGGGTGGACCAGACCTGTGTGGAAGCCCTGGTCCCCTGGAAAGGCCCACAATGGTTCGAGAGGGGCGTGCCCTTGGGATCGGTTTGCAGAAGGAAGGTAGTCACGACAGATGCCTCCAACAAGGGTTGGGGGGCGCTGTGCGATGGCAACCCAGCTTTCGGCCTTTGGTCGAAAGCAGAAGAAGGGTTCCACATCAACTGCCTGGAAATGCTAGCAGTATGTCACGCCCTTTGCGCCTTCCTGCCAGACCTGAAGGGACACCATGTACTGATCCGCTCGGACAGCATGACTGTGGTGTCCTACATAAATCGTCAGGGGGGACTCCCCTCCAGACACCTCTTCACCCTGGTGAAGGGCCTTCTGGAATGGGCTCAGCTCAACCTGGCTTCGTTGAGAGCGGTTCACGTACCAACCTGGCTTCGTTGAGAGCGGTTCACGGCAGACTGAACCAGGGTGCAGATTTGCTATCACGAAGCAATGTCCCCTTGGGAGAGTGGACGCTTCACCCGCAGACGGTTCAGAAAGTCTGGGAGGTCTTTGGCAAGGCAGAGGTCGACCTCTTCGCCTCAAAAGACAACTCTCATTGCCCAATATACTTTTCGAAGTACAGAGATGCGTTGGCCCACAATTGGCCCAACCTCCTCCTGTATGCTTTTCCCCCGACGTCCTTGATTCCTCAGGTACTCAAGCGAGTCAGGGAACAACATCACAAGCTCCTCCTGGTGGCCCCTCTTTGGAGGACCCAGCCGTGGTTTTCAGAACTGTGCCAGCTGCTTTGTGCAGCCCCTTGGCCGATCCCCCTGAAGCGGGACCTCCTCTCTCAGGCGAACGGGACCATATGGCACCCCCAGCCCAGTCTGTGGGCCTTACACCTCTGGTGTTTGGACGAGAGTCTGAGAATCTCCCAGAAGGAGTTCTGAACACGATCTCCCAAGCTAGAGCTCCGTCTACTAGACGCCTCTATGCTCTTAAGTGGTCTGTTTTTTCCACCTGGTGTTCTACCCGTGGCAAAAATCCAGCCTCCTGTGACATATCTGTGATATTGTCTTTCCTTCAAGAACTGTTGGACAAGGGTCGCTCCCCTTCCACACTCAAGGTCTATGTGGCTGCTGTAGCGGCTTTTCACGCCCCGATAGCAGACCAGTTGATTGGCAGGAACAACTTGGTTGTCCGATTTTTGAAGGGGTCTAGGAGGATAAATCCTTCTCGTCCCCACACTATCCCTACTTGGGACCTATCTACGGTTTTGAGGGCACTGAAGAGTCCCCCCTTCGAACCGCTGTCAGATGCAGACCTTAAACCCCTGACACTTAAGACCGCCTTACTGCTAGCCTTAGTGTCAGTCAAGCGTATAGGAGATCTGCAAGCACTCTCTATAAGCCCCTCCTGTCTTGAGTTTGGACCAGGCGACTCTAAGGTCATCCTGAAACCAAGACATGGGTACGTGCCTGAGGTGCCCTCTACTCCGTTTAGGGCACAGGTTGTTACGCTCTCTGCTCTCCCTTCCTCAGAAGGTGATCAGGAGTTGAGTCTGCTCTGTCCAGTCAGGGCATTGAGAATGTACATCGAGCGATCCGCCTCTTTTAGACAGTCGGATCAGCTCTTTGTCTGCTTTGGTGGCCGCCATAAGGGACAACAGGTCACAAAGCAAAGACTCTCTAGATGGATAGTTGACGCTATTACGCTAGCCTATTCCTCCTTGGGTCTGGAATGCCGCCACTTGCCTACGAGCTTCCCGGTCCCTCTCGACGACAGTATTGACTGCGTCGCCGAAAAGGCCGGTACGCCTGTAACACCGACATGGTGTGCAGACACGCACCAGCCTGACCCGCCGCCGTATACCCCTTGCCCACCAAGGGGTATACTGAGGTGACACGCAGCGGCTTGGAGGGCAAGACCGGAGCCTTCAGAGACGATGCCGACACGGGGGACAGATAGCTGGCAAGCGTCTGTTCCAGCCGGGGCATCGCTCTGTACCCACGCTCGTGCAGCCCCGCCACACAGCCGTAGTTGTAGGAGGCAGGGATGAACAAGCGGGACGAGAAGGGCTCATTCCACAATCTCGACAGCTCGGTGTGGAGATTGGGAAAGAACGGAAGGCTCCGGCGTGCTGAAGGTGGCCGAGACCGCAGAAACCTCTCGTCTAGCTTGCTTTTCTGCGGTTCGACTTTGAGCTTGGCAACCGCACGAGTCACTGCCTCCAGCAGCTCCTCGTATTGGGGAAACTGAGGTGCGGACACCTCGTCAACGGTCTCCACGTCAACCTCCTCGGAGGAAGAGAGGTGGAGTGTCGAGCCCGTCCCCCGGGGGGAAGAAACCGCAGAGCGGGCTTCCGATCCCTGGGAACGGGCGGCGGATCTGGCAGGTGAGGCAGGAGATAGGGGGTCACCCGTCTCCATACCCTCTGCCAGATCCAGCTGCGAGCCCAACGAGTGAAGCCGCTCCGCCTCAGCGGAAGTGGTACCAGACCCGCGGGGAACGCTGGTGAAGGCTCCCTCCTCAAAGAACGGAGCATACGCAGGGGGAGACGCTCGCAATGCGGGCAGTCGGCTCCCTCGAGAGCCGACGCTGCGTGCTCCGCTCCCAAACAAGCCACACACAAAGGGTGTGTATCCCCGCCCGTGATGTAGCGAGGACAGGGAGGAACACACGCTTTATAATGTGGCTTGTCTAGATGTTTAGTTTTATCTGCTTTCTTACTAGGAACAGACATTGTGCCCTGAAATAAAATTGGCGCAAACTAGCAGCCGAAAAAAGGACACAAACTGACAACACACAGAGCGCTGCTGAAAGACAGAAGCTGACGCTCGTTCTGGCGCACGTGCTTTTATGCTTCCTGGTCAGTGACGTCACCCGCCTCTGACGTCTCGCTCTTCCATTGGACTGATTACACACGTGATTCAGAGCGCGGTCACGCTGAAGGCGTTCCCATAGCGTTTGTCGACGCGGCTCGAGTTCCCGAAGGGGAACCGCTATTCGTGATCCCAGAAGGCCTTAACTGAGCGTTTTATGCATTGAGGCTCTAACTAAATTTCACATGCATAAAACTTCTAACACATCAAGAAGTGTATTTCTGCATTGCAAATAACATTCCTTTCATGCATATGAAATAGTTTTAATGTGGCTCAGCTTTATTCATGAAACTGCATAACTAGCGTTTTCTGGCTGAGAAAAGTCGTTTTAGAGCATTTCTGAGCAAGCCTCCTTTTCATAAGCAGAGATGCATAAAACCGCTATTCGTGATCCCAGAAGGCCTTAACTGAGCGTTTTATGAATTGAGGCTCTAACTAATTGATGAATTAAGGCTCTAAATTTCACATGCATAAAACTTCTAACACATCAAGAAGTGTATTTCTGCATTGCAAATAACATTCCTTTCATGCATATGAAATAGTTTTAATGTGGCTCAGCTTTATTCATGAAACTGCATAACTAGCGTTTTCTGGCTGAGAAAAGTCGTTTTAGAGCATTTCTGAGCAAGCCTCCTTTTCATAAGCAGAGATGCATAAAACCGCTATTCGTGATCCCAGAAGGCCTTAACTGAGCGTTTTATGCATTGAGGCTCTAACTAAATTTCACATGCATAAAACTTCTAACACATCAAGAAGTGTATTTCTGCATTGCAAATAACATTCCTTTCATGCATATGAAATATTTTTAATGTGGCTCAGCTTTATTCATGAAACTGCATAACTAGCGTTTTCTGGCTGAGAAAAGTCGTTTTAGAGCATTTCTCAGCAAGCCTCCTTTTCATAAGCAGAGATGCATAAAACCGCTATTCGTGATCCCAGAAGGCCTTAACTGAGCGTTTTATGCATTGAGGCTCTAACTAAATTTCACATGCATAAAACTTCTAACACATCGAGAAGTGTATTTCTGCATTGCATTGTAACGCAGTACTCGTTCCCGTATCTCAGGGAACCGAGGTTACGACAGTAACTGAGTACGTTCCCTATCGATACTACACTTGTACTGCGTCGCTTAGACGCTATGGGAACCGATCCATACATGCCATGCCATGGAGAGAACGGCCGAACCCGTACTTAGGCCCAGCGGGGCCCATCTATGACGAGTAGGACAAGGCATGGCCTGGGTTGTCCTCCTGTGATTCACTCATGCAGAAAGGATTTCCGCCTGTAAGGCGGGGATGTCTAGGCTGTAGAACCTAGTGAATGTGGAAGGCGAGGCCCAGCCGGCCACCGCACAAATTTCTGCCATAGATACACCGCTAGACCACGCCCAAGAGGAGGCCACGCCTCTAGTTGAGTGGGCACGCACTCCGATGGGACTTCCTCCCCCGCCGCACTCCAGCTCACGGGGCTGCTGGGCGGGAGCAGCCCCGGCCGTCTACCTCATCCTCCTCATATCGGGAAACACAGAAACAGAGCGTGGCCACTCGCACTCCTCCCCAACGAGAGCGAGTGGTCAAACGCTCTAAGTCGAGGACTTCCCAGGCTAAGCCCGACCTGTGGGTCGTGCTACAGTCGAAGAAGTCCTCGACTAAGCGGTCCTGACAATTCAGGACCGCTGAGGGCAGCCCCATCGGGGGAGAGGCAGGGTGCACCGCATTATTCGGTGTCCGCCCTCCCCCCGTGCCCTTCAGGAGGCCGGTCTGCTAACCCTGCCAGGGCTTCAGGGTGCAGCGGCCTCCAGCGAGCATCCTCCTCAGTCTCTTCCGCCCAGCGATGTAGCGGAGCTGGGGAGCTCGCTACCCCCACGGGGGTCTCTGGGGCTGCTAGTTCAGGTGCTTCCTGCCGGGCTTCCGTTACAGGACACCGTTCTAGCGGCCCATATAACACCAGAGGCCAGCCTCGAGAGGCTGGTTCCCTTAGTAGATCATTTGGCAGCGTGGAAACCACTGCCCAATGTGTCTGCTTGGGTCCTGCACACTGTAGAGCGAGGTTATCGCATTCAGTTCGGCGCTCCACCTCCGCCGTTCAACGGGGTCTCTCCCACGTTGGTGGGCCCCGAGCAGGGTCTGGTAATGGAACAGGAAGTAGCCACTCTCCTGAGGAAGGAGGCCATCGAGGTGGTCCCTCCTCACGACAGAGAGTCCGGGTTCTACAGCCGGTACTTCATTGTTCCGAAGAAGGATGGGGGCCTGCGTCCTATTTTAGGTCTGCATCTGCTGAACCGCTCAGTCATGCGACTGAAGTTCAAGATGCTCACCATCAAACAAGTCGTGTCTCAGATCAGGTCCGAGGACTGGTTTGTCACGATAGGTCTAAAAGACGCATACTTCCATGTCTCCATCCTTCCTCAACACAGGAAGTTCCTGAGGTTTGCTTTCAGGGGCAATGCTTACCAATATCGGGTTCTTCCGTTTGGCCTAGCACTCTCCCCCCGCACTTTCACGAAGTGTGTGGATGCAGCTCTGGCTCCCTTGCGACTCCAGGGCATCCGCATACTCAATTATATCGACGACTGGGTGATCCTGGCTCAGTCGGAGATGGTGGCGGTTCGGCATCGAGATGTCGTTCTCGCTCACATGAAAGAGCTGGGGTTGAGACTAAACGGCAAGAAAAGTGTGCTTTCTCCACTACAGAGAACCACTTATCTGGGCGTGGTGTGGGATTCGACCACGATGCAGGCACGTCTGTCTCCTGCTCGGATCGAGTCGATCCTCACTGCAGTCAAGAGAGTGAAAGAAGGCCGGTCACTCACTGTAAAGCAGTTCCAGCGACTGCTGGGTCTGATGGCAGCTGCGTCCAACGTGATACCTTTTGGCCTGCTGTACATGAGACCCCTACAGTGGTGGCTCAAGACCAGGGGGTTCTCCCCGAGGGGAAACCCGCTCCGTATGATCAAGGTCACGTGGCGATGCCTACGTGCCTTGGACATGTGGAGGAAACCCTGGTTCTTGGCTCAAGGCCCGGTGTTGGGAGCTCTTTGTCACCGCGTAACGCTAGCGACGGACGCGTCCCTCACCGGTTGGGGAGCGGTCATGAATGGCCACCTTGCCCACGGTCTGTGGAGTGGTCACCAACTCACTTGGCACATAAATTGCCTGGAGATGCTGGCCGTGTTTCTAGCATTGAAACACTTCCTCCCGGACCTGAGAGATTGCCACGTGTTGGTCCGCACCGATAACACCTCGGTGGTCTCTTACATCAACCACCAGGGAGGTCTGCGTCCGTGGATGCCATGGTACAGACGTGGCCAAGGCTTCGTCTGTACGCCTTTCCCCCGATCGTTCTGCTCCCGGGAGTTCTAGAGAGAGTGCGCCGGGATGGGGTGTCCCTCCTTCTAGTAGCCCCATTCTGGCCGGGCCGAGTATGGTTCTCGGACCTGATTTCTCTCCTCGACGGCTCTCCCTGGGAGATTCCCGTCAGGAGAGATCTCCTCTCACAGGCAGGGGGTTCCATCCTTCACCCCCGGCCGGAGCTGTGGAAGCTTTGGGTGTGGCCTCTGAGGGGGCACACCTCTTAGCCTCCGGTCTCTCAACCGAGGTTGTTGAGACCATCCTCCAGTCTAGAGCTCCCTCCACGAGGAAACTGTATGCCCTGAAGTGGAAACTTTTCACTTCATGGTGCGGGCGCCACCAGCAGGACCCAGTTAACTGCCCAGTTGGCTCAGTGCTGGAATTCCTGCAGGACAGGCTGTCCGCAGGGTTAACCCACTCCACCCTGAAGGTCTACGTGGCGGCCATTGCGGCCTACCACGCCCCTCTGGGTGGTCTTTCCGTGGGCAAAAACCCCCTGGTTACACGTTTCCTCCGCGGTGCGCTGAGGCTGAGGCCTCCTGTACGACCTCTTGTTCCCTCCTGGGACCTGTCTGTGGTGTTAGAGGCTCTCTGTCTTCCTCCCTTCGAGCCCATTGAAGAGATTTCAGACCGTCATCTGTCTATTAAAACTGTTCTTCTTTTGGCTCTTTCCTCTCTAAAGAGAGTTGGGGACCTTCAGGCCCTCTCTGTGGCCCCTTCTTTCCTGGACTTTGCTCCAGGCCTCTCTAAGGCCTTTCTGTATCCTTGTGCGGATTACATCCCTAAAGTCCCCTCCTCAGCACCACGACCTGTTGTACTGCAGGCCTTTTGTCCTCCTCCCTTCCGGGATCCTGACCAGCAGAAGCTTAACTGTATGTGTCCAGTTCGAGCACTGGACACGTACGTCCACCGTGCTGCCGGGTGGAGAAAGTCAGATCAACTCTTTGTGTGTTATGGTCCCCCCAAGAAAGGTTTTCCTGCGTCCAAGCAAACTCTAAGTGGTTGGATAGTTGATGCTATCTCTCTTTCCTACGCTTCTTCGGGCCTTCCCCCTCCTTTGGGGGTCAGGGCCCACTCTACTCGGAGTATGGCTGCCTCTAAAGCTTTCCTTGCTGGAGTCTCCATGCAGGACATCTGTAACGCGGCGGGATGGTCCACGCCCCTCACCTTTGTCAGGTTTTATGAGTTAGACCTGCGAGCCGTTCCCGGCTCTTCTGTCCTTGGCCCTAGCTCTTCCTAGGCAGGGACTTGGATCCTGGCGGCGTGGGCATCTCGTTCCCATAGCGTTTGTCGATGCGGCTCGAGTTCCTGAAGGGGAACGTCTCAGGTTACGTATGTAACCCCGGTTCCCCGAGGGAACGAGACGCCGCGTCTCGGGGCCATGCTCCGGCGTCCCTGCGAGCGCTGCTTCTCTCCTTGGAAGCTGACGCTCGTTCTGGCGCACGTGCTTTTATGCTTCCTGGTCAGTGACGTCACCCGCCTCTGACGTCTCGCTCTTCCATTGGACTGATTACACACGTGATTCAGAGCGTGGTCACGCTGGGCGTTCCCATAGCGTTTGTCGACGCGGCGTCTCGTTCCCTCGGGGAACCAGGGTTACATACGTAACCTGAGACGTTTTATGCCTCTCTGCTTATGAAAAGGAGGCTTGCTCAGAAATGCTCTAAAACGACTTTTCTCAGCCAGAAAACGCTAGTTATGCAGTTTCATGAATAAAGCTGAGCCACATTAAAAATATTTCATATGCATGAAAGGAATGTTATTTGAAATGCAGAAATACACTTCTTGATGTGTTAGAAGTTTTATGCATGTGAAATTTAGTTAGAGCCTCAATGCATAAAACGCTCAGTTAAGGCCTTCTGGGATCACGAATAGCGGTTTTTTGCATCTCTGCTTATTAAAAGGAGGCTTGCTCAGAAATGCTCTAAAACGACTTTTCTCAGCCAGAAAACGCTAGTTATGCAGTTTCATGAATAAAGCTGAGCCACATTAAAAATATTTCATATGCATGAAAGGAATGTTATTTGCAATGCAGAAATACACTTCTTGATGTGTTAGAAGTTTTATGCATGTGAAATTTAGTTAGAGCCTCAATGCATAAAACGCTCAGTTAAGGCCTTCTGGGATCACGAATAGCGTTTTTATGCATCTCTGCTTATGAAAAGGAGGCTTGCTCAGAAATGCTCTAAAATGACTTTTCTCAGCCAGAAAATGCTAGTTATGCAGTTTCATGAATAAAGCTGAGCCACATTAAAAATATTTCATATGCATGAAAGGAATGTTATTTGCAGTGCAGAAATACACTTCTTGATGTGTTAGAAGTTTTATGCATGTGAAATTTAGTTAGAGCCTCAATGCCCAAAACGGTCAGTTAAGGCCTTCTGGGATCACGAATAGCGGTTTTATGCATCTCTGCTTATGAAAAGGAGGCTTGCTCAGAAATGCTCTAAAACGACTTTTCTCAGCCAGAAAACACTAGTTATGCAGTTGCATGAATAAAGCTGAGCCACATTAAAAATATTTCATATGCATGAAAGGAATGTTATTTGCAATGCAGAAATACACTTCTTGCATGCAGATGAAAATTTTTTAATAGGTGGGCTTCAAGCTTTATTCATGAAACTGCATAACTGACGTTTTCTGACTGAGAAAAGTCGTTTTTGACCATTTCCGAGCAAGCCTTCTTTTCATAAGCCGAGATGCATAAAACCGCTATTAGTGATCCCAGAAGGCCTTAACTGAGCGTTTTATGCATTCAGGCTCTGACTAAATTTCACATGCATAAAACTTCTAACACATCAAGAAGTGTATTTCTGCATTGCAAATAACATTTCTTTCATGCATATGAAAATTTTTTAATGTGGCTCAGCTTTATTCATGAAACTGCATAACTGACGTTTTCTGACTGAGAAAAGTCGTTTTTGACCATTTCCGAGCAAGCCTTCTTTTCATAAGCCGAGATGCATAAAACCGCTATTAGTGATCCCAGAAGGCCTTAACTGAGCGTTTTATGCATTCAGGCTCTGACTAAATTTCACATGCATAAAACTTCTAACACATCAAGAAGTGTATTTCTGCATTGCAAATAACATTTCTTTCATGCATATGAAAATTTTTTATAGGTGGCTCAGCTTTATTCATGAAACTGCATAACTGACGTTTTCTGACTGAGAAAAGTCGTTTTTGACCATTTCCGAGCAAGCCTTCTTTTCATAAGCCGAGATGCATAAAACCGCTATTAGTGATCCCAGAAGGCCTTAACTGAGCGTTTTATGCATTCAGGCTCTGACTAAATTTCACATGCATAAAACTTCTAACACATCAAGAAGTGTATTTCTGCATTGCAAATAACATTTCTTTCATGCATATGAAAATTTTTTAATGTGGCTCAGCTTTATTCATGAAACTGCATAACTGACGTTTTCTGACTGAGAAAAGTCGTTTTTGACCATTTCCGAGCAAGCCTTCTTTTCATAAGCCGAGATGCATAAAACCGCTATTAGTGATCCCAGAAGGCCTTAACTGAGCGTTTTATGCATTCAGGCTCTGACTAAATTTCACATGCATAAAACTTCTAACACATCAAGAAGTGTATTTCTGCATTGCAAATAACATTTCTTTCATGCATATGAAAATTTTTTATAGGTGGCTCAGCTTTATTCATGAAACTGCATAACTGACGTTTTCTGACTGAGAAAAGTCGTTTTTGACCATTTCCGAGCAAGCCTTCTTTTCATAAGCCGAGATGCATAAAACCGCTATTAGTGATCCCAGAAGGCCTTAACTGAGCATTTTATGCATTCAGGCTTTGATTAAATTTCACATGCATAAAACTTCTAACACATCAAGAAGTGTATTTCTGCATTGCAAATAACATTTCTTTCATGCATATGAAAATTTTTTAATGTGGCTCAGCTTTATTCATGAAACTGCATAACTGACGTTTTCTGACTGAGAAAAGTCGTTTTTGACCATTTCCGAGCAAGCCTTCTTTTCATAAGCCGAGATGAATAAAACCGCTATTAGTGATCCCAGAAGGCCTTAACTGAGCGTTTTATGCATTCAGGCTCTGACTAAATTTCACATGCATAAAACTTCTAACACATCAAGAAGTGTATTTCTGCATTGCAAATAACATTTCTTTCATGCATATGAAAATTTTTTATATGTGGCTCAGCTTTATTCATGAAACTGCATAACTGACGTTTTCTGACTGAGAAAAGTCGTTTTTGACCATTTCCGAGCAAGCCTTCTTTTCATAAGCCGAGATGCATAAAACCGCTATTAGTGATCCCAGAAGGCCTTAACTGAGCGTTTTATGCATTCAGGCTCTGACTAAATTTCACATGCATAAAACTTCTAACACATCAAGAAGTGTATTTCTGCATTGCAAATAACATTTCTTTCATGCATATGAAAATTTTTTAATGTGGCTCAGCTTTATTCATGAAACTGCATAACTGACGTTTTCTGACTGAGAAAAGTCGTTTTTGACCATTTCCGAGCAAGCCTTCTTTTCATAAGCCGAGATGCATAAAACCGCTATTAGTGATCCCAGAAGGCCTTAACTGAGCATTTTATGCATTCAGGCTTTGATTAAATTTCACATGCATAAAACTTCTAACACATCAAGAAGTGTATTTCTGCATTGCAAATAACATTTCTTTCATGCATATGAAAATTTTTTATAGGTGGCTCAGCTTTATTCATGAAACTGCATAACTGACGTTTTCTGACTGAGAAAAGTCGTTTTTGACCATTTCCGAGCAAGCCTTCTTTTCATAAGCCGAGATGCATAAAACCGCTATTAGTGATCCCAGAAGGCCTTAACTGAGCGTTTTATGCATTCAGGCTCTGACTAAATTTCACATGCATAAAACTTCTAACACATCAAGAAGTGTATTTCTGCATTGCAAATAACATTTCTTTCATGCATATGAAAATTTTTTATAGGTGGCTCAGCTTTATTCATGAAACTGCATAACTGACGTTTTCTGACTGAGAAAAGTCGTTTTTGACCATTTCCGAGCAAGCCTTCTTTTCATAAGCCGAGATGCATAAAACCGCTATTAGTGATCCCAGAAGGCCTTAACTGAGCGTTTTATGCATTCAGGCTCTGACTAAATTTCACATGCATAAAACTTCTAACACATCAAGAAGTGTATTTCTGCATTGCAAATAACATTTCTTTCATGCATATGAAAATTTTTTATAGGTGGCTCAGCTTTATTCATGAAACTGCATAACTGACGTTTTCTGACTGAGAAAAGTCGTTTTTGACCATTTCCGAGCAAGCCTTCTTTTCATAAGCCGAGATGCATAAAACCGCTATTAGTGATCCCAGAAGGCCTTAACTGAGCGTTTTATGCATTCAGGCTCTGACTAAATTTCACATGCATAAAACTTCTAACACATCAAGAAGTGTATTTCTGCATTGCAAATAACATTTCTTTCATGCATATGAAAATTTTTTAATGTGGCTCAGCTTTATTCATGAAACTGCATAACTGACGTTTTCTGACTGAGAAAAGTCGTTTTTGACCATTTCCGAGCAAGCCTTCTTTTCATAAGCCGAGATGCATAAAACCGCTATTAGTGATCCCAGAAGGCCTTAACTGAGCGTTTTATGCATTCAGGCTCTGACTAAATTTCACATGCATAAAACTTCTAACACATCAAGAAGTGTATTTCTGCATTGCAAATAACATTTCTTTCATGCATATGAAAATTTTTTATAGGTGGCTCAGCTTTATTCATGAAACTGCATAACTGACGTTTTCTGACTGAGAAAAGTCGTTTTTGACCATTTCCGAGCAAGCCTTCTTTTCATAAGCCGAGATGCATAAAACCGCTATTAGTGATCCCAGAAGGCCTTAACTGAGCGTTTTATGCATTCAGGCTCTGACTAAATTTCACATGCATAAAACTTCTAACACATCAAGAAGTGTATTTCTGCATTGCAAATAACATTTCTTTCATGCATATGAAAATTTTTTATAGGTGGCTCAGCTTTATTCATGAAACTGCATAACTGACGTTTTCTGACTGAGAAAAGTCGTTTTTGACCATTTCCGAGCAAGCCTTCTTTTCATAAGCCGAGATGCATAAAACCGCTATTAGTGATCCCAGAAGGCCTTAACTGAGCGTTTTATGCATTCAGGCTCTGACTAAATTTCACATGCATAAAACTTCTAACACATCAAGAAGTGTATTTCTGCATTGCAAATAACATTTCTTTCATGCATATGAAAATTTTTTAATGTGGCTCAGCTTTATTCATGAAACTGCATAACTGACGTTTTCTGACTGAGAAAAGTCGTTTTTGACCATTTCCGAGCAAGCCTTCTTTTCATAAGCCGAGATGCATAAAACCGCTATTAGTGATCCCAGAAGGCCTTAACTGAGCGTTTTATGCATTCAGGCTCTGACTAAATTTCACATGCATAAAACTTCTAACACATCAAGAAGTGTATTTCTGCATTGCAAATAACATTTCTTTCATGCATATGAAAATTTTTTAATGTGGCTCAGCTTTATTCATGAAACTGCATAACTGACGTTTTCTGACTGAGAAAAGTCGTTTTTGACCATTTCCGAGCAAGCCTTCTTTTCATAAGCCGAGATGCATAAAACCGCTATTAGTGATCCCAGAAGGCCTTAACTGAGCGTTTTATGCATTCAGGCTCTGACTAAATTTCACATGCATAAAACTTCTAACACATCAAGAAGTGTATTTCTGCATTGCAAATAACATTTCTTTCATGCATATGAAAATTTTTTATAGGTGGCTCAGCTTTATTCATGAAACTGCATAACTGACGTTTTCTGACTGAGAAAAGTCGTTTTTGACCATTTCCGAGCAAGCCTTCTTTTCATAAGCCGAGATGCATAAAACCGCTATTAGTGATCCCAGAAGGCCTTAACTGAGCGTTTTATGCATTCAGGCTCTGACTAAATTTCACATGCATAAAACTTCTAACACATCAAGAAGTGTATTTCTGCATTGCAAATAACATTTCTTTCATGCATATGAAAATTTTTTATAGGTGGCTCAGCTTTATTCATGAAACTGCATAACTGACGTTTTCTGACTGAGAAAAGTCGTTTTTGACCATTTCCGAGCAAGCCTTCTTTTCATAAGCCGAGATGCATAAAACCGCTATTAGTGATCCCAGAAGGCCTTAACTGAGCGTTTTATGCATTCAGGCTCTGACTAAATTTCACATGCATAAAACTTCTAACACATCAAGAAGTGTATTTCTGCATTGCAAATAACATTTCTTTCATGCATATGAAAATTTTTTATAGGTGGCTCAGCTTTATTCATGAAACTGCATAACTGACGTTTTCTGACTGAGAAAAGTCGTTTTTGACCATTTCCGAGCAAGCCTTCTTTTCATAAGCCGAGATGCATAAAACCGCTATTAGTGATCCCAGAAGGCCTTAACTGAGCGTTTTATGCATTCAGGCTCTGACTAAATTTCACATGCATAAAACTTCTAACACATCAAGAAGTGTATTTCTGCATTGCAAATAACATTTCTTTCATGCATATGAAAATTTTTTAATGTGGCTCAGCTTTATTCATGAAACTGCATAACTGACGTTTTCTGACTGAGAAAAGTCGTTTTTGACCATTTCCGAGCAAGCCTTCTTTTCATAAGCCGAGATGCATAAAACCGCTATTAGTGATCCCAGAAGGCCTTAACTGAGCGTTTTATGCATTCAGGCTCTGACTAAATTTCACATGCATAAAACTTCTAACACATCAAGAAGTGTATTTCTGCATTGCAAATAACATTTCTTTCATGCATATGAAAATTTTTTATAGGTGGCTCAGCTTTATTCATGAAACTGCATAACTGACGTTTTCTGACTGAGAAAAGTCGTTTTTGACCATTTCCGAGCAAGCCTTCTTTTCATAAGCCGAGATGCATAAAACCGCTATTAGTGATCCCAGAAGGCCTTAACTGAGCGTTTTATGCATTCAGGCTCTGACTAAATTTCACATGCATAAAACTTCTAACACATCAAGAAGTGTATTTCTGCATTGCAAATAACATTTCTTTCATGCATATGAAAATTTTTTATAGGTGGCTCAGCTTTATTCATGAAACTGCATAACTGACGTTTTCTGACTGAGAAAAGTCGTTTTAGACCATTTCCGAGCAAGCCTTCTTTTCATAAGCCGAGATGCATAAAACCGCTATTAGTGATCCCAGAAGGCCTTAACTGAGCGTTTTATGCATTCAGGCTCTGACTAAATTTCACATGCATAAAACTTCTAACACATCAAGAAGTGTATTTCTGCATTGCAAATAACATTTCTTTCATGCATATGAAAATTTTTTATAGGTGGCTCAGCTTTATTCATGAAACTGCATAACTGACGTTTTCTGACTGAGAAAAGTCGTTTTTGACCATTTCCGAGCAAGCCTTCTTTTCATAAGCCGAGATGCATAAAACCGCTATTAGTGATCCCAGAAGGCCTTAACTGAGCGTTTTATGCATTCAGGCTCTGACTAAATTTCACATGCATAAAACTTCTAACACATCAAGAAGTGTATTTCTGCATTGCAAATAACATTTCTTTCATGCATATGAAAATTTTTTATAGGTGGCTCAGCTTTATTCATGAAACTGCATAACTGACGTTTTCTGACTGAGAAAAGTCGTTTTTGACCATTTCCGAGCAAGCCTTCTTTTCATAAGCCGAGATGCATAAAACCGCTATTAGTGATCCCAGAAGGCCTTAACTGAGCGTTTTATGCATTCAGGCTCTGACTAAATTTCACATGCATAAAACTTCTAACACATCAAGAAGTGTATTTCTGCATTGCAAATAACATTTCTTTCATGCATATGAAAATTTTTTAATGTGGCTCAGCTTTATTCATGAAACTGCATAACTGACGTTTTCTGACTGAGAAAAGTCGTTTTTGACCATTTCCGAGCAAGCCTTCTTTTCATAAGCCGAGATGCATAAAACCGCTATTAGTGATCCCAGAAGGCCTTAACTGAGCGTTTTATGCATTCAGGCTCTGACTAAATTTCACATGCATAAAACTTCTAACACATCAAGAAGTGTATTTCTGCATTGCAAATAACATTTCTTTCATGCATATGAAAATTTTTTATAGGTGGCTCAGCTTTATTCATGAAACTGCATAACTGACGTTTTCTGACTGAGAAAAGTCGTTTTTGACCATTTCCGAGCAAGCCTTCTTTTCATAAGCCGAGATGCATAAAACCGCTATTAGTGATCCCAGAAGGCCTTAACTGAGCGTTTTATGCATTCAGGCTCTGACTAAATTTCACATGCATAAAACTTCTAACACATCAAGAAGTGTATTTCTGCATTGCAAATAACATTTCTTTCATGCATATGAAAATTTTTTATAGGTGGCTCAGCTTTATTCATGAAACTGCATAACTGACGTTTTCTGACTGAGAAAAGTCGTTTTTGACCATTTCCGAGCAAGCCTTCTTTTCATAAGCCGAGATGCATAAAACCGCTATTAGTGATCCCAGAAGGCCTTAACTGAGCGTTTTATGCATTCAGGCTCTGACTAAATTTCACATGCATAAAACTTCTAACACATCAAGAAGTGTATTTCTGCATTGCAAATAACATTTCTTTCATGCATATGAAAATTTTTTAATGTGGCTCAGCTTTATTCATGAAACTGCATAACTGACGTTTTCTGACTGAGAAAAGTCGTTTTTGACCATTTCCGAGCAAGCCTTCTTTTCATAAGCCGAGATGCATAAAACCGCTATTAGTGATCCCAGAAGGCCTTAACTGAGCGTTTTATGCATTCAGGCTCTGACTAAATTTCACATGCATAAAACTTCTAACACATCAAGAAGTGTATTTCTGCATTGCAAATAACATTTCTTTCATGCATATGAAAATTTTTTAATGTGGCTCAGCTTTATTCATGAAACTGCATAACTGACGTTTTCTGACTGAGAAAAGTCGTTTTTGACCATTTCCGAGCAAGCCTTCTTTTCATAAGCCGAGATGCATAAAACCGCTATTAGTGATCCCAGAAGGCCTTAACTGAGCGTTTTATGCATTCAGGCTCTGACTAAATTTCACATGCATAAAACTTCTAACACATCAAGAAGTGTATTTCTGCATTGCAAATAACATTTCTTTCATGCATATGAAAATTTTTTATAGGTGGCTCAGCTTTATTCATGAAACTGCATAACTGACGTTTTCTGACTGAGAAAAGTCGTTTTTGACCATTTCCGAGCAAGCCTTCTTTTCATAAGCCGAGATGCATAAAACCGCTATTAGTGATCCCAGAAGGCCTTAACTGAGCATTTTATGCATTCAGGCTCTGACTAAATTTCACATGCATAAAACTTCTAACACATCAAGAAGTGTATTTCTGCATTGCAAATAACATTTCTTTCATGCATATGAAAATTTTTTATAGGTGGCTCAGCTTTATTCATGAAACTGCATAACTGACGTTTTCTGACTGAGAAAAGTCGTTTTTGACCATTTCCGAGCAAGCCTTCTTTTCATAAGCCGAGATGCATAAAACCGCTATTAGTGATCCCAGAAGGCCTTAACTGAGCGTTTTATGCATTCAGGCTCTGACTAAATTTCACATGCATAAAACTTCTAACACATCAAGAAGTGTATTTCTGCATTGCAAATAACATTTCTTTCATGCATATGAAAATTTTTTAATGTGGCTCAGCTTTATTCATGAAACTGCATAACTGACGTTTTCTGACTGAGAAAAGTCGTTTTTGACCATTTCCGAGCAAGCCTTCTTTTCATAAGCCGAGATGCATAAAACCGCTATTAGTGATCCCAGAAGGCCTTAACTGAGCGTTTTATGCATTCAGGCTCTGACTAAATTTCACATGCATAAAACTTCTAACACATCAAGAAGTGTATTTCTGCATTGCAAATAACATTTCTTTCATGCATATGAAAATTTTTTATAGGTGGCTCAGCTTTATTCATGAAACTGCATAACTGACGTTTTCTGACTGAGAAAAGTCGTTTTTGACCATTTCCGAGCAAGCCTTCTTTTCATAAGCCGAGATGCATAAAACCGCTATTAGTGATCCCAGAAGGCCTTAACTGAGCGTTTTATGCATTCAGGCTCTGACTAAATTTCACATGCATAAAACTTCTAACACATCAAGAAGTGTATTTCTGCATTGCAAATAACATTTCTTTCATGCATATGAAAATTTTTTATATGTGGCTCAGCTTTATTCATGAAACTGCATAACTGACGTTTTCTGACTGAGAAAAGTCGTTTTTGACCATTTCCGAGCAAGCCTTCTTTTCATAAGCCGAGATGCATAAAACCGCTATTAGTGATCCCAGAAGGCCTTAACTGAGCATTTTATGCATTCAGGCTTTGATTAAATTTCACATGCATAAAACTTCTAACACATCAAGAAGTGTATTTCTGCATTGCAAATAACATTTCTTTCATGCATATGAAAATTTTTTATAGGTGGCTCAGCTTTATTCATGAAACTGCATAACTGACGTTTTCTGACTGAGAAAAGTCGTTTTTGACCATTTCCGAGCAAGCCTTCTTTTCATAAGCCGAGATGCATAAAACCGCTATTAGTGATCCCAGAAGGCCTTAACTGAGCATTTTATGCATTCAGGCTCTGACTAAATTTCACATGCATAAAACTTCTAACACATCAAGAAGTGTATTTCTGCATTGCAAATAACATTTCTTTCATGCATATGAAAATTTTTTAATGTGGCTCAGCTTTATTCATGAAACTGCATAACTGACGTTTTCTGACTGAGAAAAGTCGTTTTTGACCATTTCCGAGCAAGCCTTCTTTTCATAAGCCGAGATGCATAAAACCGCTATTAGTGATCCCAGAAGGCCTTAACTGAGCGTTTTATGCATTCAGGCTCTGACTAAATTTCACATGCATAAAACTTCTAACACATCAAGAAGTGTATTTCTGCATTGCAAATAACATTTCTTTCATGCATATGAAAATTTTTTAATGTGGCTCAGCTTTATTCATGAAACTGCATAACTGACGTTTTCTGACTGAGAAAAGTCGTTTTTGACCATTTCCGAGCAAGCCTTCTTTTCATAAGCCGAGATGCATAAAACCGCTATTAGTGATCCCAGAAGGCCTTAACTGAGCGTTTTATGCATTCAGGCTCTGACTAAATTTCACATGCATAAAACTTCTAACACATCAAGAAGTGTATTTCTGCATTGCAAATAACATTTCTTTCATGCATATGAAAATTTTTTAATGTGGCTCAGCTTTATTCATGAAACTGCATAACTGACGTTTTCTGACTGAGAAAAGTCGTTTTTGACCATTTCCGAGCAAGCCTTCTTTTCATAAGCCGAGATGCATAAAACCGCTATTAGTGATCCCAGAAGGCCTTAACTGAGCGTTTTATGCATTCAGGCTCTGACTAAATTTCACATGCATAAAACTTCTAACACATCAAGAAGTGTATTTCTGCATTGCAAATAACATTTCTTTCATGCATATGAAAATTTTTTATAGGTGGCTCAGCTTTATTCATGAAACTGCATAACTGACGTTTTCTGACTGAGAAAAGTCGTTTTTGACCATTTCCGAGCAAGCCTTCTTTTCATAAGCCGAGATGCATAAAACCGCTATTAGTGATCCCAGAAGGCCTTAACTGAGCGTTTTATGCATTCAGGCTCTGACTAAATTTCACATGCATAAAACTTCTAACACATCAAGAAGTGTATTTCTGCATTGCAAATAACATTTCTTTCATGCATATGAAAATTTTTTATAGGTGGCTCAGCTTTATTCATGAAACTGCATAACTGACGTTTTCTGACTGAGAAAAGTCGTTTTTGACCATTTCCGAGCAAGCCTTCTTTTCATAAGCCGAGATGCATAAAACCGCTATTAGTGATCCCAGAAGGCCTTAACTGAGCGTTTTATGCATTCAGGCTCTGACTAAATTTCACATGCATAAAACTTCTAACACATCAAGAAGTGTATTTCTGCATTGCAAATAACATTTCTTTCATGCATATGAAAATTTTTTAATGTGGCTCAGCTTTATTCATGAAACTGCATAACTGACGTTTTCTGACTGAGAAAAGTCGTTTTTGACCATTTCCGAGCAAGCCTTCTTTTCATAAGCCGAGATGCATAAAACCGCTATTAGTGATCCCAGAAGGCCTTAACTGAGCGTTTTATGCATTCAGGCTCTGACTAAATTTCACATGCATAAAACTTCTAACACATCAAGAAGTGTATTTCTGCATTGCAAATAACATTTCTTTCATGCATATGAAAATTTTTTATAGGTGGCTCAGCTTTATTCATGAAACTGCATAACTGACGTTTTCTGACTGAGAAAAGTCGTTTTTGACCATTTCCGAGCAAGCCTTCTTTTCATAAGCCGAGATGCATAAAACCGCTATTAGTGATCCCAGAAGGCCTTAACTGAGCGTTTTATGCATTCAGGCTCTGACTAAATTTCACATGCATAAAACTTCTAACACATCAAGAAGTGTATTTCTGCATTGCAAATAACATTTCTTTCATGCATATGAAAATTTTTTATAGGTGGCTCAGCTTTATTCATGAAACTGCATAACTGACGTTTTCTGACTGAGAAAAGTCGTTTTTGACCATTTCCGAGCAAGCCTTCTTTTCATAAGCCGAGATGCATAAAACCGCTATTAGTGATCCCAGAAGGCCTTAACTGAGCGTTTTATGCATTCAGGCTCTGACTAAATTTCACATGCATAAAACTTCTAACACATCAAGAAGTGTATTTCTGCATTGCAAATAACATTTCTTTCATGCATATGAAAATTTTTTATAGGTGGCTCAGCTTTATTCATGAAACTGCATAACTGACGTTTTCTGACTGAGAAAAGTCGTTTTTGACCATTTCCGAGCAAGCCTTCTTTTCATAAGCCGAGATGCATAAAACCGCTATTAGTGATCCCAGAAGGCCTTAACTGAGCGTTTTATGCATTCAGGCTCTGACTAAATTTCACATGCATAAAACTTCTAACACATCAAGAAGTGTATTTCTGCATTGCAAATAACATTTCTTTCATGCATATGAAAATTTTTTATATGTGGCTCAGCTTTATTCATGAAACTGCATAACTGACGTTTTCTGACTGAGAAAAGTCGTTTTTGACCATTTCCGAGCAAGCCTTCTTTTCATAAGCCGAGATGCATAAAACCGCTATTAGTGATCCCAGAAGGCCTTAACTGAGCGTTTTATGCATTCAGGCTCTGACTAAATTTCACATGCATAAAACTTCTAACACATCAAGAAGTGTATTTCTGCATTGCAAATAACATTTCTTTCATGCATATGAAAATTTTTTATAGGTGGCTCAGCTTTATTCATGAAACTGCATAACTGACGTTTTCTGACTGAGAAAAGTCGTTTTTGACCATTTCCGAGCAAGCCTTCTTTTCATAAGCCGAGATGCATAAAACCGCTATTAGTGATCCCAGAAGGCCTTAACTGAGCGTTTTATGCATTCAGGCTCTGACTAAATTTCACATGCATAAAACTTCTAACACATCAAGAAGTGTATTTCTGCATTGCAAATAACATTTCTTTCATGCATATGAAAATTTTTTAATGTGGCTCAGCTTTATTCATGAAACTGCATAACTGACGTTTTCTGACTGAGAAAAGTCGTTTTTGACCATTTCCGAGCAAGCCTTCTTTTCATAAGCCGAGATGCATAAAACCGCTATTAGTGATCCCAGAAGGCCTTAACTGAGCGTTTTATGCATTCAGGCTCTGACTAAATTTCACATGCATAAAACTTCTAACACATCAAGAAGTGTATTTCTGCATTGCAAATAACATTTCTTTCATGCATATGAAAATTTTTTATAGGTGGCTCAGCTTTATTCATGAAACTGCATAACTGACGTTTTCTGACTGAGAAAAGTCGTTTTTGACCATTTCCGAGCAAGCCTTCTTTTCATAAGCCGAGATGCATAAAACCGCTATTAGTGATCCCAGAAGGCCTTAACTGAGCGTTTTATGCATTCAGGCTCTGACTAAATTTCACATGCATAAAACTTCTAACACATCAAGAAGTGTATTTCTGCATTGCAAATAACATTTCTTTCATGCATATGAAAATTTTTTATAGGTGGCTCAGCTTTATTCATGAAACTGCATAACTGACGTTTTCTGACTGAGAAAAGTCGTTTTTGACCATTTCCGAGCAAGCCTTCTTTTCATAAGCCGAGATGCATAAAACCGCTATTAGTGATCCCAGAAGGCCTTAACTGAGCGTTTTATGCATTCAGGCTCTGACTAAATTTCACATGCATAAAACTTCTAACACATCAAGAAGTGTATTTCTGCATTGCAAATAACATTTCTTTCATGCATATGAAAATTTTTTATAGGTGGCTCAGCTTTATTCATGAAACTGCATAACTGACGTTTTCTGACTGAGAAAAGTCGTTTTTGACCATTTCCGAGCAAGCCTTCTTTTCATAAGCCGAGATGCATAAAACCGCTATTAGTGATCCCAGAAGGCCTTAACTGAGCGTTTTATGCATTCAGGCTCTGACTAAATTTCACATGCATAAAACTTCTAACACATCAAGAAGTGTATTTCTGCATTGCAAATAACATTTCTTTCATGCATATGAAAATTTTTTAATGTGGCTCAGCTTTATTCATGAAACTGCATAACTGACGTTTTCTGACTGAGAAAAGTCGTTTTTGACCATTTCCGAGCAAGCCTTCTTTTCATAAGCCGAGATGCATAAAACCGCTATTAGTGATCCCAGAAGGCCTTAACTGAGCGTTTTATGCATTCAGGCTTTGACTAAATTTCACATGCATAAAACTTCTAACACATCAAGAAGTGTATTTCTGCATTGCAAATAACATTTCTTTCATGCATATGAAAATTTTTTATAGGTGGCTCAGCTTTATTCATGAAACTGCATAACTGACGTTTTCTGACTGAGAAAAGTCGTTTTTGACCATTTCCGAGCAAGCCTTCTTTTCATAAGCCGAGATGCATAAAACCGCTATTAGTGATCCCAGAAGGCCTTAACTGAGCGTTTTATGCATTCAGGCTCTGACTAAATTTCACATGCATAAAACTTCTAACACATCAAGAAGTGTATTTCTGCATTGCAAATAACATTTCTTTCATGCATATGAAAATTTTTTATATGTGGCTCAGCTTTATTCATGAAACTGCATAACTGACGTTTTCTGACTGAGAAAAGTCGTTTTTGACCATTTCCGAGCAAGCCTTCTTTTCATAAGCCGAGATGCATAAAACCGCTATTAGTGATCCCAGAAGGCCTTAACTGAGCGTTTTATGCATTCAGGCTCTGACTAAATTTCACATGCATAAAACTTCTAACACATCAAGAAGTGTATTTCTGCATTGCAAATAACATTTCTTTCATGCATATGAAAATTTTTTAATGTGGCTCAGCTTTATTCATGAAACTGCATAACTGATGTTTTCTGACTGAGAAAAGTCGTTTTTGACCATTTCCGAGCAAGCCTTCTTTTCATAAGCCGAGATGCATAAAACCGCTATTAGTGATCCCAGAAGGCCTTAACTGAGCGTTTTATGCATTCAGGCTCTGACTAAATTTCACATGCATAAAACTTCTAACACATCAAGAAGTGTATTTCTGCATTGCAAATAACATTTCTTTCATGCATATGAAAATTTTTTAATGTGGCTCAGCTTTATTCA